>CM067221.1:94463159-94792292 GCA_034190945.1 Octodonta nipae
CCTAATATTTTAGTCGATTTTTTCGATAACTCCTTATGGATGTGTATAGTTTTTTAACGTTTTAATCTATTAAGGAAGATCCTTAGGTGTACTATTCTGCGACGTGCAACTTGCAGCTTATGCAGAAAATCGCCGAAAATTCCAAAATTCTTATCAAAAATTTTATCGAAATGACATAACGGACATTTCCTCATAAATATTTTAATTCTAACGTAATAGTGCTGTAATTTTAGGCACTGGAAGTTTTAATTGCGAATTTGAAAATTTTCTATGTACATCTCAAGCATATAGGTAGTAAAGCATAGTATTTTCGGTTCCTTAAATTAATGAGTACCAAGCTCGCTTTGTTTGTATACCAGGCAAATACCTATTTAAATGCAAATTTTTCCATTTTGCGAAGACGGTGCTTTTGGTTGCCACATTCTCCCGGCCTAATAGAAAATTTAGTGACAACACATGTCAAACTTTAAACTGCTATTTGATGCGTTTATAGATAGGGTGTTTAGTTACAGCAAACAAAATCACAAAGTAAAGTGGTAGAAGGAGTTGCATTTATATGAAGATTGAAATATAGGATGGACTAGGATGATGGTGGTCCGTAGGCAACCGTATATACAGGATGGTTGGAACATAGGGTGGACTGGACGTTTGGTGGTATAAAAAATGTTGGAAAAAATGTGAAAATAAAATTATATAGGGCGATTAAAAAAGTTGCATAAAGTGTGGAGAAATTAATATTACACAGGGCGATAATATAAAATGTTAAAAATGAAATAATTTATGGGGTAGCCCACAAGGAATTATATACCATGGTTGAACTATAGGACGGATTTGACTCCGTAAATATGGGATGGATTCTACTCCGTCCTATAGTTTACAGAAGGCAGCTAACAAATTTATGCTTGTCCGTGGGCAGTCGTATGTACAGGATGGTTGGTACATAGGTTGGAGTGGAATTATCTATAGTTATACAGGGTTGTCAAAAAAAGTTGAAAAAAGGTTACATGGCGTAGTCTATAAGGCATAAATATATTTTGGGCTTATTAAGTCAACGCCTACTAGTACATTTTGTTCGTAAAGATTTACCTGTCAATTTAAATGAGAAAGTATCATTGTATAATATTGAGGCTTTCGATGTTACGTGGTTGTCTATTAAGGTTATACATACAAATAAAAAATAAAGAATGAAAACTGCCTGAGTTCAAAAATACTAAAAAGTTAAAAATAAAACATTTTTTAAAAAAATATAACCGACTTCAAACCTATAACTAAAAAGCTAAAAATAATTATAACAAAATACAACTCTAGCAAATAAATAACACATTCAATGTTGTTAGGTACCTACCCAGGAAGTACAAAATGTAAACATTAAAAGGTGCTCATTCTGTACAAATTTATTACCTACCAATCTATTATATTTTTGAAGTCGGTGCCAAGCAACAATCAAGTTTGATGTATTAGTAGATAAGTACGCAATGAAGGATATTAGATTTGCTTGCCACCGGCTTCAAAATATACTAGATTGGTAGGTAATTAATTTGTACAGAATGAGCACCTTTTAATGTTTACATTTTTTTTTCCTGGGTAGGTACCTAACAACATTGAATGTGTTATTTATTAGCTAGTGTTGTATTTTTTTATAATTATTTTTAGCTTTTTAGTTATAGGTAGAAGACCAAATTCAATTTCAATTTATTAGCAAAAAAAAATACAATTATAGTTGTTACAATAAGATTGTCCCTAACATTATTACCAAGGTAACAGTAATAAGTAAAAATATCAAACATTAATGTTAGAATGGTAAATAAGAGAGAGAAAAAAATGAACACCTAAGCATAAGCTTGTGTTGTGTCCAAGAAAACATTTAAGTATGTTTAAGTTAGTGCTAAATTCATTACAATTAAAATCTGCTACTTTACTAACCAAGACATTCATATATACTCGTACCTATATACATAAACATATACTCATATATACACACAGACAGATATACTCATTCTAACCCATACATACCCTTAATAATATATATTTATAATATTCCATTTTACTAGACACTGAGAATAAAATAATTACAATAATACAAAACAACAAAATATAACTACATAAAGTATAACTAAACATGAATTAGAAATAGAGATATGTAAATAGGGGTATTGTTCTTTAAATAAACTAATTTATTTTTAGTGTTTTGATTATACCAGAAGGGCTAATAAGCTATCATAGTTCTGGGCTATGTATAATTTAATTTTTTTATTGAACTGTTTCTTGGTTAGTTTTTTGAAAATTAATGGAATCACATTGTATACTTTTATACCGTTATATAGTATGCATTTTTGACATACAGTTTTATTCATTCGCTCAGATTTGAGCAACTGTTTATCCTTTTGTCTGGTGTTATGTGGATGGTTTGTTTTAATGAGGTTATTCCCTGAATGTATCGTCTTTAGCAATTCATTAATGTAAAGACCTCGCACTATTGAACAATATTGTCTGTGTAATATAAATATGCTTGACACTTTGACGATTATTTAACCTAAAGATTATTCTAAGTATGTAATTTTGACATACTTCTATTTTTTTTAGTGCTTGTTATATGCCGCACCCCAACGCATATACCATACTTATTATGGAATCGACTAGACTATTATACATTATAAGTAAAGCTTTTTATTTAGTAAATTACGGAGAGTGTAGAATTTATAGGTAAGCTTTTTAACTCTTTTGACAAGGTGTTCGATATGTGTTTTCCACTTTAAGTTTTCATCAATCAACATACCTAAGTATTTTATTGATGATACTTGTTTAACGCTTTCCAGGGCTCCATTAATTGTTAGAGGTGATAGAGCCGCTCTTCCTACCTTTGTTGTTGTAAATCCTACATATTTAGTTTTAGATACGTTTAAATTCAGGCTGTTTACATCTAACCAATTTTTGACATCTGAGATTGCGCTTTATTCCAGGCTTCTTCCCATGTTGTCTCATTACATATTAGTACAATATCATCGGCATAAGAGACTATACTACATCTTTCATAAGATAGCAAATTATTAACAAAAATTAAAAATAATGTAGGACCTAAGACTGTGCCTTGTGGGATTCCGGTTTTCACAAATCTTTTATTACTAATGTCATCTCCTATTCGTACTTGTTGCGATCTTTCTGACAAGTAATTATTAAAAAGTTGCAGTATGGGTCCCCGTATGCCAATCTCATTTAGTTTTGCTTAATAAAATTTTATGTGATACCGTATCGAAGGCTTTTTGGAGATCAAGAAATACTGCAATTGTTTTTAATTTTCATTAAAATTCTTCAGTATACTTGTCGTTAGTTTTTGTAAATTGCTCTATCCCTACACCTTTTTGAATCCATATTGATTTGTGGATATTATTTTATTTTGTCTAGGAAAGACCATATTCTTTTGTTCAGGTATTTTTCAAAGATTTTTCCAAAGTTGTTAATTAGGGAAATGGGTCGGTAGTTTGTCATTAGATCTTTTCTATCTGATTTATATATAGGCATTACAAGACCTTCTTTAAATTGATATGGAATGCTTGATGTCTGAAAAATTAGGTTAATTATGTGAGTAAGCGGTTTAGAGATATTCAGTTTTTGTTAATTTAATTATTTTTATACTCATTTGTCAGGCCCTGAAGATGCAAAGTTTTTTAGCGTCGATATTATGTCTTCAATTTCTAAATAGTCGGTTGGAGTCAGAAACATCGCGTTGGTATATTGCTTAGTCTTCATTGTTTTTATTTCTATATTGTTTTTACTAATTTTGTTTGCTATTTTCTCCCCAATTTCTACAAAGAAGTCATTGAAATGATTTGCTATTTGTTTTGGTTGCTAATATTTTGTTATCGATACTGATTTTGTTTATAGTGCTTTTGTTTGATGGAACATTTGTGACATCATTTATGACTTCCCAAGTTTTCTTATAGTTTGAGTTACATTGCTGTAATTTATTTTCATAATAGTCATGTTTTAAAGTTTTTATTAATGTACCTAGGAAGTTTCTATACTTCTTAAATTCTTCTTCTAATGTTTTATTGTGTTTATTTTTTAAGAGTTTCTGTTTAAGCATATCTCGCTTTCTAATGGCCGTTAGTAGTCGGTTATATATTTTTTAAAAATGTTTTATTATTTTCTGATTAATCGTGACATTGCATTTTAGCGATTTGTATAGAATATCTGAGTGACATTTGATTAACGTTTACGGGTTTTAGTAATTATTTTCTACATTTTCTAAAAAATACAAAATATGATTTTATCAATTCAAAATATTCAAAGTTATTTAGCCGCTTCAAAGAAATCAGTGGACATTCATTGAACGGGATGTCTTAAAAACTGTTCTTCTACTTTTCTGAAAAACGTCATAGAAAATTATAGGGTGATATTCCTTAATACAATGTCGTTCAAATTATCGAAATGAATTGGAACAAATTGATATGCTAATCCTTTTCTGAAGTCGGTTAAAAAATCATTAACATTTATTGCTACATCACTGCTGTTTTCTGTTTTTATCATGTTTCTAATGTAGAGATTTTAATACAAAAGGACGTGTATAACAAATACTGTATTTATAGAGGAAAATAATTTATATTTACACAATATGATATTAGTTTTTCGAGACTTTAGATGGTTTTGAACGCATAAAGCGATCTGTCGTTTCTTGTTGAGAACCTTCATCAGTTTCATATGATATGAAATGTTAATAATATTTTATACAATATTTACATAACAAGATAAAACAGATACAGCTTCGAAAAACCAACATTAACTTTTTTAATCGAAATGTCTACTAAACTGTAAAATAGATAATATACCATTTGTCATTGTTTAAATATATTATCAGCTGTCCTCAACTATCATTTGAAACGGGGTTCACGTTGAGGCATACAGTTTTTGAGCGGGAGTCCCATCTTATTGATACGCTAGTGCTAGTGACAGTTTCTTATTGAACCCTTCTTATGCTGTTTATCAGACTATTGTCAGAAAATAAAATTAATTCACATAGTTTTCTTGGTTTTGCAATTGCCTAGTGTACCTTTCACAAAATTTTGTTCTCCACTTTGTACTGATGACATTTTTTGTCGCGTAAATTAAGACATGAAATGCAGTTTGGTGTTCCACTTTCTTGTTCAGTTTTTAAAACTGCAGTTGTAGGATTTTCCATTACAAGAAACAGCACATTATTTTTAGTTTCCTGATTCATGGTTTCTTTCTAGTACTCACAGGTTTATTAAATGATCCATATTCTTCCAAATATATTTTCATTTGGAAGTTTTTTATTAGAGTAATTGTTAAAAAATATTTCTTCAGCTTCTTCTGTATTCACTGTGGCATTAAATGTAACATATAAACTTTTTCTCAAAAGAGAAATGTCCACCTGTTTTGAAATGATTGAAAGTCTACGTAACAAATTAGCTTCTATATTGTGAATGAAGTAAATTGTTCATAAAAACCAAATTTTTGAGAGATGAGAAAGTAATTTTAATTTTTTATATGTTTTAAAATAATCCCATTCTTCTTCTTCCTGCTTTATATTAAGCAGAACAACTCACCGGTTCATTCTTTGTCTCTGGCCTCTTTTGAGTTTAAGATGCCGCTCATCTGTTTCGGGACTAACCTTTACTTCTAATCTCTCAGCGTTCATTCTGTAGATGTGAGCATAGCATTCCTTCTTGCGTTGCATCATCAAATCATTACATTTTTTGTATGACAAACCCTTGTTATACAGTCACTTCTCTATCTGTTTATTCCAGCTTTCCTTCTAAGTATCTTCATTTCTGCTGTCTCTACGAACAGAATTCAAGTCAGAACTTGGCGAAACGTCTGCGAGATTCAAACTAGATTCCTACTAACGAACGGATTTATTCCCGGAAATAACACACTTTTAAATTATTTTATTTAATACAAAATAAACTTAACAGTTAAATGGTTTACAATCATCTCTCCGACTGAAGGTCGTTTACAACAATTTATAAGAAATAATATACTGACTCTATATAAACTTAAGCGATGAAAAAGAAAAGAAATTCTGTGGAAGTTAAAACAAACAAGTTCAGATTTTAGATATGAGGAGAATGTAATATGATATGAAAGATTAAAATATGTAATGAAATATGGTACCTGACAATTTAAATGAAGAGTAAAATATTCTAATATTTTTTGATAAGGATATTACAATGTTTGAACTTATTATTATTTTGTAAAGTCTTTCGAATATCTATATAACATATATAACATGTATTAATAGTGTTATTACCATCTGTCAAAATAGATTACTTGCATCATAATCATATCATAACGTTTGACAAATACATTTATACTATTCCGAAATACAGTTTTGCGTGTGTAATTGATACTTATCCTTTGACTTAAGCAAGATGAGATTGAACGGATCATTTTTCAGTCGATGGTGAGCAACATTTAATTATGTCTATCAAAATAAGATTAGAATCGCCCTACTTGCACAACACTGAACTATTGACATTTATTAATTGCGTTTTCATTTATGCTACGTGCGTTAATTAAATAATGCTATTCATATTTTGTAATTCAAATAGGTCATTTATGCCGATTGGACCTAAATTATTAAAAAAGCAACTATATTGATATCATTTACCTAAGTGTAAATCAATTTACGGTATTATAGGAAAGTTTGAAAATTTCTGATACTAACATAAAATACTTCCAAAAAAGCTTTGACTTCATTTTATTATAATTAATTGTCACTTGAGTTACTTACAGCAACAGTTTAGAAGAAGAAACATATCAAAATACGCCCGCTAAAAATATAATCAAAATACCATAACGATAAATCAGAAATTTTTATAATTAAATACATAAAAAAACCGACTTCAAAAGAAAATGAACGGAAGAGAATGAAATAATTGTTTGCTACAAATAAATACTTTTTATAAAGTCGGTGCCAAGCGAAAGTGAAAATATTTTGGGAAATACATTGATGAGTTGTACTTCGCGGTTCAAATTGGCACCGACTGCAGAAAAAGTATTTAATTGTAGCAAAAAATTATCTCATGCTTTTTAGTTAATTTTCTTTTGAAGCCGGTTTTGTTTTTTTTAAATGAATTTATTTTACAATGTTTAGTGATGCACTGGCTTAATTGGATGCAGTTTTCAAATCTAATTAACTTTTTCGATATTACCTAACAGAAGGTACCTCGTTTACTGTTGAATAGAATAACTTGTTTTGTTGATATGTATATGTATTAAGAAAATTTTGTATATGATTCTAATTTAGGTGGATCCACTTTATTGTAGACGATCTGAGCATCATCATCCTTTACGTCTGTTAATTATACTGTCATTCATTTAATAGTCTCCCCTTCGCTGAATCTTATAATAAATCGTTATACAGTGTTAATTGATATAACATAATAGGACGTAGTTTTTAATTATAATTAACTTTGTCTGATAATAATTTGAGTTATTATTAAAAATAAAGGTACTTAACTTAAACAAAATTTATATTCTTTATTAAACCTAGTATTACACAATTTGGAAAAGTGATATGAAGAATTATTATTTAATTTCTATTGATATGACATAATTAGATGTATTTTATAATTCTTGTTACCCCCTGTTTGATAAGATTTTTATATATTATGAAAAATAAAGGCATTTTACTTTTAAGCAAAATTCATATTTGCTGACAAACTTCGTATACAATATATAATGACTTTATAATGATTTATGAAGAATAATTTTTTCTCTAAATAATATTCATAAGAACCTTTTCCGTTGAATTCAACTTATGAAGACACACTGCTATAGAAACCAACTGAGAACCTCCACCTTGAAGTTGATTAAGTGACATTTATTTGGATTTATTTCCAGTTAACTTTCAATTTATTACAATTTTTAATAATACAGCAGTTTACAATTCTAATAAACTTTGCTTGATTACAATTTGAGATATTATAAAAAATTAAGCTCACTTCTATACTAAATTGATATATTTTTTGAAACCTAATATATAGTTGGAAAAGTTACAAAAATACTTATTAGACAATTTTTAGTGCAATTGCATAGGTAGATGCAGTGTTTAAATATAATTACTTCTATTTGATAACAATTTTAGATCTTAATAGAAATGATTTATGAATACACAGTGTATTTATATTAACTGACATTTACTTTGATAAATTTATCTTATTTACAATTTACCCCAAGTTCCGAACAGCTAATACCAGCAACTTCATTAAAGCTTATAATAAAGGCATAGAGTATAAGAAGATTGTAAAAAAGTTTTTACCCATTCTCTAAAAACGATCTGACCGCGTTGGGATATCCCGGAAATAATCAATTTTTTTTCAATTTGTCCCACATTCCGAATATTTTTTTTCCAAATTTTAATAATACCGGCGACTCCACCAAGTCATAGAGTACGTGGAATAGGTAAAAATAGTTTTTCCCCATTTACCAAGAAACGGTACAAGCTATGTTCATGAAAAAAATATGGGACCAGTTTGCTATCCCCCGAAACAGGATCCACTAAAACAGTCGAAATTCCTTGAGCCGTTTCCGAGTAATCGGTGAACAAACATAAAGAAAACATAGATACAGACGAATTGAGAACCTCCTTCTTTTGAAGTCGGTTAATAACCCTAATGTATAATTTAATTCTCAATATAAATATAACTTCCTATGAACATATGACTTGAGAGTTAATTTGTAATTAAAATATAAAATTTGTTGAATTATAATATTTCAAATCACTTCTTCTTTTTAATATTCTGGCAATATATATCGAGCATTATTTAAGCAGATATTTTAATATTACCGCAACTGCAGACTATTCTTGAAAATAGTTTACACACATTGGTTGAAAAAAAGACAACCGGAGGCTTAACATTAATATTATTTTATATATTTAGCAATTCACATTTTACTCTGTTCCAAAACCAGAGACATTCTGCACATTTCTTGAACTAGCGTTCAGCTGGAAACTTTTTCAGTTTAATCCCTATATATGTTTGTCATCTTTGTTCCTACCATCTATAAACTTGGTAACGTTGAACTTTTTTGTGTGGAGTTCGAGTTTGTGATCTTTTTCGTTACTGTCCATAAACTTGACCTTTTTGGTGCTCCAGTGAGGTACCGCAATACTTTAATTTAAATTATCAGAAACAGAAAATTGGAATGATTGTTAGAACGAAAATGGATGTTACATTTGTTTAATTAGTGTAATTTATTGATTTTTTATAAACGAATGGCCTCGTAATATATAAAGTGGACTCTGTTTCTTATACAGAACACTAAGTTGTATGGGTATTTCAAGAACAAACAAGTGTGGTGTTGGTAGGAACGAAGTGTCGAAACAAATGCTATTTCAACTTTTTGCATTTCATTACTATACTCATTTATTGTGTGTAAGTGTAGACCTCTGTTCAGAAGCCTTCAATTCAACAAAGTATTGTAAATTATCGAAGTTCCCTAAAAATGTTGTTGGCTTGACTTGTTCAGTTGACTCAATCTATATATAAATAGGCAAAGACAAAACGATTATTTTCTTCTCTGTGTCTCAACCGATTTCCTTCATTTTTGTTTTGTTTGGTAGCCTCGGACGACCTTCAGTGCAAAATGCTAATAGTAACGCCAAACAACTGACAGTGCCATCTATTTGATCTGTGGTGCCGCCGCCAGACGGTCAAAACTCAAAACATTGAGTAATTATATATGAAAGGAGCGATCGTTAGATATATTCTTAGAGCAGGTACTTCTGGAAGTCGCATGCAAGCGTTGTTATTATTTAGTGGTAAAATAGTCAATGTAGTAGATCAGTATTGATTTTTCGGACGCGTTGTAGTAACTTTCATATTAAATATTCTGTTTTTAATGTGAATTTAATTATTTGGTTAATATATTATTATCACAACCTTCCCGAAGGTGTTGTATAAAAAAATTTCAGACAGCGGATAATAGAGAATGTATTAAATATTTAAATTCTCCTAGGGTTGTTGGTCCTCTCTTTTCTTTAATATCCCTGAACTTGATTGAAACCGCAAATGCTGAAAACTTTTAGGTTGCAAAGAACAATCTTCCAATTATTATTTCGAATATTTTGCCAGGAGCGGTTCCAGCCAAAAATTTAAGCGGTCATTCTTTTGTCAAAAATATTTCGAATACCGATACCTATTTGATTACATTTTTATTTTCTTTTTATTTCAATAGATTTATCAATATGAGTGACCAATTTTGGTCATTACATCTAGTTCTCCGATTTCTCCACAACTCTGTTTCTTATAAAAATATACTTTTAACAATTTCATGAATTTCGACAACTGGGCGACCACTAGTTTGATTGAAAGTTTGATTTTGTTTTTTACTTTTACTCAATTGTGACAATTCCAAGACTCTTTAAACCTTTTTTATATAAAAAACTAGTTTTTATCAAAAATTAGCGAGTGCAGAACAAAGGTTTTTTCATAATAATTTTATTACTCACAAACATCCTGTAGGTATTTTTTGCAAAAGATCCACAGTTTTATCAATAAATTTAGAAAAACTACCTTTTTTATCGTTTGAAATGAAGATGATAAGCAGGCCTTTTCTATTACAATCCCCCTCATGTATATACAAAAATCTCTTAGACAAATGTTTTTATTTTAAAATTAAAAATTCATTGGCCTATAATGGCCTATTAAATCATGCCTTAAATATCAACATTATGAAATAATTATACGCTCACGTACGCATTATTGTAAAAATATATATACACACTATTATGTTAATTCTTCGATCAGATAAGAACTGTTCTAATAAAGTGTCAGTCACATTATTATGAACTAACTCTTCGAATTTGTCTTTCAATGTTGCGGGAAAAATCTGGTGCGAACATCATCTTTCATAATTATATTGTTTTTAGGAACAATAGAATTTTAAAACACGATGGAATGAAAGTACATTTTACTGCTACATTAAATTTATCATCTGGCAAATACGTTTGAAAAAATATTTTAGACAAAAAGAAACTTCAGATTGTTTATATGAATATCATGTTGCTATGTTTAAAAGTCCCAAATTTCACAGGTTATTATTAATGTGATTAAAAAGTGAAATTTATTCGGATTGGTCTAATTATAGGTGAACTTAATTCATTCTGACAGATTCGCAGTACTGCATATAAAAATATTTTTGGAATAATCTTACATGATACAAATAGATATTGACCTTTTCATTCATTGCATTATATTTTTTGCCTCCAATACTAGTGATGACAAGTACGATTATTTTCAGACATTTGAGTTATTATTTACTTCAGAAGAATTAACGATATTTAACAGCAATTCGCTTATATCATTACTACTTAAGATTTCAGTAGCAAAAGTCATGGACATAAATTATTTAAATGATAAAACTCTGCAGAAAAGTGGATTTCTTTTGTTTTTTGCTTGCACTATGAAAAAAAAACGAACGGATCGTAATACAATCAACGGAAAAGTTGTAAAGAATCCGAAATTCGTCTTAAAGAGCCTTTATAACTCCCGATAGGGTCATTTTCCACAAGGAAAGTCAGAAAAACTGGTAAAAAGTTTTTTTCTCAAAAATTCATAACTCTCTGGTAATTAATCTTCCTCTTAGTCCTATTCTCATATCTGAGAAATAGGTTCCCATGAAATCAGGTACATCTATTTACTTTCGTATTCCATTTTTGTCGGTCCCTTGTTTCAGCTAGTAAGGTTTCTAGTAGTCTTTCTGTCGTTTACACTTTTCCTGTATAATTTATTTTTCTAGGTTGTCTCCTTCTCGTCTTATAGTGTGCCATGGACACACGAATCGAGAATACTATGGATATTCTTAATTCGTTGGCGACATATTGGGGACAATCTGTCTTTGACCTTCAACTCCTTTAATATGAATGCATTGGTGCGTTTCTCTGTCCATGAAATCCGTAACATATGTCGCCAGCACCACATTTCAAACGCATCTATTCTTGGTTGTCTCATGTTTTGATCGTCCAGGATTCCGCTCCGTACAAGAACATTCTTGTTGCTTATTTCTCCTTTTACTATTGCCATTGGGCTTTCTATTTCTTTTTGGTACCCTCCTTGGTTTAATTAGTAGGGATCCCAGGTATACAAATTCTTCCATATTTCCTATATTTGGGGTTTTCGGTTTTGGGAGGATTTAACCTCTGCCTTATACTGGATCATTAATCCTCGATATGATTTTAACTTTATATAAGATGAATACTGCTGTTTAAGTAGTTTTTGAAGAATTGTAATTTAAATAATAATTTGCAAAGCGCACCTTATTAACCAGGCTAGTCCGATCAGGGTACACTAAAAAGATATTTTCAAGGTTCAACTAATGCAGTTCAATTTGTCTTTCTTAGATTTTCGTTATAATGCCGGAGAATTGGTTTAAAATATTAGTGAATTTTGCATTGAAAGTGCGAATATGCGACACAAGCCAGCGACAGCCAGGATCAAGTATTTTTTTGAAGAGGAGGCTTAAGTTGAAAATTATGTTTTTATCTTTTATCTGTGCATATTGATTTATATTTTCATTGATTTATTAGATTAATTGTTAACTGTTTACTTTTTCCACTGCCTGGATCTGCCACTGTCAAGATATTTGAGAAAAACTAAGAATCGTTTGTCGATGTTCAGAAACATTAATAATACATTTTTTCGCACTGTAACGAAAATCCAAAATTTACAGAGTGAAGTACATTTTAGGTGCTTTTAAAAATATATTATTTTTTTAATACCATAAATTTTGCATAATTCTATTAATTACAATTCATAGGACAATATTGATCTTGATCCCAAATGATCTTAACGTCATTGGCTGTCATTATAATGAAAATTATTGTTCAGTTTATACAAGAAATATAAGAAGAATATTTGAAAAAACTTCACTTTTTACTAGCTGTTCCGATATGTGAAAAATGATCTGATCACGATTTATGTGCTCATATTGAAAATTTCCTTATTCCCTACAACTTTTCTATTAACGGCACTTTTCAAAATATAAGCAAAAAAACAAAAATAATCATTATTTTTTAGTGTTTTTCACGTGCAAATCATTTACTTATATGAGTTTGCTGTTAAAATTATATCTGTAATGGCCTATAAGCTAGTACTGAAGGCAGGAGAAGTTTATCATTAAATTCTATGTCACGAAAAAATCTCTATTGACTAGTATAAAATGATTTTCGGCTCTTAGCTATATGAATCAGTTACAAAGGTTATATGATGTTTTAATAGCATTCGCTCGTATTTGCACGTAGTTTAACATCCAAAGGCATCGAAATTGTAACCCACAGACCATAGTCGACTCAATTTCGAATTGTACACTTCAAACGGTGAGCTACCGCACTCCCAATCTTAATTTTATATCTACGGATTACTCTAACAATAATCATTTACCGAAATTCTCTAAATTAGGCGGTATGCCAGATATCAGATGTCCTAGGTCGAGTCTAATCCAGAAGGCTACTCCATCATAATCTCTTGAAATTAGTACACTTGCATGAAAAAAAAATGCAGCACTACGAATTATTTTAAAATTATTTTATTAAATAAAGATAATACGAATATCAAACTTATTGATATTCGTAGTGACCTATTACTTTGTGAACAAATTTCCATAACGATTTTACAAAACAAAAAATAATAGCGAATAGCTCTTCTATGGTTATATTTATGCAGTCGTTTACCCAAAGGGCCATTGATATAAATAGGTGGGTGGTCTATATCGTATCATCAGCTCATCCAAACACTTATTATGGCATGCCAGAAGTCATCCAAGTTTGCTTGGAGACGTCGCAATAGATTAAGGCTTAAACTACCCCACCGAGACACCAAATTGGGGGTCGTGTTCTATGTAACGCCATTACCCTATGTTTCCTCGGATAGAAATCATACAAAAGATATTCATAAATTAACTAAAACCTATCAAAGTTAAATTATTATAGGATCTTTTCGAGATTTTACAACCCATTGAGCGCCGAAACTTCATCAGTTGCGATTACCTCTAGGTATTCAACGAAATCAGGAATAATTATTTTCGTATTTCATATATTTATAGCTGAATTTAACATTTTTAGGCGAAATGAATTTTGGCATCTATGTTTAAAACTAGGTGGCAGAGACCCAAAATCGAAAGCCGTGCGTTGTACTATGTATTTCGACTATAAAATCTCGAAAAGAAAGTATAATAATTATTCATGTCTTTTACCTAGAAATAAAAACATATTGTGGGACATTTCCATAAATATAATTTTTAAAATTTACCTATGAACCTTCAAAACTCCGTGGCAGTAGTATGATCAAGTTAAAAGGCACTGCTCATAACATAACTAAATTGAAGATTAATTGTATATGTGCCAAAATTGTTAATGATATTGTTACGACGTTTCATTTGATATTACTAATAGAGGAGTTCTCTCGAAATTAATCACCGGATTTCTAGCCTTTACGACGGCTGATCTAAAAAAGTACAGACAATGCCATTCCTTTCGAGAGATATACATTAAACAGACAAGGATATCACAAGAACAATCGAGAGTTACTCAGATAGGGTATAAATGCGTTCGCAGTGCAGGAGCATGACAGCAGTGTCTATATCTACATTAGTTGATGTGCGTTTGATTCATCTCTCTTAGCCTAAAAAGCGTAATGTGATATTTATTGTGAATTTTTGATGAGAAACGTCGCATTGAATTAGAAAATTTATTGCAACATTTTACTATTTTTATGTATTCGGACTGTTCGGTGAGATCTATCATTCGTACATAAACACTGTAATAAGCAGCGATAAAATCTCGCGTCTTGAGGACTTATGTACATTGAGCTACGGCTAAACATTGAAGACTTCCGGAAGAAATCCCAATGGTGTCAACATTATTTGTATATTGACAGGAACTGTAGACATTTTACAATGTACCTATCTATGTTTTAAAATTGAAAGAGTTTATCCCAATAGAGAGTCAATGAGCAACTTATGTGTACTAGATGAAATGTGGACATTTTGGAACTCAGGCGCATAATTTTTCGTACAAGCATCTGCATAATAAAATAGACTCAGCGAACTTGTTATCACAGATTAATATCATTGTGCCTCCTTTTTATCTTAGAGATTTAGTGTTATTTAGGCGTACTAGTTACAACACTAACTTAGGCATAAACTCTCCTGTTTTTTGTATGACACAAAATTTCAACCTCATTTATAGGGAATGGAATACTCATGAAGCCTCTTTGCTATTTAGAGTAGAGCCAAGGCTTATTTTGGTTTATAATTTTGGTTAACTTTTTAACCTTGTTATTTGTTATCTCAGTAATCGAATAGGTATTTATTTGTTTGTCTCTTTTTGTTGTGTTTTACTACCTTTTTCTACCTGTTTTTTACGGATACTTAAATATTGTCTTGTTAATAGTTTTGTACTGTTGAGCTTTATTTATTTATTTATTTAAGGCATACGACTAAAAAAATTTTGCCCAATACAAATGGAGTTAACTTTTAATGTTACAACCTAAGATTGTTACATTAAAGACGACTCAAACGATTTATATTTTTTTGGTTTGTGTTTTTTTGTAATAGAAATCTAAGTTTAACACAACATTGCTGATTTTTATTTGTATATTTCCGAAATCAATTTTGTGTAATAATGTCTATGTCGTAAAAATGATGCCGTAATTCATGGTCTTCTCGTAACTTTTCTAATATTTTGAATAAATGTCAAAAACTATACGAAATTTTGGAGAAAAAATAAAAATAATTTGATTTAGGTTAGGAGAAAAATATCGCGGTGCAGTTTGAACTTAGACTGTTGGGGCTCATTTTCATATTTTTAGTTCTATATGAGAATTTATATTGCAGTAAGGCAAAATGCCCTATTGTGGCGACGTCCCAAATTGCAATTGCCAAAAATGATAGAAGTTTGTTGGTTTTGGTACCTAAGAATGTTTCTTCTCAACGACAGTCACTTCGTTGAAATCTATTCAGCCATGTCTATGTCGCAGATGTTTATTTGGAAACAAAACACAATACTTCCTCTGGTTTATTTTCAGAGAGAGATTAGGGCAAAGTGTTCCATAAAAATTACTCAAATCGATCTGTTTTGAAAATCATGTTGTTCTGTTATCTAAGGATGAGAGTCAGTAAAAATTTCTTTTATTTTCAAACTCAAGATGCCAGTTTCAGCAAATAATGACCATAATCGAAACCCGAAAATAATTTACTTGCTCTTTTTAAGGCAAATTTGAGTAGGTTCCTATATCAGTCCTTTGAACGCCCATTTGGGTCCCCTGTATAACATTACATTTTTTCATTTTTATACTGCTTCATATATTTTTCTCTAATGAGGTACCTCAATTACAATAATACGGATTGAAAAAAAATTGGAAACTATTACTCAGTTTTAAAAACCAATTAGATTAGAACTATAATGTACTTAATAATCATTTACAAAATGGAAACTCATTTGTAGCATGAAAACAACATTCGATATGTAATCGTAATTTTTTATCTGTAAGGAATATATTATAGATGATGTGAAGTGAAACCAAGAAAATAGTTTTTATTATTGCAACAGTATAGTATATGTTGCTATAATACAGTAATTTTAAAACCAGTAATCGCTCCTTTAAGACTATACAACAAATAGCGAATACAATTTATTAGTAGAAAGGAATCACACAGCAAATGATGAAATATAGGCAATTGAGTCAGTATTCGTCGTTGAAGACAAATCTATTGGTGTATCAAATAAACGGTCACTATAATTTATATTTAATCGATCTATGCTATACATAATGAAACATTAAAACAACAATATCAAATCGGTTTGCACACTCTCTAGTTCAAATGAACTAGAAATATTTTAATGTTTTTTTATTATTAAGGTAAATAGTTAGAAATAATTCTTACATTTGAAACTTCTTCTGTATAAAGATTGTAACATAATGCAGTGCAGATATTTTGATAGATTATAGAATTGATGTAAAAACAGTCTTATAGAATATATGACAAAGAGTTTATGGTTTTCCAGAAAATAATGTTCAAAGTTGTCAATCAAAGCAAGCACTTACGTGTGTACTTACATATTTATTTGCAAAACTGCAACAAATTTATCAAATATGCAGTATAATAAACAAAATCCTCTACTATTCTTATCAAATGAAGGGATACTCAAAACAAAAATAATTTATTTTTTCAACAGAATTGCTTTCGTACACCGTAATAACGGAATTATTACGGAAGGTTATGATTCCTTCTTGCAAAAAAGCGAGGTGATTTTTATTTGTTTTGAAAGTAATATTTTGAAATAAGAGAGTTAGTTTTATTTCAATTGTAGTGTTATTCTCAATAAGTGCATAAACATTTAGTATAGATGCCGCAATTATCATTCAAGAAAGAACTGTGAAGTTTTTGTGTATATTTACGAAATATGAATGTGGAAATATTAAGCTTGGAATAAAAAACACTGAATAGTTGGTGACTTTTTTATGACGTTCCAAATTTTTCTTACATGTGATATTTCTTAATTCTACCTTGGTAAAGTCGGGTATGATGCGATTTTTTACTTCTTGTTTGTTTTTGAAATTACAATGTCGATGACTAAGTTAAAATGTTAAAAACAACTCTATGTTGAAGAAGAATTCTCTTATAATGCTTCAGTAAATGGAGCGTACCATATTTTCACGAAAGGCTTCTTTTGAACATAATTTATTAAGAATCTATTGAAAAGTAGCAGTAATATTGTGTCAGAAATGAATACAATAAATACAAAAACTACATATCTCTAAAAACCATAATAGAAATTTAAAACTTAAGAACATTTCGCTTTTTAGTTTACTCTTTCCGTTCCGCATAGTTTTATTCACGCACTACAATGTTGACAGGTGTATTCAAAATTCCAAAAAATTAATAACGGAATAGATCCTTAACTATACAAGATAGATATGTCTTTGTTAAGAGTTTTTATTTCACACTGACCAGTAGGTACTTTCACCTGCTAAAATACCTGCACCCTGTATATATCTTGTTTGTTCGGCGATTCCTAGAAAACGGCTTATCTCAGTTGTATAATAGTTTAAATTGTATTCTATTCAGTAAGATCCATAAGTAGTCCCGTAATTTTTAATTTATATATTCTGCTTTTCAGATAAGCGGAAAACACATGTTATTGACCGACTTCAAAATAATAGAAAATTCTTAATTCGTCTATATGTTTTTTATCAGCGATTTCTCGCTCTATGACAGGGCTTATACCGCTTATTAAAAACTCCTAAAAAATTGGTTCTTGTCTAGTAAGCTTTCGCGAAGACGATAGTATGAAATGAAAGCAACTGTCGTTTTAGGAATCTAGAGTTTATTTAATTGAAAATAGAATTAAATCAAATTAATTAACTAAATTTAGAAAAGAAATTCTCAATTTTTCTGTAGTTTAGTTTACATAAGTTGGAATCAAATAAAAAACTTAACAATATTTACAAAAAGTTATTCTTCATAAAAATATGTGCATGATCTCAAAACCTAAACTGAAATCTTCACATACCACTTTTTCAAACGTTCACGAGGTATTTTGACGACATTATTATGGTTAGATAAGGGTTTGAGAACCTGGAGGAGATATATCGGCGACTTCGAAGTTCCGCACTGTTCCAAGAAGAGGTACAATATCTTGAACATCCGGATTCCGTACAGGGAGTAGCTGTGGATAAACAGTAAATCAAGAATGGCCGGGAGAGCTAGGAGGCCATTCAATCGGCCCTCTCCTGCCAATCCATTTGTTTGAGAAAATGGTAACTAAATAATTTAGGACAGGTTGTGAATTTGTGAATAATGTGACGGTGCACCGTCCTGTTGAAACCACAGAACATAAGTAGGCATGCCGGGATGCTTTGCATTTGGAAAGACTCGTGCAATTACCGGTATTATGTTTTGTTGTAGTAGTTCCAAGTAATTCGCATGTGTATTTCTTCTGATATTGCTGGACGACCTGATTTTGACTGATGTCTTATATAACCCTAAATTTGGCCTATATCCTGCTTATGGTTAATCTTGTAATAGGTCGATCAGGGTATTTATTGTTAAATAATTCACAAATATGATAGGAATGCAAAATTGAGGTAAAACGAGCAAGGCATCGATCTTTAACAAAACATAAAAGGTAGAGAAAAAACTTTTTTCCAAAAAAAAAACGCTACTGCACTGTTAACCAACCAATTTGAAAATCGCATTGTTCATTGTAAGCTAGTAAATGGTGGCGAATTTAAACACTTGCTTTATTTTTTGTTTATTCTTTTGTTACATTTATACCTTTCAGTGGATTTTTGTGGTTTAAGTGAAAAACTATTTTTTATTCTCTAGAAAAAACTTGTAACCGATTTGAAACTTAAAAGTGTTGTATGTAGAATTACTCGAGCTTTCAAATTGAAAATCAAATATTGGAGTTGCGATTTAAAAAAACAGGTTATTGACGTCATACAGACCAGGTTATTGACGTCATGAGAAATCTATTTATTTCGAAATTAAGATTGACGTGTCCGAGGGTTTTTTCTTCTTTTACCTGGAT
Source organism: Octodonta nipae (assembly GCA_034190945.1). Lineage (NCBI taxonomy): Eukaryota > Metazoa > Arthropoda > Insecta > Coleoptera > Chrysomelidae > Octodonta > Octodonta nipae. Next base: position 94,482,715 of record CM067221.1, read on the forward strand.
AGGTTTTATTTGGTATGTTCCAACTTGTACGTGCACACTGTATACTCATATAAATAGGAAGTAAAATGAGTATGTTTTTATTTCAGATTATTATTGTCTACCCTTTCTGTCCTTAATATATTTAACGTGATCTCGTTGTTGAGGATGCTGATGTTGTTATTCAGTGAATCTTCTTCTTGACTAACCCATTTGGAGCTTCCCTGGTCCATCTCCTAATGGAGTTTGTAACGGCTCCAGAGGCTGCTTAGGAATTTGATGACTAGCCAAGTTAGGAGTTGATATTACACCGACAATATATATATATATATATATATATATATATATATATATATATATATATATATATTTATAATGATAAACTTTTAGCTCCGTTTCAGACAGTTGCATGTTTCTCTTCACATTGCATTTGTTTATATATTTTTAATTATTTATGTAAGAACTTTAATAAAAACATGTTTATAATCATGGTTTACGAGGGCTGATTACATTTGCATAACCACGTAACCAAATTAGGTAATACATTATAACAAATTAATCCCACATTTTGTATGGGATCGTAAATTGTAGTTTATGGCAAATTTATTACAGGCGATCTCTAGTGAAACCTACAAACTGCCGTGTTATTATAATATATTGCAGTTCATTACTTCTAAGATCAGACCTCTTTGTATTAATAGAAAGAGCCTTGAATTTCTACTCAATAAAATGAAGTGAATTTTATTTTCAATTTTAATTTCACATCATATAAAGATATAAAATTAGAATGCCCTTACAAGACCCCTAAAATTTGGAATACTACTAAATAATAAAACTGCTCGTGGAGATAGCGGTAAAGGTAATTGCATTATATCAGACAATGTTGAATAACTAATGAATTACTGACATTTTCTGGCAGAAAATCGTGAAAATACCAGTCGAAACACTCACCTACATTCTAAGCATATAGATTTGTCCTAATGGTAATATATAAAATTTTCAACAATTTAATGTTAACAAAAACAAATTGATTGGATTTTCCTGAGGTACAGAAAACACGCCATATTTCACAAAGCTTTACTAAAATCTTCAATTTTGATCTAGTTCTGAACATAGTCTTATTCTTTACAACTGTCTCTATCCTGTGCTTTTCGGATCTATATATTGGAGGACGCTCCTTCCCAAATAGGGCCTTTCTTTGTCTTCAACATTGTAAGAGAAGTGAAGACAAACATGCAAATGGCGATCATATCGGCAAAGAAAGCCAGACCTGTAGTGGCTCTAATTAAGTTTTCATAGTTTAAGCTAGTCCAGTTTCTCGCATTCCGTCTTCGTGACAGTTTTTCCCTTCCAATGCCCCGTCTACCCACTGTTGTTCCTTGAATTATTAGCTGCAGCAAGTAATATTTCTCATTTCTTAGAACGTGTACAAGATAATCCGTTTTTCGTGTTATTGCGTTGTAGAGCAGTTCTCGGTCTTTGTGAACTCTTCTCAAAACTTCCTTATTAGTCGTGTCCATGGAATTCTCGGGTATGTCCACAATTAAAAAGCTTCGATACAGTTCGCACCAATAGTTTTTAATGTCCGTGTTTCAACTCCGTATAATAGTGTTGACTATACTTAATAAGCCTTAGACGTAAATCCACATTTAGTTGTTTCTCTCACAATATATTCTTGAGCCTGCAGAAATGTTGTCTTTCTTGTTGAATCTCAGACTTTATTTGTATGTCATGGTCTAGTCTCGAGTCAATCCAATAGCACAGGTACTTGAAACGATCAACTCTACTCAATATTACTCCGCCAACCCGTAGAGACATGTGAACGTTAAAACTAAAGATATTAACGTTATCTTCATGTTGTTGATCTTTCTAGCCATATTATAGTTTTTGCATGTCATATTTAATCTATTTATTATATTCTGTATTTGCAAGGCCGGTATTACATTGACAAAGATCTTTGATCAAAACTTTTATAAAACATTTGATCAACTATTTATATGAATGTCAGAATCAAATTCATTAATAAAAAAGTAATTGGCGCCTAGAAAGGAATAGTTTATCAATAGTGGACCTGATAAGCAAAACTTCTTATTAGCAGTTTAAGCAAAATGATGAGGCCACATTATAAATGTTGATACTATAATTGTTTATTGTTAAAGAAATACACAAATGAAGAAATTGTATTCTTATAGAGGATCCACCTACATCAATTTAGATGAGTAAAATATTGCGCTTCATTATCTATATAGATCTGTGATATGATATATCACTATTTAACAACAAACAAATTATTTTTATTTTTTCGGTATATTAACTTTTCAGTCCGTCGAGTTTTCTTCAACAGTCTTTGTATGTCCACACAATGGTACTAACAACCTCTTGTTTTTATTTTATATATAACATTATACAAAATTAACGACCTTCATAATCAAAAATAGCGTAAATTTTCATTTTTACTGACATTTATCCTCAAAAATCACTTACACTATTAAATATCTTTGACAAAGATGTTTGATCAAAGATATTTGACAATGTAATAGCGGCCCAACTAACACAGTGTCATCTGGATAGCGAATATTTGATATATTAATACTGTTTATTTTTATTCTCTGGGTGCACCACAAATAAGTAGGTATTCCGAATATATTTAAAAAACTTTGGGGGACAGAACGCACCCTGTAATTGAATGTATATCTGTTAAGTAATAAACTACTATTATATTAACTATAATTTTATTTTCCACCACTGTATATAAAAAAATACTTCATAAAAATAATATGTCACATAAATTTCGATTGAAATTTATCCTGAATGTAGTATGAAGCCACTTTCATTACAGGAAGTCAACATAAATTGTCGATTGGAATGAAGAAATTTTAATAAATTATAAGATTTAATTTGCCAATTCGATGTGTGATTACAAGAAATTCACTTGCATGTATGTCATTATTCCGAGAAAGATTCCTTCCTACATATAAATTCAATTTGATTGGCGATCTTCAAAGATTCTAAATTATGACGATAGCTAAAACAGTCACGCAGCAAGATGTGTCATTTTGTTGGTTTCACTTTAGCTCGCCTATAATAAAATTGCTATAAATTAAAATTTACGATTTCATATAGATTGCGGTATTCATTCTTTATTTCAAATTACCTATTTTGACTCTGGCATTATACCCATGAACAATTATACTCATGAGCATTAAACTTATATATTCAAATTTCGTAATAATTACTTACACACAATGTTGAATAATAATTACTAATGTTCTTTTTCTTCGTTTGGGTGTTCCTTAAATAATTACTATGATCTCGAACTTTGGTTCATTTTTACCAGCCCCATGTAGTGTTTTAATTATGTAACCATTTACAGCCTTTACTTGAACATCTGATTTGAATTATTTAATATTTCTCTTAAACTAACCACTTATTGAGTGTCTTTTATTATTACATTTTGCTAATCACCATCCAAGTGAATAGTCTTAACAGTACTGCACTCATATTAAGCACTACCAAAATCACTAAATAACCTAATTTACTTTAGATTAATTACTCGCTTTCTATACATACTTGTGGTTGGTTCGTCATCTTAATCCAAAGGAATTTGATGTCGAATCCTATCTAACTCAAATTAAAAAGCGACATATATGTACCTTAAAAAAATTGCAGGGAACAGACATCGATGTTATTCCCTCCTAAGTAGTCAATTAACCATTAAACACAGAAGTTAGTGCTTCCTTCAATCTCCGAACTCGATTCTTGGGATAGCGTTTGTACTTGCAACACAACACCACTATCCTTTAAGATTGCTATTATTCTTTTTATGAACCTTCAAAGATCACACAGTGATATCTGGCGAATATTCCGCTTGGAGCATCATGAGAGTGTTTTGTCAGATATCCACCAACAAGCAATATGACAAAATATTAGTTACTTTAATGTTTTTTTTTTGGGCAATAACACCACAATAGAAATAAAAGGACGTATATTGCAGGAATACCAAACGTTTCAAAGTCTATTCTGACTTCGTTGTCAATGGCTTTATATTTATTGATGTAGATTGCAAAATGAAAATTTGATTTATGACATTTAAAATTGATATTGCAATCTACATTAATAAATATAAAGCCATTGACAACGAAGTCAGAATAGACTTTGAAACGTTTGGTATTCCTGCAATATACGTCGTTTTATTTCTATTATGGTGTTATTGCCCAAAAAACATAAAAGTAATCAAGAATATGTCACAAACAACGTTTAGAAGGCAATTAGAAACCAGCTATGGTACTGTAGTGACTAAAGTGTTTAGAGATTTAGAAGGTTTATTTAAGAAGCTTGCCCGAACCAAGAATAGCCTGACATTCTTGTGCAGATGTCGGGAGATGGGGATTATTCCTAAAGGTTTAAGATTTCGTCAACCCTACATCGGTGGGAGAATTCAGAGAATATTGGAGCGAGCAAGTTTTGCAGCCATTATAGACAGGATATTTTCATCGATATAATAAATTTAAGTAGAACGTGATATTGGGTATGTACAAAGCTTCCTTTCTTGTCGAATATCCAAGAATCAGTTTAATAGAATTAAAAACAGCACTCTTAGTAGCTACGATAAAGAATTCCTTTCACAAAAACAAAGACATTTACATACATTTAACCAATTTCTTTTAAATAGAAACATAACAAAAAATAACAAACATGAAAAAAACTTGACTGTAACAAAAACTCTCATAAATCTTTCATATAAACAGCTAAATGCTACTGAACCTTCAGTATTACAAAAAGGACTTAACTTTGCAGTTACTCCATAAACAATTCCTAATTTTGATATAATAAGTGCTATACGCTAGTAAAGTATCTTTGACAATAGACATTTGCGCCACCTCGTGTTTTATTTGTGAAACGCTGGTTCTGCCAAAGCCGTAATTGATGTTTGCTGTGTTATAGATTAAAATTTAGTTATTCCATAAAATGGAAAAAAAAACATCAAACCGAAAGTGCGGTGTAGTTGACTGTATAAAATACACCAAGATAAAACCCAAAATTACAATTATACCACTTTCATGGATTTCCATAGCAATAGATGAAGATAAAATGAATTGCAGCAGTTCGACATCATGGGTAAATAAATTTGATTTCCACGTTGTTAGTCATTATTGTATGTATAAAATTAATCATAACTGTTGTTCTATTAACAAAACATATTTTTTAATTACAGCAGTGGGGCAATCCATCTCAACCAGAAACAAATTCATTGATTTGCAGTGGTCAAATTGTTTGGGAAAAAAGTAAACAATGCACATAACAAAAGTTACAATCCGACTCTATTTCCTGCAATATGTATATAAAAAAGCAAAATCTTCATGCTGGTTGGTGGGCTGAAAGATTACGAGTACCTACGACAAGAAAAAATTACATCTTCAGGAGTCGATGAAACTCCAATTGAGGTTAACAATAGTAAGTATATATATATATATATATATATATATATATATATATATATATATATAGAAAAAACCAAATTAACTTTATTCATTATATATAATTTATTGGTATATTTCACCGATGATGAAGTTTTAATGGACCAAGATAAAAATTTTGAAGTTGGAACAAGGATAATAAAGCAACAACAGATGCAAATATACATGTTAATGCACAAAGAAATGAATATTGATTATATATTCTTTATAACTTTGGTAATAACTAATAATAAAGAAGCACTCATAAAAATATAAAAATAATGAAAATAAAAAGTGTTATTTATTTAAAAGAGTATAAACATTGATATATTACAAGAAAGATAGTTGAATTGTAAACTTTATGTATCTACATTGTTTGACTTTTCTGCTCCATCGAAATGAGCACAGCAGATCCTTGAATATGTTCCTGGTTGTCATGGCTTTTCATCCCTCCTGTAACTGAAAAGTTACTTTTTATCTTTATTCCTAAAAGAAAATATTAATTAAAAAATTAAAAATGTTGTTAACCTTAAATTTCAATTTATTTTGGTAAGAAAAGTATTTACATGATAAACTTTTCTTATTACAAGAGTTATTGAATCTTATTTTTGTTAAAAGAACAACAATTGTGATTAATTTTACGTATTTAGTAATGACTAAAAACGTGGAAATTTAATTTATTGTCCTTGACGACGAACTACTGTAATCCATTTTTGCTTCCTCTCCGATTGCTATAGAAATCTAGGAACACAGTAGAATTGTAATTTTTGATTTTTCCTTGATGTATTTTCAAAATAAACTACACCTCACTTTCGGTTTGATGTTCTTCTTTCCATTTTATGGGATAACTGAATTTTAATCTATAACACAGCAAACATAAATTACGGCTTTGACAGAACCAGCATTCCACAAATAAAACACGAGGTGGCGCAAATGTCTATTGTCAATGATACTTTACTAGCGTATAGAACAAACCGCAAATAAACTAAATTCTAGTGATGCTGAAGAATATAGCATAAGGGCAAAAATTGAACTCGAAAAACCTGTAAATGTAAAAAATAACCTTACTAATAATGAATTATGTGCAATTACAAATTTAAAAAATGACAAGTCTATAAAAATTTTACCTGCTGACAAAAGCAATGCAACAGTAATTTTAAATAAAAAGAACGTCAATTTTAAATGTCATAAATCAAATTTTCATTTTGCAATCTACATCAATAAATATAAAGCCATTGACAACGAAGTCAGAATAGACTTTGAAACGTTTGGTATTCCTGCAATATTTGTGGCAAAGTATTATGTTATTAAAATCGGATAATACCCGTGGGCTAAAGTTTACATTCTATTGAACTTTTGCGGCCTTGGCATTAAGGCTGATTTCCTTGAGGGGATGAGGATCCAAATTATATCTGTAAAACCATCGATTATCACTTGTCATGGCATGTGTAAAGATATCTTCGTCGTTGTTTACTTCATTTAGCGACTCCTTAGCAAAGGCTTACTTACTCCGTAACTATACAAACATTTATGGGTTTTGGCTGACTGTATAGATAGTCTCCAACCTTCAAGGTTCATCATTAGTGTTCATTTCATAGCCTATGGTCTTAAGATCGCTCTCGATATAAGCTCTTCATCTTGTACTTTGCGTTCCAGAGGATCTTCGGCCTTTTGTCTTGGATCGCCAGTCTATCATTCAGTTTTCTTTGAATCTGTCCTGCCTACTGTTATTCCCGGGACTTGCACACCATAGCAATTCCTTGTTCGTTCTGAACGTATGTTTTCGTGTGTGATTATCTTCTAATGAAATCTGTTTTAACCGCATGCTTTTATTCAGTAAAATCGTACATTTGTTATTATTAATAATTTTGGCCACCTGAATGTTGTTATGGTCTGTTATTGATGATCCTGCATTTCAAGCTACTGATTCAAAGTTATATTCTCTCACTGACACATTTGGTCGACTCTGTCTTGCGTTTCCAGGGGTTGCCTGCTAACGTACATGTACTTGGTTTTGCTTTCGTTGATGTTCAAGACGGTAAAAATGTTCATTCACCGAAATGGTCTTCTTACAGTCTATATCAGTGACATCAGCGAATGCTAATAAAAGATTTGGACCATCGACGGAAAACATTTGCATGTTTATCTTCGCTTCTCTTGCTGCTTTCTCTAATGCAGGGGTGACAAGGGGTCTCCTTGTTTTCAATAATTGTTGATTGAAAATGCTCTCGATTTTGATGATTATAGACAAATATAGCTTCTAGAGTCCTCGACACACACCTTCATCTTTTGAGGTACAGATAACACCACCACACAAAAAAATAAAATATGTCTGAAATGTACATGCGACATATGATTTCCAACGTATTTTCGCCCGCTGAACGCGATACGGCGTCAATTCTCAGCAAAACGCTGAAGAATCCTCTGAGAATGAAAATTTTCTCTAATGATACATCTTATATGAAAATTGAAGGGTGATGCAGCAATTCTGATTCCGGATTCGTATTCAGCGGGCGAAAATACATTGAAAATCATATGTCGCATGTTCATTTCAGACAACTTTTTTTTTGTGTGGTGGTGTAATTTAGCTATGGCATTTCAAATTTCAACACGAATCAGGTCTAAAGTCAATCTAAGTCCTTTGAAATAGCATTCATAATCTCCCATGCAGGCCTCTACCAGTTGTGAAAGACGACTGAGCTGAATGTTGTGCTGATTAGCGCGATGCCTCTATAGTTGGATCATTTCGTTTTATCCTCTTGTTTGGGAATTCCCCAGAAATTTGCTACTCTGGTAAGATCGAGATAATTAGTTAATGGAGATGTTGATGACTCTTCCCCGAATTTTAAGTATTCACATGGTATATTGTCATTAGCAGGGGTTTTGTTATTATTCAGACATATAAATGTTGTTTTAACTTCGTTCAGTTTAGCTTACCCTACTAATAAGTCAGCGGTATAAATAGTGCCTAGTAAACTGTTTTCTCAGAGAGGGCGTTTAAAAGTCTATAATGCGTATTTTATTTTAAAGAAATTCAACAATTTTGCTGCCACATGTTTCATACCCAAAACATGGGACAGTTCATGATTTTAGCTTACTGAAAACTGACAGTTGATTTGACTATAGTTTCAAATCCCTTCAACTTTTCCATGTTTTCATTAGTCTAAGATCTAAACCTAGGTCGACCTTCGCCGAGCTGATAATAAAATGAAACATATTTTATAATAAATTTAGTATATTAACAAAATATTTTAAAAAAGGGTTGCTTAAAAAATCCTGGACAGACTATTTTTAATTAATTTAAAAAAATATTTTTAATTAAATGTTGCACCATCAAGGTAATAAGAAAACTTTATTCTGAGTAAAAGTAAAAAATGTATAGAATGTGCAGCAGTTGGGTTGCTCATTATTTTCCTGGACCAACTACTGCCAGGGATAAACAGGTATGTCGATGCCAGTTACTTTCACTTGTTTGGATAATAGAATTTTTTTTATATCAATATAGCCCTGCTTTTCTTGCAAACACATTGATATAGGGTTGCCTACCGAAAATTCTTTCCTAATAGGGGTTTGGGAATTTTAAAGTTTTCAATCTTAAAGCGAGTGGAAATGTGTGACAGAGAGATACGAGGTAAGTATACCGTGTAATAATAAAGGACCCAACATCGAAGTTACACTTTATGGGACCTCGAATATAAGAAAGTGCGCATGCTCGGTATTTATACGATAGAGAATAAAAGCGATACTCTAGGAAACGTAACGTAAATAATAAAAATATCAATTACCCGCTTTGAACCCTCTTGCTCTTTATTCTGGAAAAAACTAAAGGGAAACAAAGTGGACGGTCGAAAATTTTAATTAAAAAGTAACAAAAAATATAGACTAAAGATTTTGTATTTTGTTTAAAAATTTTATTAATGAACAGCAAAAATACTAAAAATAATATTTAAAAATAAATTTTAATAAATATTTTCTATTCAATATCTGATTCATCAGAAGTATAAATTGTGATTTTGGAATTCATTTGATTTATTAGATTCTTCCTGGATTTTCAACAGAATCTGATCACCGATAAAACGTGTTGGTTTTAAAAAATCCTCCAAATGCCAACCGTAGTTCTCAGGGTTTAACTTCGCACATATAGAATCAGTTGCATTCAGCTACATAGAAAATATCAATAGAAATATCAACGTGTTCGCAAGAAAACAGCGCTTTTGTTGATATAAATTATCCAATCAAGTGAAAGTAACTGGCATCGACTTACCTATTTATGCCTGGCAACCCAGTAGTTCATCTAGGTAAATAATAGGCAACCCAATGGCTGCATAATCTACACATTTTACACTTTTACTCAGGATAAAAATTTCTTATTATCTTGATGATTCAACATTTAATTAAAAATCTTTTTTTCTTAAATAATTAAAAATAGTCTGTCCAGGATTTTTTTAGGCAGCACATTTTTAAGATATTTTTTAATATACTAAATTTATTATAAAATATGTTTCATTTTATTATCAGCTCGGTGAAGGTCTACCTAGGTTCGGATCTTCTACTACATCAGCTGATGATGTACTGGAATGTCCAAGGTGGTTGTGAGCTTCGTTATTACACGGTCTTCCTGCGAATCGCCGCTGCCCACTACTATAGATTATACCATTTTTCCGATAATTTTAAAGAATCAAATAATTACGGATCCTATCAAAACAGTTTTGAGACCGCTGATATCCAACTGACCATTTGATATGACTAATATAATCTGCACATATGTTTCTAACACAACAATATTTATTTATTATATTATTACTTATTATTTACTTACTTAATGAACATCATTCCGGATTTACACTATTTGCATGCGCGAGCCCAGGATCTGGATTTGCCCGTCAGGAAATTACTGAGGACACTTCCAGCTTCCTTGCCATCCACCCCCTGAGAATTAACTCAGGTCCTCACGCTAACGCAGTTTTTCTTCTGCAATATCGCTGTCTTTTTGTTGGGATAGCTTGGATTTGGTTTGTTTCCGTTGCTTTACTTTTTTGGTAGTACAGCAACTGTCTTATTTGTGGTTCGTGGCTCATTTTTTGCTATGATATATAGCGTATTCTACCTTTTGTGAGCCTGCAGTTTGTCTTCATTTATTATGGTGGGTGTGCGTTCATCTTGTCTTTTCTTTGCTCGGTATCGTTGGTCCCATTATTGTCTCCTGAAAAATGGAATATTATGTACTTCATTTTATACTCACATGTTTTCTACCTCTGGACTTCTTTATCATCTTCTCCTGTGCTAAGGCAGAGCTGGTTTTTGGGCCGTTTGTTTTTGTCAATAAATCTGAGGTCACAGTCCAGTTTCGCGTAAGCATGTCTGGTCCTTCATTTCTACAAACACTGGTTGGTGTCGTAAATGGTTGAAAATCACCGTGTTACGAACGAACCGGGGTGCCTCGACTGTGAGGCGTAGGCATAGGTTCTCCTGCTTTTGCTAGTATGTCCCCATACTATTGAAGCGTACGTCAGCATTGGCAAGCTGACTGTCTTGATGAGAGTCAGCTTGTTTAAAAGTCACAGCTTGCTTGCTCTTCTTATTAGGGGTAAAGTCTGGTACGGGCAGCCCGAACTTTGTTAACGAGTCTCTTGGACATGCCTCGTGAAAGTCAACTCCCTGTCGATGTGACTCCAAGGTATTTGACCTCGTTCTTCCATGGACTTTCTCTCCTGTTGACGAACAGAGCTTGAGTTTTGTCCTCGTTGATGGCTACCTTCCACTGAAGACACCATTCCGCTAAATCGTCAGTGGCTTGCAGCAGCCGCCTCAAGGCTGGCTCGAATCTAAAAGAATGTCCCATCCTATGCGAGGTGTCATTATTTGCTGTCACCCTGTAATTTCCAACGAAATTACCCAAAATTTATTTCTTGATATGTAACGCTTAGCTTTAGATTTATGTGAAAAAAAATTTTATGGTTAGCAGAATGTATCTCAAACAGAATTTTAAATCTGAAATCGAGTTGCTTTTTTATCTAGTTATAAAGTAAACAATGTACAAATTTAGATGTTCTGGCTCATTTACTACAAATTATTCGATTGCATAAACCCAAAAACGAGTTAATAAAAACATGTATTTTTTGTACTGAACCTGGCTGTTCATATTCTAGAGGAGGTGTCGGCAATCTTATATCCATGGGTCACCAAGTGACACATTTGATAACATCAAGCGACCCACCTTTATTCTGAAAATAAAGTATAATCTGTATACTAGGCAGCTTCAACGAACATATATATAATGACCCAAACGTCTTAAGTACTCACATTTTGGTTGAATTTGATTGGCGGCCAAAATAGGTGGCGATATCTATTCTAGATATTTCTTTCCTTCAGGAACACTTTCTATAGAGTACAACTACTAACCGGGGCAGTTTTTTGAAATTGGCTTCTACTTTATTATTTAATACTTAACTGATACAGATAATGAGTGAGGAGAAAGCATCCTAATGAGTAGATAGAATAATAGAACGACCTCTTCAACAATTATTTCGTATTTATATTAAAAATTTGCAAACAAACAATTAGTTGTTATTTAACATTGGGATTTGTAAATGATGAAACAATATCCCCAAAAGAATTTTGTTAATTACATCTTTCGTTCACTCCAAATACTTTTTAATTCACCTTTGTATGTGGCAACGCATTTATAGAAATAATGACACAAAAGCAATTAATAATTGTTAACCATTGAATTGACTGCAGTTTTATGATCATTCGATCAGCCGACGAACCATTGATGATTAATATTAAACAAATATTTATTATGAGCAAACAAGTCAATCAATATTGCTTTACAATTTTTAAGATGGAAATTTGGCGTCGACATAATACAATCACTACACGAACGTGACATAACCTCATGAACTTCGTCCATTGAAAGTGTATAAAACTTAACACTTTCAACAAAGAATATTGTTTGCTAATATGCTAGAATAAAAGTTTATCGAGGTCATCCCCGAGAGGTTCTAAAAGCTTTTCCAAAAGTGGAAGACGAAACAATTATCAACACCTCAAGTACTCGAGTTGCTACATTCAAGTCCATATTCAGACCGCGTATTCAAATAAGTGATAAAATCTGTAATTGACTAACAACCGAAAATTTGATGTTGATTATACATGAGAGCAATTAGGTAATTGATGGGAACGACAGGAAAGAAGAAAGGTTCGTTATGTAACACCACAATTAATACACTATACTGAAGAATTGTATCACAATGAAATGTACAATATACAGTATGTCTGAAAAAGTTGGCTAGAAAAGAAATGGTTTGGTGTTGGTCTTAAGCCCTAGCTCTTATTGACTAGATACCAGTTTGTTATCAAAAACAAACTAAATTCAAATATTAATTAATTACATAAGTAGACAAATATTCCATAAGCAAATTTCTCTGTTTTCCTAAACATTTGTTTCTTCATTCGTAAAAAACCGAAATTTCTCCCAAAACTATGTACACGTGAGAAAACCATTTTCGGACTTCTGGACTGAACTAAATCTAATTCAACTACCACTGATCACTTTTAGAGCGTCTTTCACTTCATTGAGCGTCTTTATGATGACAGGTTACATCATTTGACATTTATATCTTAAGTTATTCCGAACATCTAAAAACAGAAACATGGTTCAACTCTATACTTCCCTAGCGTCCAGTTGACCTTATTTAAACATCAGTACTAAAAGGTGGTTTTCTTGAATATCATATCAAGTTTAGCGGAAGCACAGATAAATTAAAAATAAAGAGTACATCTTTCTATAGCACGTTTAGATCTTTTAAACTAGATAACACATTTTAACGCGGTTTTCGTCAGTAGACGAAGGTTCATGTCTAGAGTTTGATACTGTTTTGTATTCACTTGTTTAAATATAACGATAATTGTTTATTCAACGCGTCGCTGCTACAGTCGCTTGGCGACCGTTATGTTAGGGAGAGCACAGTAGCTGAGTTGGTTAGAGCCTATTTAAAATAATATGAAGGTTTTGCTTTCGATCCCTAGAGGAGGTACTTTTTTTATACATAAATTTTTTAAATTATTTTATTATTTATTTATTGTGGGTATCTGGTAGGTTTAGTTTCACACTTAGGGATCCGGTAGATGGCGAAGCGATTGGTTGCAGGAATTTTTTAAACTCCTAAACGGTTGAGCCGTTTTTGTCGAAACTTTTTGCACGTCTTTGAGTCGGATACATTGTTGTATCTACTCACTGGATATATTTATAATTTAATATAGTATGTGGCGCTACGATCGGGTTTGTAGGAAAACCCCCACATGGTTGGGCTGATTGTAATCAAAGATTTTGTATGTTGAGTGGGATGGATTTACAATTTTTTCAATTCCTACTAAAAGGTTGGGCCGATTTTGATGAAACTTTTTGTGTGTTTGATGGTTAGATTCACAATTTAACCAGGTAGGTGGCGATGCGATTGGCTTGTAGGATTTTTTGTAACGATTGGGAGGGACCACTTTTTTACCAGAAAAATGCTTAAGCCCCTTATATTCTCACACCTTAGAAGCTGTCCGTTTAAAATTCCAAGGCCAAGAGACTACTAGTTACAGCTCATTTGAAAGATTCTTTTAATTTCTTCATTTTGGTGTAAGCCCAATGCTTATATTACCATCATTTTTTCCAACAAAAATGTTCACATAGTAACAATAATTACTCCAACAGTGGGTACCATGTTAACTATTTCCTTAGCGATTAATTCAAACTTATGGGGACAATTTACTGATATTTAATTCATTTTTTCTTTTTAAAAGTGAATAAGTTTTGTACTGTTATTCTTTCTTGAATAAATGTCTTTATTGTCATTGAATTTAACTACATAAAATAGCACTTTACTACTGTCGTTAAGGTATCAATTTATAATAAGAAGAAATTATTTAACCAAGTTAACAAAAATGATACATTAGGGTAGGAAGCTGCAATATTTTTATTGTATGATGCTAGAAATCAACGTGCTTATAGGTATATCTTAGACATTATTGCAAAATTTACTCAAACTGGATCTGTTGAAAAAATAAAACATATTCTGTTCAAATTTTTAAATGAAGCCGCTCTAATGAAGTCTTTAAAAATTACAGCACATATTCTAATACTTCGTTATTAAGGGATGTTCCTGTTGAAACTAGAATTGACTTAAGTTCATCGAGATAGAGCTACTCCTTATCCTCTGCGACAGTGGTTAGACAACCAATATTTATATGTTTAAGCAACCCGGACGAAAAAGGACCCGTGATGTGGCAAGATTGGTCTCCTGTTATTGTTGTCATTGAGAGTTTGGGTGTTTTTTTCAAAATTATGTTGGGTAATATTTTGTATATATATAATATATATATATATATATATGAATAAGGCTATGTTCCGTGAGAACCGCGTGAATTTATTATATACTCGACGTTGTTTAATCAAGAGACAAGAATGGCAATTATGGGGGCCTCAGCCTACTTCCCAAGTCCATGCTGTGCGCTCTGCTTCTTTTAAGGCGCTGGGTTAGAAGGGGATGTCTGTGATGAAGAGGCTGTGTTGTGATTGGTTAGGTGTTGGTGGGCGCGTTTGTTTAATCGGTTACGGAGGTAGACAGAGGGGTCTTTTCTCTATTTCTATTGCTTCGCGAATAGTAGATGCCCTAAGGGAGTTAAGAGATACGATAGTCCTACTGCCCTCGAAGTTGATAGAGTGTCCTGTTTGGATATTATGATGCGCGAGAACTGAAGTCGGATCTTTTTTGCGAACTGACAAAGAATGTTCATATACTCGATGGTTGACGCACCTATTTGTACAACCGATGTAGCTTTGTGGGCAATCGCGACATGGAACTTCGTAGACCCCTTGATCCTCGTTGGGTTCTTTATCCTTAGGGTTCCCGGTTAAGTCGGCTATAGTTTGACTAGTGTTGAAGACCGGTGTAGGATTCGTTCTATTTTGTCAGTGACTCCTCGAATGTACGGAAGGAAGGCTTTTGGGTGTTGTTGGTCTGTCTCTGATGGGGTTGGTGTACTCGGGGGTTGTTGCGATTGACGAAATATGCGTGCAGTGTGGTCCTGGATGATAACCGTTTTGTCGAAGGATTTGTTGAAGATTATTAAGTTTGTTTTGTCTATTGTCAATGACTTGTTAGGCGAATAGATCTAAGGGCCAAAGATTTAATTACCGATTGGGCAGGGTGATGATGTGATTGGGCATTTAAGTATCGATTGGTGTGGGTTGGTTTCCTATAGACTGTATGTGAGAATGTGCCATGGTGGTTTTTGTTATGAGAAAATCAAGAAACGGGAGCGAAGAATAAGATTCGATTTCCATTGTAAATTGAATGTAAGAATGTATACCATTGAGGTGTTGTAGAAAGAACTCTAACGAATCTCTGCCATGAGACCAAATGACAAAAGTATCATCAACATATCTAAGCCAGCAGGAAGGTTTTAAATTAGACGAGTTTAGGGCCTGGGTTTCTATTTGTTCCATGAAAATGTTAGCAAGCACTGGAGAAAGAGGTGAACCCATCTGGGCCCCACGTACTTGTTTGAATAGAGTGTCTTGAAATGAAAAATATGTGTTAGAAGAACAGTGCTGTACCAGTTTGATGATGTCAGAAGAGATATTGTGTTTAGATTTTAGAATATCTAACGTTTCTGAAATGGGGACATTGGTGAAAGGAGATACGACATCGAAGCTAACCAGGACTAACCTTTCTAGATATGTTAGGCGCTTATAGAATTTCAGAAAATGATATCCTGGTTAGCTTTGATGTTGTATCTCTTTTCACCAATGTCCCCATTTCAGAAACGTTAGATATTTTAAAATCAGAAAGCCTTCCTTCCGTACATTCGAGGAGTCACTGACAAAATAGCATGAATCCTACACCGGCATCCGAAATAAAGACGGTCTTCAACCCATACCAATCGATACTTAAATGTCAAACTGTAGCTGTAATGAAATCTTTGACAACTTAAGCGGGATCACCGGATAAGGTCATAAATCGTACCTTACGAGGATCAAGCAGTCTACGAAATCCCATGTCGCGATTGCCCACAAAGCTAAATCGGTTGTACAAATAGGTGCGTCAACCATCGAGTATATGAACATTCTTTGTCAGTTCGTAAAAAAGATCCGACTTCAGCTCTCGCGCATCATATTCATCTATCAACTTCGAGGAACAGGGCACACAAAGCCATCAAATAGTTCAGCGATTACCTTGGAGTGCCACTCTTGGCGACATCCCCTCCTAATCGACCGATAGGCAGAGCAGATTCACCTTCAGTTCAGGTGACCCCCCCGAGTTCGGTCTAGAGTCTCAGAAACTCTTTTTCACTTTTGTCTCTTGATAATGGCTCCAAAGCAGAAGTCGAAACGTTGAGTATATAATAAATTCAGACATTCTAACCGGCGCTTAATTCATAATAATGACAGCGGAAGCCTCTCATATATATATATATATATATATATATATATATAGTATTCGAGTAACGGAACAGAAGACTAGAGAATTATGCCCGACCTGAAGAGGGCATGTTCTGCCGATATATATATATATATATATATATATATATATATATATATATATTGCTTGGAATTATTGAATACTCAATAAATTCAGAGGTACCCGGAACCTAGCTTACATTAATGACCGCGGAAGCCTCTCAGAACATATATATATATATATATATATATATATATATATTGTTTATTTATTACTTTAGAGTTTCTTTGACCATATGTTTCATATAAATTGATAAAAAAAATTCTGGGTTTTGGTCATTTGTTTATTTAATTTTAAATGTTACTCGGACATATTTTGTCCTTTTTCAAACATGTCAAACTCAATCTAAAAGTTGACTGAGTGGCTCCCAGCTGGTCCCAAGTTCGAGGAAATTGAGGAAGGAAAAAACACTATTGCTAAAAATCAAGACATAAGACTAGGAAAGAGCCGAATGAATATTAGAAGCTGGAACAGTCCAGTAGGCACAAAAGTCTTCAAAGAACTTCATTGAATTCCATAAGGATATTGCTGTATTCATCGAACAGAAAAAGAAAGGACCATCTATCTAGTATGTAGATGACTACATATACTTCTGAAGCGGGATAGAGAAAACAAGA
This sequence comes from Octodonta nipae, assembly GCA_034190945.1. Taxonomy (NCBI): domain Eukaryota; kingdom Metazoa; phylum Arthropoda; class Insecta; order Coleoptera; family Chrysomelidae; genus Octodonta; species Octodonta nipae. The sequence continues at coordinate 94,500,277 of CM067221.1, forward strand.
AGAGCAAAGTCTACGTTAAGAAGAAACTATAATCAAACACAACAAGTTTTGATGAAAGATTAGTCAAAGTTGATTTAGAAATTAAAGGGAGAAAACTGATAATCTTTGGGATCTTTGCACCACCGACGACTTTAGATAAAAGAAGAATCTTTTGAGCTCTCAAGAATTAGACAACACAAAAACAATTCATTAATAATTTAGGACACTTTAAAGGAAGGGTCAGTAAAGCTAGCGACAGTAAAATTCTTGGAACACGGTGAAATTAATCCGAGGAGTTAAAGCTGCTTGGAACGAGGTACAACATTCAAACGTGGTTCATCTCGTTTTGTTGATGACTAGACATGTGCAAGACTGTATTCAGCTAGGGTATTACTAAAAACATTATTTTTCCGGATTACATGTTAGTTAATGTAGCTCTACCATATTACCAAAAAATCAAGTTCACGAAATTATTTCTTTCAGGAGTAATACTTCTAACGTAACTGAGTATTTGGTACAGAGATGTTCTATGTTGAAACTATAGTTACTAATTTGTTAGATTAAATAAATCCCCAAAGAATTGTAAAAATAGGTATTTTTTTTCATTCATCCCGATGACTCTTCATATTGGAAAATACCTTCAAAGCATTATTGACATGTCGTGAAAACAATGATTGGTTGTTAACCGTTGATACGACTAAAGTTTTATGATCATTCGATATCATTAATATTAAACAAATATTCATTATAAGTAAACATGTCAACAACTGTTAATATATAAGAATATTATGACATAACTTCATGACCTTTCTGAACAATATTATATGATAATATCGCAAAATTTAAGGTTTTTGGAAGTTCGGAAAAGCTGTCCGAAATGTGGAACACATCCAGTACTAAATATGCTACATTTAAGTCCATATTCAGACCTCATATAGCAACAAATAAATGATAAAATCTGTAATTAACTAACTAAAAAATTGATGGAAAGAAAAGAAAGAAGAAAGATGTAACATCACAATTAATATATCTTACAGATTGACTTAAAAGTTTGGAGAGAGGCAGAATGGGGATCAGATCATCTGTTGGTCAAATCACTTATGGATATAAAATATAATAAGAAAAATTCGTGAAAACAAATTTAGAACCGAAATTCTAAGTCACCAAAACTCTAAGAGACGAATCCACTAGCTTTACAAATTGCGTTACTACGAAGAAGTAACTATATTAGCACACTAATTGTAGAAACTCTAAAACAAAACTACAGGAGACAGCGTTAGAAGCACTGGTAATGCATTGATAAACTTATGATAGACGAACTAGTTGAATTAATTAAGTTAAAAGAAGTGGTTAACTACCAAAGTTGTAGAGGATCGCAGATGGTTAAAAACAAAAACGATGAAGAACAAGCTTAGAATGGAGAAAGAGGTAGAGAAGTTTGGAAAAAAATATATAGTTTAAGAAAAAATACGATCGAAAAAAGAAAAATATAATAATAACAGAAGTATGTACAAACTAGTGATAATAGACTTAGACACTGATTAAAATAATTTATAATTCGATCTATGTCAATCAGATATTAAAACATGCAACAACATAAGCATTGGAACTAATATGCAATATATTTGCTAAATGGAAAAATACTACTTCACGACTAGACAATCTTCCACTTAAATACAATAAAAAAAAAGTAAATGTCATTTCCATTTCATGGAAGAATCTTTGGAGAAAGAGATCAAGGAAATTAAGGAATGAAGTGGATTTTGGTCGGGAAGATAAGACTTCTAGCAGAAAAGAACAGAACAAAAGGTAGACAAATCTATGTAACATTCACAGATCTCAGAAAAATACTTGATTTAGTCCGTCTTTAAAAACTATGGGCTACACTAGAAGAACAGGAAAATCAAGCGGTTGTTAAAGTCGGAAAAAAGAAGTCTGATCCTTTCCAAACAAGAAGGGGCGTGAAACAGGATTGTTACTTGTCGCCTACCGTATTTAAAATCTATTTTTAAACGGGTTTAGCATTGGACTAGAAAATGCAGTCCGATGAGGATACGAAGTTGTAATGGCTGAAGACCAAAAAATGAAAACTCATAGAAAAAATATAATATGGGGATCAGACATAGGAGGGGGACAAGCAATACGAATATCTGAAACTCTCTGTTAAGATCAAAGCAATGACAAAGAGATAATGAAAAAAACTAAAAAACTAGGTACAGAAAAGAATAAGCATTCCTGTGGAATAATAATTCATTCATTCCAAGCATAATTGATTGTTAACCACTGAATTGACTGAAGTTTTATGACCTACCATTGGTCATTAATATTAAGCAAATATTAATTATAAGCAAACAAATTGCCGTCAATTAAGAGATAAGAATATTATGACCATGAACCTATTCGGTGGAACATATTAAGGTGTAGATCAATAAACAGTTTCAACAACGAATATTGTTTGCTAAAACAAAGGTTTATGGATGTTCTGAAAAGCTTTCCTAAATGTGGAACACTGAGTACTAAACTTGCTACATTCATGTCCATATTCAGACCGCATATTCCAATAATGATAAAATCTGTAATTGACTAACCGAAAATTTGATGTTGATTATACACGAGAGCAATTAGGTAATTGATGGGAACGACAGGAAAGAAGAAAGGTTCGTTATGTAACGTCACAATTAATATATCTTACAGATTGGTATCACAATGAATGTAGCATATAAAAACAAAGTGGGTTTATTCACGCGTTGACTAACTTCAAGCTATGAAAGTTATTGTTATCCCGCCTTGTTATTTTGTATTCCGACGAAGTCTCACAGACGCCCGCACTAAAGTGGCCTGGTTACGTGTTGCTGAAAGAAAATGACGGTTAATTTCAGAAATTAAGTGTATATTTTCAAGTGTTCAGATGTTATTAGGTTTATATTTAATTAATTTTGACATTTAGCAGAGGTGGAGATTGAAATCTATACAAAAATGTGCCGATGTACAGTAATTTATTAAAAAAAAACGTGACAAAAAGTATAACCATGACATTTTGAGACATCCGTCAAAATTGCTTTAGATGCAATTATAGTGTTGCGTATTTTTGGGTTAGAAATAATTTTGTCTTCTAAGTAGAAACAACTTATTAACGACACACAACTAACTTACAAACCCAAATTTGTTATTAACAATCTGACTTGGATTCTTTAGTGTTAAAACACCTTGTAAATGGTTATGATGTTATTGAAATTTCCAGTATTATTGCGTATTCGTTCCCCTGTTTTAAGACATTTTGACGTAATATGTAATGCTCGACTTTTAAACTTAGAGCTTATACTTCTGGAGGGAGCCTGCAATGCACAAATATCGTGTCAACACTGAAAAGAAAAGCAATAGGGAGAGCAATAGGCTATTTCACTCGTTTGGGAGCTGATTCCAATGAAATACTTCCAGCATGTACTTCATTCGCTGTTTCCACCCATCAATAGCCTGTTACTGTCTCTATTACCCTCTGTTTCTAGCCTTTTCACGATATTTGTGTGTTGCAGGTTACCTCCAGAAGTATATGCTCTAAGCCAGTGATTCTCAATCACAAATTCTTAAAGTGTGTATATAGTAAAAAATTTGAGTTTTTATTGCGGTGTAAAGTTCAAATTAAAAAACAGTACCTACTTATATGCAGTGGCGGCTGGTGGGTTATAAAACTGGTGGTGCACTTTACTGGTCAATTATTGAGATTCAAAGATGCAACAAAACAAACCATAGCTTTGCTAATACTGCATTTATTTTTTATTAATTAAAATATTCGTCGACTTTTTTTGAAAGTGAAATGTTCAATGACCTTTTTATTAAAGTCTGGCATTGATTGAATATATTTTTTCAATACTAAGCACAGAAAGAGCATTTAGCCTGAGACATCATGTTTCTAAGAAACGTTTTAATCCTTCACTCCAGTTTCCGTCCATAATTGATTCTCCGTCATAAATAATGCAAGGAAAACAAAATAATAATAAAACTTCGTGTAAATACTTCATTTTTCATTTTGCTCTCTTGTTTTCAATTAAGATATGACCTAGGTGGACCAGCCAATTTTATTTCTAATTTGTTTTGAAACGATTTATTAAAATGTTAAAGTTGATACTCCTTTTCACAGTTATGTAAACACACACACACTCTGTATATTAAATATTCTTTCATAGACTACGAGGACAAAAACAAAGAAACCACTAATTCGGATGCGTCCGGTCACTATCAGCACAGATCGGTGTCTCCGTGCAGCGTACGAGAACCAGCCAATTAGTCCATATAGTTTGCATCAGCTATCTTCTATCCCACGCTTTAAGGGTGTTATATCGTATCTCATAGAAGCTATATAAGTTTCACCGTGCGCTAGCCGAAGTGCAAGGTGAAATATTCTTTTAAGCGAATATAAGTCTTAACACAAGTTTGGATTAGAACTTAAATTGTTTATTAAACATTTTGTGTTGATTTTTAACCTTATTAAAAGCTTACTAAATTTGGTGGTTCAGCGCACGAGTGCACTCAAGGTACAGCCGCCCTTGCTTATGTGTATGAAATGTTAAAACTTGATTGGGTTCGTAATCCATTTGTAATAGCGAATTCTTCTGTATTTGCATTAACTTTGAATGAAAAGGAAGAAATAATTTCGGTTTCTAATAATCGAGATATAATTTCAAAATATTCGGAAAAATCAATTCAATTATTAATTAATAATATATGCGATCAAAAAAAAATACAATTTACTACATCTTATTTGTGTGACTTCGGATTGTCAGTATTGACCAATACAAAATCGAAAAAGATCGAGACTGTAAACAGTCTAATTTACAGGAGTCATTTTGGTGAAATCCTGATAGAGTTCACCGAAATTATAATTTTGGTGTTATTCGATTCGAATTGACTTCTAGAAACTTTTTGAAAAAGTCTAAATGTCGCCGATAAACAATATAGTGAAAAATAAAACTTTTTTGAAATTGGAAAAAAGAACTGAAAAGATGAGGAAATTTTATAAACAATATCCCAACTCCCGAAACTGTATCTCCAATATTAATAATTTTAACACAGCTACAAAGTTATTGCTAAAATAGGGAGTCTGGCGTTTACGTGTGTCGCGTTATTCAGACACGGTAAACAAAAAATTAATTGAACACATTATATATTAATATTAAGAAATGAAAAAAATTACATACCTTTAGAATAGGTTAATAAACAATAATCCGTGCACAAAAACTATTATTTGTATATTTCCATGTTTTATGCATTAGCTAATCAACAACATTTTTTAAATGAAAAAAAAACATTAGTAATTATTAAACTAAAAACTTCATATTTTTTGGTTCGTTCAGTTGTTCTAAAGAGGTGAAAAAATAGATTCCCGTTGAAAAACCGAAAGTTTTGAATTTTTCATTTACTTATCAAGAAACTACTGCATTGAAAAATGAAAAATAACAATAAAGCGTTTGTAATTTTTTTTTTCAAAAATCTTAATTATTTCGTTTTTCTATCATTAAGCGCCATATAAATATATTTTTCTTCTATTGTTTAAAAAATTGTTATAAACAAATGCATTGTTTATGAGATAATGAATTTTTTTATGATTCGATGGATCAAAAAATATTAAGATTTGTAAATAAAACCGTTTCTTTAAAAAATTATTGCTTAAAAATGCATTTGTTAATTAAGTAATTTTTGGCATTTATTATTAATATTAAGGAATCGTTTTTTTATCACTATTTTTGTTGCCCTTTCATTATCCTAAGAAATTATTTTTTTATTAACAGTTAATTTCTTTATTTAATAAACAATTTGTTATAAACAAATAAATTTTTATCTTTTTTTTTTTAAACTGCAAATATAAATAAAAACAACTTTGTATTGCACAATTAAAAAAAATTGTATTTATTTTAGAAAATTTTAAATATTTTACCGTTTGTAAGTTCAATATTTTCTTTCACTATTATTTAAATAACTTTTAAACAACTACAGATATGAGATTATTTAATTGTTATTTATATTAAGTATAAATCCTCTCCACACTATTGACTGTTTCTGTTTTTCTATTATTTAAATTATACCTATTATTTTACTTCGTCCCATATGTCAATTATTCTATTTACGCAACTGCTCATGGCTACCCTATATATAAAAATTTTTCACTTTTTTTTAATCACATTTTACAACTATAATTTTATTAAACTATTTATTTTAACCACCCGGTATGTGCAACTGCTTTTAAATATCCTAACTGCTTATGCTTATATAACAAATTTTTGATACACCCTCAATAACAATAATTTTACTACACCCTTACTTCGACCTCCTTGTATAAGAAACTAATTATGTTCCACACTATATAACTTTTTAACCACCCTGTATAACTATAATTCTACTCCACCTGATATTTCAACCATCCTTTTCATACAACTGCTAACATTTTTTTAACTCTTCTGTATAAATGTAATTATACTTCGCCCTATAGGACAAATATATATTTTTTAACGTTTTTTTACCTACTCTGTATAACTGTAGTTTTACTCCAAACTTATTTCAACCACCTTGTATACGCAACAACTTATGTGCCACCCAATACAATATTTTATAACCGCCCTGTATAACTATAATTCAATTCGACCTTATAGTTCAACCATGCCTATATATGCAACTGGAAAGACCGCCAGAACAACTTTTGGTTTCGATACACTAATGGAATATTTTCTGCCACTATAAGCCCCGTAACATATCTTCGTTTCAAAAAGAAACTGACTTGAAATGAATCAAAATGGAAACCGTCACGAAGACCCTGTACGATATATATTTATGGCATATCTTGACATTTACATTGGTGTTTACCGTTTTTTGCACATATTTTTCTGATTTTCAGAATGTTACGTTATAGAAAAATATACGAAATGAAGCTGGAATATATTTTTGTAGAATACTACTTAAAATTTTCAAATTGATTCATCCGTTTTAGAGAAAACAGTAAAGATTCATTGAAATTCATTGAAATGTAGTCCCTTAAAGTTTTTTCTGATTTTCTCGAAAACCGTAAATCTCACGTTATAGAAAATTATATTCTACCTTTTTGTATTATTCCTTAAAATAATACAGTTTAGAATCATCAAAATTGCCCAAACACTTTTTGGATTATCACTGAGCACACATAAAAAAAAGATGCGAAGGAATTGATAACTTCCTCCTTTTTAGAACTCGGTTAAATATCATGTGCTACTACTGCTTGCTATCTCTTAAAGAGTAAGTACTACGAGCTCAGTTAAATCAGAGAAAACTTACTCTTTTGGGAACTCATTCAAGACTTTTTGACATATTGGAAAATTCTGATTAGTTTCTAATATACAGGGTGATTTGTGAAAAATGCCTAAATTAATGTTGCTGATATGTCCAAAAGTTATTGAGTTTGAAGACACAGTTAAATTTGGAGCATTCGGATTATGGCCATAACTACCGACACTTTTTTTAATGCGGACCAGGATTTTTTATTTGTTATTCAGAGAGGAAATTTAATTTTTTGTATTTATAACCTTGCAAACATTTTGGTATTGGGCGTGCTTCGTTCACGGTACAAATTTTGATACATATGAAACACCTTCTCTCGTATACATAAATGTCATATCTGTCTTTTCAATATTGTGGAAAAGTAAAAGTTGCAAAATGACCAAATTTGTCATAAAGAACATAATAAATTTGAATCATGATAAATATCTTTTTGTATTTCTGTTTTTAATGCCAACGTTTGAAAAGATTGTATTTTTATTAATTACTCTGCAATAATTTAATAACGGAGAAATTTCCTCAAACAGAAACTGGAGTGTTACAAGATTCGGAAAAACTGCATGGTAATAAATTTTCATCATATTCTCTACCTTATTTCCTTTATAAAATTTCTGTTTTTTTTTAATTATTTAAACAGTTCAATATTTTAATTTATAAAAAGGATACCCAAAATGAGGGTCGTACAGATGATTTTTTAAAGTTTTAATTGTGTAGCAGATTAAACTTACTTTCTAAATATGAAATTAAGAATCCGAGTTCACATTAAAAAAAAGAAGTCGGTAGTGATGGCTAGAATACGAAACATCAGAAATAAATTTTGAAGAGACTATATTAATGCATATAAAGATATATAAATGCATGTATTTGTGAAAGTCGCGTTTATAGTTTTATGTATATATTTGCAAATTGTTAAATTTTTTGCAAATTCAACCCATTGTAAATAAAAAAGTATATTGGAGCGTTTTGCCTATTGTGAATTTTGATCCATGTGCTCTGAAGAATCTACCCCCAAAATTTCAGCAACAATGAGTGAAACCCAAATTCCATTTAAAATTTGAGGGGTTCTTTAAACTGTCTCGAAAGTCATTATTTTTTAAAAAATTTGCAACAACATAAATTTAGGTATTTTTTCACAAATCAACCTGTATCTCTAAAACTATTAGGATTTTTTCAACAAGGAAACAAGATCTTGAATGAGTGTGAAAACCGACAACTTTTCTTTAATTTAACGAACTTCGTAATCCTTATACTTTAGGAGATACCAGTGGTGGCAGACGATATTTAAAACACCCTAAGGAAGAGTAAAGTTAGCTTGACATTGCTAAACGGTTTGCTAATCCATAATTAGACATTGTAAGTAAATTCATTGTAATCATTCTGAAATAAAAGTTTTCATTAAAGGGAAGTCCAATTTGATTAGAACCCAATAATCCGTACCACTTTGGAGACAAGCAAGGCAAAGATATTATTTGTGCCAAATTACTAGAAAAAAAAAAGAAAGATCCAGATTATTAGATGAGAAAATAGGAAAAGAATAAGAACTATCAATGGATAATTCCAATAACTGGTAAAGCCATTAAAAAACAATGGAAAGTTTAAAAATAATAAAGGGAATAAAATCTGATGGTAATCAGGTAAATAAGGAATTTCAAAAATTCAAGAAAATTTTTGATTTTGAATTCAAAACTCAGTTATTATATAGAAGTAACATATATACTTATTTAGTTTATTTCTGAAGTCGCTGAAAAGTGTGTGTAATAAGCACACTTTATTATTTGTTTTTATTTGTTTATTTGTAAGTACTCAACAATTGTGAATGTGCTATTATTAGGTACTTGTAGTTATTTTATACATAGGTACTCAGTACATACCTGCCTATATAGTTGGTTATTATATAGTGCTATGTCTTCACAGTTATTTTCACAATTTTAATTGTATTTTGAAGTCAGTTTTTTTTTAATTTTGGCAATAGTAATTATTTTTGATGCGGTAGATCTAAGTGAGTGCAATATCCGCCTCGTGAAAATTAAGGTTTACAATAAGTGCTTGGTTCCTGAGATTGACTCATACTAAACTGTAAAAGCAGCAAAAAACATAATTATCACAATTATATTGGAATAGAATGAAACAACAATTTGATATCATCGTTTTATGAATGGAAAGGTCAGACAAATCATTACATTTCCTAATCCAACTATATGTAGTATGATCTTGAATAAGAAATACCGGCGTAATTAGTCGATATTTTATATAGTTCTAATGATCTAAAGTTTAAATTAAAATCAAATAATGGATAATAAAAATTATACTTCATATTGTAAATTATTATCGTTGTAATCAAGATGGTTATAAAGAATTAGAGTCTAGAAATTTTGTCAACTACTACATACAAATATATATGTACATATGCTTTCTAAAGAAAATTGATGACATATATGTATATCAGCTTGTTTAATTTAATCGTTATTATCATTTCAATCTAGTTAATTTGTAAGTTGTTATTTACAGTAACTATTCTATTTCTTCTTGCTTCTTCCACTTAGACTTAGAGCTTGTTCGTCATCGATGATGCCTCTATTATATCTGTACATTATCTTTCTTTCGTTTTCTCGGTCGTCCTTTACTTCGTTTACCTAGAGGCTATTTATAATTTCCTTATTTACTCTGTATCCTCTACATATTTGTATTCCTGTTCATTAGAGTTTTCTCTCCTCAGAATTTTCCTGCAATAGATAAGTATTTGAAAATTCTAAATGGGGAATAAAGTGTAACAACGAAATTTCAAAAAATTGCCCGGATTACTGGTTTTCTTTATAGAAATTCGTTCTCACAGACATTCTGAAAGAAAGAGATGCCTACAGTATGATCAAAGTTCTTGTATATAAATATTGTTTTGTATATTATGTGATGCTTATCGGTGTTTGGAGACATTTCAACTTCAAATCCTGAGTCGTGTCAATCGGTGTGTGTTGTAGCTGAAGGTTTAGTCTAAATTGTTGCTTCAATGCACATTTTTTATTTGGCGGTTGGGGATCAATTAACTCTGAGGGTATACTTTTTTCTTTTTTAGCAACAGATTTCTCCATCCCAAATCAACGTCGGTTGAAGGTGCGAATATTTCCGCGATGGTATCATAGAGCTAGTTTCCTTAAGTTATTTCTTTTTTTAATTTTTTCTTTCAACAAGATCTTTCTTTTATCCCAGTCTACCCTATGGCTGCCGGGACTGGTTAATTCATGATTGCCAAAATTTGAGGACTGGTGGATAACAGTCTTCTGGAAATGTTATATTGCTGTTCCTTTTCCCTACTTCTAAAGGTCTGTAACATTTACAGGTTTATTTCCTAAACACTTATACCGGGTGTCAATTAAGTCACGGGACGGCTGAATATTTGCTAAAGTACTTCATTTCTGGAACAGGTCAAGGTCATTCCTTTAGTAACTTTGACCAAGGACTGCGATGGTGACTTTGATTCTGAACTTGAAACCTCATTTTGAAGTTATTTTGAGGTCAACCTCATTTTTTTTTAAACGAGAACCCATAATTTTTATTGCGGAGTCGGAAAGAGCGGAAAACTTTACGTCCGGACAAGTATTGATATATGAGGATGAGGTAACCCCTAGTGGTCAAAAAGAAGTCAACCAATTAAAAATCTCGCGAGTTTAGTTATAAAACAAAATAAACAAAGGCCATACCCTAGGAAAGTCTTAACGAGGAACTCAACGGTGACCTTGGATTTGATTACACCTCATTTTCAAGGTCATTAGAAGGTCAACCTCATTTTTTCATGTGGAAACCCTTATTTTTGATAACGGATTCGAAAGGAACGGAAAATTTTACGTATGGATTCGAACTCAGCGACCCCCAAATCCCCGAGTAAGAAATTTCCAGCCAAAAATGTGCTATTTCCATGATTTTCATCCGCCATCTTGAATTCACCCTTTTTGGATTGGAAAAAATCGAAATTTCGTTAGTTGATTCAAACTGAGCGACCTCCAAAACCCCGAGCAAGAAATGTCAAGCCAGAAGAAGTCATTATTTGACCTCTAGGGGTTCCTCAACCTCATACCTCATACATGTCAGGGCGTAAAATTTTCCGCTCTTTCCGATTCCTCAATAAAAAATAAGGGTTCTCATTTAAAAAATGAGGTGGACCTCAAAATAACCTCAAAAATGAGGTTCAAGGTCAAATCCAAAGTCACCATTGGATTCCTTGGTCAAAGTTACTATGGGAATGACTCCGACCTTTTCCAGAAATGAAGTACTTTAGCAAATATTCAGTCGTCTCGTGATTTAATTGTCAGCCGTTACCTACCTACTTTCCAATACATGAGGAAAACTGTAATTATGTTCATACTTTTTTCTGTTTGTTTGCTTGGTATTGGAAGTGTGTTGTTTGTTTGTTCTGTTTTGTTGTTGTGACTTTCCTTTCAGATCATTTACAGTTTATTTATAAAATCTTCTAGATATTGATTCTGAAGTATATGCTCCTTCATAATGCTGACATATACTTTTTACACGACTCCTTCCTGTACATTTAAGAAATATTTGGTTTTAAAATTCAAATATCTATTAGTATTCGTTTTGAGATAATTGCTTGTACGAATTGTGTTGTTTGTTCTATTCTTCTACATAAAGGTAAGCAAGTTTATATAAATTTTCGATCGCCATTGTAAATTTCATTGTGGATTATTGACTATTGATGTAATCTAGGATTGAGTGCAATTGTTCAACATCGTATTACCAAACCTCACAATGTCATCAACGTATTTCGAAATAACTTGGTCTATATTCTCCTTATTCTTTCTAGTTGCGCATTCCATTCTTTCTTCCCGTTATGTGTCTAAATGTTGATATTTTCCCCGTCACATATTCTTCTCACCTCCTCACTTCTTTCTCTATCGTAAGTCACGATAGGTTGTATGGTGCTCTTATAAATTCTTTGTGTTCATGTTTAGGTGATTTTTCCTGCACAAAGCGTCATTTAGACCGCTTCCAATGTAATTAAATTGGATTCTTCATTTTCAATATCACTGGAACTTCGCAGTTGAGATCCCTAGCACTTGAATGGCACTTCCAGCATAAATCGGTGTCGTAATGGACTTATTTTTGCTTAGTTATTAGTTTAAGCATGGTGCTTAACAGGTTAATTTTTCCATACTAGTTTGGTTCTGTTTATCCATTGTTTTTGTCATAAGGATCATTATACTTGTTTTCCGCGTGATTGGTATCATTTGATCTGTTAAGATTTTGGTTATTTATTTATTTATTTATATCCAATAGGTCATCTAACAGGTTGTCACTAAGGCAAACCCTTAATAAAGATGACACACAGTGACAAAAAGAAAATTACAAATAGGTGAACTCGAATTAATTACCAACACAAGTCCCAATCTTATCAATATCTAAAGAGACAAACATAAAATTGTTAAATTATGTTGTGGATTATGTTTAGATATTACTGTTCACGACAGTATTATAAAACTCTTGTAACGATATAGATAAGGAAAAGATATATACATTTAAAGGCCAAATTATATTATAAACATTAATACTTCTTATTATCGGTAATGTCATGTCTGTTATCAAACTTCATCCCTTCATATTTAAATAACTCATTTGGAATCTGATCTTAAACTAGTATATTTTAGTTTGTGAAACCCTTCTGGGGACTTTGAAGGGGATAAATTAGAAGCTGTAAGGAATTTTATATTTAGACATAAAGTTAACAGCAATAGGACGAAGTGGGGAGGCACTTAAAAAAAGACAGTGTTACGGCAGAATAAATTCAGAAAACAAAATATAAAATATTACATTATGCCGATAATTATTTATGGGTCCAAAGTTTGGCCAATGTCAGAAAAACGAAAAAAACCGCTTAGGTGCGATCGAAAGGTATTTTCGGAGAAGAGCGGCTAGACTCGAACATATAAAAAACGAGGAAATAGAAGGCACATCAACGTAGACAAAACGTTAGAACAAGGCAAGAAAAACAACAACTAATTTGAGAGAGAGAGAGAGAGAGAGAGAGAGAGAGAGAGAGAGAGATTTTGAAAGAAGTATCACTGTCAACAGCCAGCCTTATCTTTTCTCATTTTTCAAGTCTCTAGAACTCCTCAGGGAATGAGGTTAGATTTGGTGAGTTAAGTATTCAGTGTCAACGGCCAGCCTGATCTTTTCTCATTCCTCAAGTCTCTAAAACTCCTCAGCGAAAGAGGTTAGCTTTGGTGACTTAATTAAATCAGCTTACAATCATATTTAAATTCTTTTTAACTTTTATTAAATTTGAAAATTAAATTTACAAATGACATTGTTTAGTGGTTATGATTGCTGTAATCAAGATGCATTACAGCATTAGCATTTAGTTTCTTTACTAAATCACCTACACTTTCTAAAGAAAATCAATGATATGATATAACAACCTCTTAAAATATAATCATTATACAAATTTTAATTTGGTACATTGTCAAAATCACAGTAATATTCCTCAATAATTTTAGAAGCATATTATTACCTAACTGGTGACAGAAATTACATTCAAAACTAATTTAATAAAAGCAATGACGATTCCTTCCATTCACTATTACATCTTCGGTAGCTGTCTGAATTTAATAAAATGGTAATTATTGTCAACGGATTTATGTCTTCGTTGTTCCTCTTTAGAACTGAAATTAGATTTGCATCGGCTTATTTCTTGCGTAACAAAAATAGCGTTTTTACGATATTTGTCACTTGTATACTTCTTCAAACCAGTGTGCATAAAAGTAGTTAGTGTGGGAATTGTGATAGGCAATACGGGTTTTATGTTTTATAGTGCTTTATGAAACGTCTCTGTTGTGAAACGGTCTTTCAAATTGAAAGTATATTGAATAAAGTAGAAAAAATATCATTTTGTAAGGGTGATCCAAATGACTGTATATTTCCTTAACTACTTTACAATTAGACCAGAGCATAGCGGCGCATTCATTTGCAAAATTGTTTTAATTCGTATAATTTTGTTTTTAAATGTCCGGGAGGTCTTCTTGATTATAAACGTGTAAGATGGCACTTGATATCTTTTGAAGGTATTGTTTCAACAAACGAAAAACTATATAGCTTAGAAAAAATTCCTGTTTTGCAATTAATTATTTTTTTTATATTTTTTACAATATTTAGAATGAAAAAAGTCCTCACACTCATCATCGTATCTTCCAACCCATTAATTGTTATGAATTTTTTTAAATAATATACCTTAAAAATTGAATAAACAACATTACTGTTTCTCATATAATTTAATGTAAAAATGTTATATTAATGAATGAGAAACAGTAATGTTATTTTTTTAACATATTACCGCTGAAAAACCGCGAAAAAATTTTACCAAGTGCGTCGTCTGCCTTTCTCTTACTCATCTTATACTTCGAGATAAGAGTGAGATAAAGATACTCCTCTCTCAAAAGTGCATGCGCGTAGGAAGCATATTTGTTAATAATGTAAAAAAACATAGGACTAAACAGATATTTTGAAATCGATTTAGACTATTTTGTTTAATATAGTTGAAATTTTTGATAAAAAATAAAAATATAGCATTTCACTTTTTAAGGTATATTATTTAATTCATGAGAATTAGGAATTTCGGCGATTTCCAATTTAAAAAATTCATAACAATTAATGGGTTGTAGATATGATGTTGGGTGTGAGGACTTTTTTCATTCGAAATATTGTAAAGAATCTAAAAAAATAATTAATTGCAAAAATGCATTTTTTCTAAGCTATATAGTTTTTCGTCAAAAGATATAAAGTTGAAACAATACCGTTGAAAAAAAAAAATCAAAACAATTTTGCAAAAGAATGCGCCACTATGGCCTGCACATTTTTTGGCTAACGTACACAAAGCGCGTATAGCTATTGGCCATGTTAAGACACCGAGTCTGGAAAGTAAATAACCTTTTCCGACCGGAAATGTTATTTATTAGAATTTTTACTTTATCCTACAAGTTTTTACTGAAACAATTTTCGAAATAATGGAGAGATATTACCTTGTCTCAAAATAAAATACAGCTGTTTCTGGATCATTTGACACCAAAATATGGATGTAATCGAAAAATTAGCATTTCCTGTTCAGACGGAAGTGGTAATAAGAGCCATTTGATGGGCCCACTTGAAACCCTACAAGTTTTATTAAAAACTGTTTTCGAAATAAAAGAACCGACTCGAGACATTACCTTGTGTCAAGATAAATGCCACCCTTGGTATATATATTGTTATAAACTTCGTGGGTTCAATTAAAATTTAAAAACTAATATTCACTACCACTTTCTAGAACTTTTATTTACATCAAATATACACAACAGCTGATTCGAATATCACAATAATAATTCAACATAAGCTCTTCGCTGTACTAAATCACTCCTGCGATGATGGGCTGCTCCTTTTAAAATCAGCATCGAATTCTCCAGTACAATCCATTATCAATTCTACAGTTGCCGAGCTATTTCGAAATTAATTTTTTTGTCCTAACAGCGATCGATGTCTTGGAATGAAACCAGGGCCGGCTTAGGTAAATTTCGTTTCACCGCCCCCCCCCCCTCCCTTTAATTCTGATCGTCCCGGTCAGAAACATCCTCTCCATGGTAGGGAGCGAGTCGATCTAAATGGACCACCTTCAACTTAGCCCTGGGGTTTCGACGGATCCGGTAGACGACGTCATTAAGCCTCTTGACCACCTCGTATGGACCATCCCAGGCGTGTGTAAGCTTTTGGGGATTTACCCTTACTCCGTTGGGGGTTGTACAGCCAGACTTTGTCCCTCTCTTGGAACCGACGGGAGCGGACCATGGGCTGATGGATGGCTTAATAATTCCATTTTGTAATATGGACTCGATGTTTTACCTCGACTGCCTGTTGTTGCCCCAATGGTAGTCGCCTAGGTGGTATTCTGATAGGTTGAGCCTTCCCTCTATCTATTCGGTGCTGGATAATGTTGGTGCGACCGGTGGTTCCATCTTGACTATTAAAAATTTGCCAGTGCCTTGTGATAAATTGCTTGGCTTTCTTCTGTTTCTCTGGTGTCAGGTGTGTCAAATGGTCAGCAAACTATTGTAGGAATCTTTACTGGGCCCTGTCTCCTTCACTGATGTCTGGTACTCTTCTTCGCAACTGATAATGGTCTCTACTGGCTCGAAACAAGCTATCTCTTGACCATTGGCAATTCTGATGTCGTTGTTGGACAGATTTATGATTCTAATTGGTATATCTCGTCCGGTTTTAACTATAGCCCGTCCAACTAAGTAGTCATGAGCTGAGTGTACGGGCTCCACCATTCCAACGCAGCTCCCAGGATTGCTTTCTAGCTGCCCATGAATAATCTGTTCTATTCGACCGGGAATTCTGGCTGGAGACTTTGCTACAATTTTTATGGAAGTCGATAAGCTGTTAACGGGCCATGTCAATACAAATTACTCATTTAGGAATCGAAGAACATCATATCTCAGGTCGAACATAAATCCATGCTGGCTGACCCAGTATAAAATTGTCCTCAATATTCGCTACCAGGACCCTATTCTGGATCATGTTGTCCCCAATCTGTAGCACGACATCTGGCTCACCCTGTATTGACATGGACTCGCCGGTAACTGTTCTGAGCTGGATGTTGTTGGTAACTGGCCGGATTTTTAATGTCCTCAAAACCCTGGACGTGGCAATGGACACAGCGACGCCGGTGTCGATGGTGATGGTAATTGCTCCGCCATTGATGGTGCCCCTGATGGTTAGGCTGCTGCTATCTCGGCAAAATCTCCTCGGATGGATACTGTCCTGGGGGCTGGTGGAGGGTTAGTCAGCATTCGTCCTCTTATGGTGGTGAGGTTGTTGTTTTGGCTACTTCTGGTTGGTGATCGTTCAGGCAGCCTCACTCTGCAGTCACGTTGGAAATGACCTGTCCGTCCACATCGGTAACATGCCCCCCTCTTACGCTAGTTCTTTGTGACTGTTGTAGTAGTTTGTTCATACCAGCCAACAGTCCTTGAAATGGTGACTCTGGATCTTCCTGGTTGAAGGAAACTGCTCGCACCCTCGGTTTGGACATGTTCATGACTGCCTCTACTTCCAAGGCCTGAAGTAAAGCTTCATTACTTTTCTTGACGCCACTCAGTCGTAAATTTCTTTGCACTTCCACATCTTTGATGCCATTTATGAAACTCTGTGTGGCCAACTGGCCTTTCGTTTCCTCTGGCAGGTCTGGGTATGACAAGTGTATTAACCGTCTAATCTCTGCTTCGAATTCTTGGAGGCTTTCACCGAATTTTTGCGTTTTTCCACTCAGTTGGACTTGGTATACCTGGCTCAAGGATTGATTATCGTATCACTTGTCCATAATGGCGATGATTTTGTCGAAATTGCCTTGTTCATCGACTGAAATGCTTTGGAGGAGTTCTAAGGTCGGACCTCTTAAGGAAATTACAAGAGACCTGGATTTTTCTTTGTTATCCCATCCATTAGCTGTAGCCACGGCTTCAAATTGCCGTTTATATACATGGGCCACGACGAGCTGCCATCAAATGTGGGTGGTTTGCTAACGGAACCTTTGGTACTCATGGTGTTCTGGTATTTTCCTCGCTGTAAGTCCTGTTGCATTTTTTTGATTTTTGTTTCTACCTTATTTTGGATGACACTGATTTTATCTTGTACTTCACTTACTTCACTTTTTACCGTGTTTTTAATGGAACTTATTTCAAATTTCACCTGGATCTGGATGGAATCGATGTCATCTACTTTGATTTTAAGAGTCTCTACATTAATTTTAGGATTTTTATGTCGTCGTTTATTTCTTTTATGTCGGATTCAACTATTTGCATTCTTTCATTAAGTGTTTCGTTCAACTTGGGACCCTCTTTGCATTAATTGTTCAATTGCTTCTAATATTTTAGATTCGTTTTTTCTGAATAATTCAACTTGTTCTTGTTTCTCTTCAAATACTTTAAAACCATTTTGTCTTTTTAATTCAATTTGGTCTTGTTTTTGTTCAAATTTCAAGAATAATCCTTCAATTAAATTGTGTTGTTTTTCACTAATATTTCCTAAACTTGTGGAATTTCTTCCTGATGTTGTTTTTCTCTTTTTTGTCTCGTTTTTCCAGGATCTGGGTAATTTTTTCATCTAGTCCATCCGTAATCTGTTTGAATATTTTTTTGGTAGTCTCGTCCATTTTTTTCTTTTTCCATACTTCGGGTTTCCATAAATCAAATTGCGATTTTAGCTTCAGTTAATCCTTTACTTCTGATCACCAAATTTGTTATAAACTCCGTGGGTTCAATTAAATTTAATAACTAATATTCACTACCACTTTCTAGAACTCTTATTTACATCAAATATACACAACAGCTGATTCGAATATCACAATAATAATTCAACATAAGCTCTTCGCTGCACTAAATCACTCCTGTGATGATGGGCTGCTCATTTTAAAATCAGCATCAAATTCTCCAGTACAATCCATTATCAATTCTACAGTTGCCGAGCTATTTCGAGATTATTTTTTTTGGCCTAACAGCGATCGATGTCTTGGAATGAAACCAGGGCCGGCTTAGGTAAATTTCGTTTCACCGCCCCCCCACCTCCCTTTAATTATGATCGTCCCGGTCAGAAACATCCTCTCCATGGTAGGGAGCGAGTCGATCTAAATGGACCACCTTCAACCCCTTTTCGACGGATCCGGTAGATCATTAAGCCTCTTGACCACCTCGTATGGACCATCCCAGGCGTGTGTAAGCTTTTGGGGATTTACCCTTACTCCGTTGGGGGTTGTACATCCAGACTTTGTCCCTCTCTTGGAACCCGACTGAATTGTCCTTGAGATCGTAACGCATCTTCATCCGGTCACTGGTGGCCAACATCTGCGTTCGGGCTAATTCGTGTATTGCGGCTTAGGTAAAAATATATTTTTACTAGTTGTAGGAGTAGTATTAAGAGGCTAATCAGCGAATAAGATTAAAAAGGTCGTGTCTGGTTTTGGAATTACTGTAATTTAAGCTACATTGCTAGAAGTGGTGAAAGTCAGTAATGAATCGAAAAAGTTGGGTGAGAAAAACATAACCTTTTTCTGATAGTTGTTGAAGTAGTAGGCATGTGTTGAGGTACCAAACTTTGAAGCAATTATGGGGTTGATGTTGAGTTCAATTATTGTCTTAATATAGGTTTAATTAATACTTTTTGCTGGTGATTTTAGGTAATTTGGATAATTGAGGGCCTGGTATTCATTATTTCACTGGGATGGTTGCCTCAGTCGGAGTAACTGCTTTGTTAAATGACTTTCACATACCTCAGACGTATCTTTCCAATGATACAACGTTACCCAAATTCTAGATAAAATGGGTAACATTTTGTATTTGTTGTCAAAAACCTGTTTATTATAATTAGGATAAAATTATTGTACTTAAATAAGGATCATATCAAATAAGTTGTTTTGACGATTAAGCTACCGTGTTTCTAATTTTAAACACATTCCCAATAATGAGAAATATTATTTTATTAATTTTAATAACACTTTTTGAACCATTTTCTATATAGTGAGACTTTTCCATACATTTTTTTGTGTTCCTAGTTTTGTCGGCATTAACTTCTATCGTAAATTCAACGCTGAATTTCGGAGTGAAAAAAATGTTTCCGAAACTAGTTTGTACACTAACTAAATTCTATAAATGCCAAAGGGTAATATTTTAAAACAAAATAAAGCATATTTTCATTTTACTGTTAAATCCTGAGAAGACTTTTGTAGATATTATACAAGTTTGATACCGATAATATCAAAATATTATCGCATATATTCTCTAGAAGACTGATTTTAAGTGCAATTCATGGTTGACTAATTTATCCAAAGGGAAAAGGGCACACCCTTTTTACTCTCAACAATATTTGTTATATTTATGCAAGAAACATTTAAGTGCAGACAAAAACATATTAGATTATGCACATTAAACAAGGTACCTTTCGACACGCATTTGTATGGCTAATATAATTACACACTCACACGGAAAGGTTATCATTAACTTATAGATTTATTGTTGCGCAATATCTTTCATCTTTTCCTCGAATTTAATGCTTCATCACCTCGTATTTTATGACACAAATGATGAGAGCGGTCATTGGTGAATTCGCCTACTATTGAAGTGTAAACCAGTACTGTGTGGTATAGTAATAGAATTATTATTTAAGTATTATTGGATGCTTACCCAACCATATTAATAGCAGGGTACACTGTAATTATCTTAGATAGTTATTTCATGATTGGAAAAAGCGATCCTGTTATTAGCGAACTTAGCTACAGGCATTTTCGGTGTTTAAAAATTATGATATTACTTGAATAACCGCTTTTAAAGTTTTAAATGCGACAAGCACTCAGATTTATGAACCACAAATAGTAATTGACAGTAATGTACTCTTTCAAATGATTTATTGTCAATAAATGTAAGTCTGTTTTTCTGTAAAGTGAATAGTGTTTTATAAGTAATTTTGTAGGAGAATATTTGCTGTGCTGTAATTTCATAGTTTAAATGCTCCTACTATTACTACTGCTACTATTACTACTCTACTAAACTACTAATTACTTTTCTCTTAAAATATTGCATCGAATTATTACATTTTTAAATTTTGCTTAAGTCATATTTCCCACGAATTCGGTTTCTTGCAATATTTTTTTGCTGATTTGGAACACAATAATTGAAAAGTGACTGTCCAAAATTTCAAGGAATTCAATTTCTTCAAATTATTATGTTATTTTTAATTAAAATGTATGCTCACCGATAATGTTAGCTATCAGATCAATATTTGAAGGAAAATACGTCATTTTCCTATTAGTGTTCAGAACTATAACGCACGTCCCTTAAATTATCTTACTCAAAAATTATGTCTTTACGTATTTGTAAAATGGGGCAATTTCCAATATTTATTTATGTTTTCTTTCTATGCTGATATCATATATATATATATATATATATATATATACACATTTTCTAGAATGAAAGGAAATAAAATGTTCTAATTAATTTTATGAACTTTGTTATTTTTTGGATATATATTTTTTGTACGTTTAAAATTTAATACAGTAAAAATTGTAAATGCCTAGTATGGTTTCCCCCTATTCTGGAGTTATCGATTACTTCTATCGAAATTATCCTTCAGAACTTCTAAATATTGGTGTGCCAATCATTGCCCACAATTGCTCAATTAGGTTCATATCCAGTGAGTTTTCTGGTCAATTCAGTGTTTGCACATTTACTTCCACCAACACCTCCCCAAAAAATCTCGATCCCTCCCTGAAAACTCCTCAAACAAGAGTTAGACGGGCTGCACGTCCTGATTCCCTGTACACTCTCGGACACCGGTATTAATCAGAGCCTGGACTATGTGTCGTCTAGTAAGTCGAAGGTACTTTTAACGTTTTCCTACATCTCAAATTTACAGCAACAACTCTACCCAAATTAGCTTAGCATAGGTTCGCCCAAAAAGTGTTCTGTTGGCTGGAATAGTTGCGGTCACTTAATACAGAATTGACTACGTAGCAATCCTCTCTTGCACTTGAACCTCCACCATCAGGTCTCCTATTAACATTTCCAGCCAATTATTCGAATAACAGTTGATCTAGGTATATCAACTACAACTAAGTGATTTGATTGAAAGCAGAAAATTAAACAGTTGGTTTTGAAATATTTAATACCAACTGATAAGTTTTAACAACTGTTTTGTTAAAAGTAAATTATAAGTGAAGTAAATTATAATTGATTGTAGAAAGATGCTCATCAAATTGATATGCTGAATGAGTGAGATACTTGGAAATAATTACGCTGAAATCAATCTGTGTTAGATATTAGTTTAACGCTTAAAAATTGTATTGTATGTCAGGTATAAGTATGTTTTGCAAATATCGAATTATGTTCTGCAAAATAGTAATTACCTATTTTGCTAAAAATGATGGCAGCCATGTTAAATAGTTCACACCTGAATCACATAAACTTCTACTCTTATTATTCGCTTAGTAGACTGAGGCTTTATTTTCGAATCTAAGAGAAGCCTGACGTCTGTATATGGAACGCTTTGCTCTCTGATCAGGGAATATTCTATAACATCCATAGACATGCTATAGAAATTGGAAGTCTCAATAAGAATTCAGGTGAATCAGGTAGATCTCGTACTGTTACGACTACATTTGGAAGAACTTCGGAACTATATTATTAGATTCCAAGAATATATCGAATACCGAATAAGACAATATATGTCTTTGCGAAGACATTGGGTTGCCTATTGCCCTTTTGTCATTCTTTCATTACTTCCTTTATCCATAACAATGACAGTACCACTGTCTTTAAGTGCATTACAAGTTTTACAATTCTCGTCAGACTGCTTACCTATTCTCAATAAAAGACAGTAAAATAGACACGTGCTGATAAAATGTTTTCATTTAACCCTTTCGTTTATGTTGCTTATCATTTTCCTAGTCCGAGCTGTTTTTAATCTCTAGCGCTTGTGCTTTTTCACCATCATTAAAGTAGTAGTATCTTAGCTTTAGTGATTTTAGATATATGACAGGATACCCACAATCACTTCGGCAGTTTCACTACAGTTAGTCCTATAACACGCAACGATCCTTGCGTCAAACTTAAATCAATTGCAGTGCATACTTCTCTATCGCTAGAGATTACTCCAGACAGGCGCCTCACAGCATCACCGACTGGATGGCCTCGTAATAGAATTTTCATTTTATCAAGATAGGTCCTTTATGTTGGACATTATTCTGGTGAGCTCCGTCATTTTATAACGTATCTTTTCATTTTAGTACCTGTTAGCTACATTGGCTCCGACTTCTGGTATGCCATATTTAGCTTTTGATCCAGCCGTCAATTGACGACATGCTCAATTTGCTTCATCTGTTCTTTGTATCAGTTCCTGACTTTTACTTTCGTTAATTGATCCAGTTGGGTAACCTTTCGAGTAACATCGGCGGCGCCGACACGCCAAATCATTCAACCGGTAGCAGCAACGGGCGGTTTTTATAAAGGAAAAAGAGATGTAATCGTCGCAACCTTATAACTTACGCCTACCGAGATTTCCTCGTTCCTGGGGAACAATGGCAAGCCCTAATCGCCAGCACAAAGGAGGTTCAGCGCCTTTTCCTCTAAGAAGAATTGTGTGTACGCCGAGAACCAACCAAGAAAAACGGGTCTTTGGGATGTTGAAAACGCCTAATTAGAAGCCTAAAAACTTGTTCGTTATCGGAATTAACAAGACCAATCGCAACACCAACTAAGGACGGTCATGCACCACCACCTAAATACTATGGTTCTTAAATTCTGAGGTGAATCTACATTTAAAACGCATCATATAATATATTTCTTTATAATGGGCTTAGCCAAGACCCTTCTGGAACTCCAGTCCGTAATTAGAGTTTACGATCATCGACAAATTCCCATATCTGTAAAATATTCTGCAGTGATAATGATG
The DNA here is from genome assembly GCA_034190945.1 of Octodonta nipae. NCBI lineage: Eukaryota > Metazoa > Arthropoda > Insecta > Coleoptera > Chrysomelidae > Octodonta > Octodonta nipae. The sequence goes on from CM067221.1 coordinate 94,524,028, forward strand.
AAGTATTACTTAAACTTTTTTGGGTTTAAAGTTTTTGGAGGAGAAACGGCACTAAACGAATTTTGGATATCCACCGTGACAATGCTAACCCGTTTTGCTCTTGTTTATTTATATTTTGTTATTATCCATTTAATTTATGGTAATTATTCTGTTTCTACACTCAAACGAATTAGTTTTTAGGCAGCAAACCTTTATTTTTTTTCTTAGATTCAATTAGATAATTTTCCTAAAAACCAATTTCAAAATCTGATGTCAATCAATACCTGCTATAAGTATTTAAATTCAAGAACCCATTTTATCTTGTTGCATTTAAAGGTGAGAATTCACCATCAGCTTCGTTTAACTTGTGCTTTATCATTGTGTGGCGCTCGGTTTTATTCATGACTAACATAACGCATTGTTTACTGTTTAGTATAATCTTTGTCTCTGAAAATCTGATAGCAATAAAACGAACAATTGATGCTTTTAAAACAAGTGGCAAACACGCTCACGCGCTCGTAACATTATCTGCAGGTTTGATCTGTCAATAACGAGTTAAATTTAGGACTTCCAGCAGATGGCAAGACAGCCACATCAGTAAATAGTTTGGTCTTTAATAATTATAAATTTATGTTACAATAGAAAACTTTGTTTAAGTTTTGGTGTTTAAAAAAATTGATTAGTCGCTAAATAAGTGATTATTAGAGTCAAACCTTGTTTGTTTGAAGATGTTCCTAATATGTTTAAGTAAAGAGTCATAGAAACCCTGAAATTAACAAAATAGGCGCTCAATATAGTGGGAGACGTTCGTGTAGTGATTAGTGATTGTGAATCTTTTACTTAATTCAATCCGTCTTACATGTACATAGTTTTTGGAGAATCTGCAGTGTTTTATCATTTTCATTTTAAGAAATTTATGTATATAACTGGTACTCGGTCAATAAGAGCTAATGTTCAAGATCATCCACAACACTTAAAAAGGGTTTTTGGTAGAAGAAGAATAATAACTAGAAGACCAAGAAGAAGAGTTAACCTTAGGATGGTAACAGGGGTGACCCAAACCCCACGCGAGCTATCACGGGCTGATTTAGTGAATAATATTAGCTATCTCGCTCTAGCATTTTGTGTATTCACTGTCAGTCATCAGTAGCCGTCACGCGGTATACGTCAATTTATTCTGCAGGTATGTATTGATGCGTCACCCCTGTTACTATTTACATAGGTATTTTCTTTTAGTCATGTACAGTTCATAATGGCGTTTCTTAATGATGAAGAGCTAGCGGTACTTAATAATATTGCCGAGGATGATGAGAGTGAAACAGAGCCATCGGAGCAGGCTTCTGAAAGACGTCTCCGTGCATTCTGAACAAGACGATATTGTAGATGACGATGATGTGCCTTTGTCACAGTTGCGAGGCACTGGCGCCAGCATCAAGCAGAACACCTCAGCGTAATATAGTTCCAAAGATAAATCAAATCAGAAAAGGATGCTTTTATGAAAACACATAGTACTTATATATTACAAATATAAAGACCAACGTTTTAAGAATTAACTCATGGGGCTAACAAACAAGGATAGTAAAAAAAGTGCAACTTGTAAGTACTTGTACAGGTCAATAATGTCTGAGAGTCAGAAAGATTTGACGATAATGATAAAGAGTAGATCTTTCGGGAAGCATGGGAGATTTTTATTTGCACAAAAGCGTACCAACCACGCTGTTATGTTACGATTGATGAGCAACTGTTAGGATTTCGAGGAAAGTATATATCGGACAAATATGGCATTCCATATGTGATGCTAAAACATATTATATACGCGATGCCGTACATGTTGATTTACAAAGTTAGCAGAGAGCATATTAAATATAACATAATTGGTTCACTAGCAGACCAGTTACTACGACTGACTTATAACTTTACGTAAAAACCCCACCAGCTTTCTTACCGAATAAATTGCTTTGTTCTCAGTTTGCATTTGATCGCGAGAAAACGTTAGTCTCCTTTACTCCGAAGGTGAACAAATCGGTGATATTGCTATCTACTATGCACAGCAAGGAAGAAGTCAATCCCACAACGCAAAAGCGAATATAATTGAGGACTACAATGCGACAAAGGGAGGCGTCGATATATTTGACAAAATGATGCACAATTACACAACTTACTCGATGCTGGCCTCTTATCTTTGACATGTTAGATCAAGCAGGGATCAATTCTATGATTCTCTATCTAGAAGTGAAGCATAGGAACACGCCAGCTAACAAATTTAGAAGCACTGAATAGCAATACAGCTAGCCGAGCCGCACATGACGACGACGTTTGGAGTCAAATTTACCTCAAATGCTATCGGGAAATATAAGGGCCATTTGTCCCCGAAGAAGTTCCAGCAAAAGATTACCAAAACAAGCTTGCGCATTGTGTCCTCGAAAGAATGACAAAAAAGTGAAGATTTTTTGCCAAATGTAAAAGACCTGCGTGAACATCGCTTGGAAATTTGTCTTAATTGTGTTTAAGTAATGTTTTTTTATCTTATTTCGTCTAGTTACTGATTGATCTCAAGAAAAGTGTTCCTTTAAATAATAAAAAGATATTAAACAAAAGTTTTTTATTCATTTAATAACACGCATAGTAGCAGGCGTGACGTGGCATGTTACTATGCGTGGTCATTTAAATTATGTTACCCTCCTAGGGTTAAACTTAGAACCCTTTATCTCAGGACGCTAATATAACATGTTTATTTATATTTTATTTATTTATTTACCAAAAATTACAGTACAATACAAATGTACGTAATGTAATTCCTAAAGACGGACACACATGTACCTGTACTTAGGCACTAGTATAGTAAAATTTATATTAAATCTAAACAGTAAAATTACACTTAAAATTAACATTAACATTAAGACTTAAACTTGCAGCCTATCAGAATAAAATAGAGTTCTTTAGATTATTATGTTTCTATGTCATATTACGATAATTCGTTACTATAATAATTTGTTATTTATGTATTAATCACCTACTCTACTTTATATTTTACCCACCTTTTGAATTTGTTTTTCTTTACATATTTATTATTATTTAGCACTTTAAGTTCGTTTGGTAATTCATTAAATCTCAAGTAGCCTCATATGTACTGTACTCACTAATTTTTTTATAGGTTTTTGGTAAGATCATTTCTTGTAATGCTCCTTGAATTCGAAAATTATTGTTTTAAACTAAGATAATGGTACAGTAGGGCATCAAATGCAAATTGTTGTTTCATGTTTATCAGATAATTCATTTTTTTACTAATTATTTTCAGGATTCTATTCTGTAAATTCTGCAGTTGTGAAAGAGTATTATTGTACGCTCCACCCCCAGGCAAGAATGCCATATGAGGCGACACTGGGAAAGAACGTATAGTATAATAAAAGTAATGTTTTAGTATCTATGATATATAACAGTTTCTTAAAAATAAAGGTTAGATACCTAGTTTTTTTATGACATACTCAATGTGCTTGGTTCATTTCATATTATAATCAATAATTACACCAAGGTATTCATCATTATCTACACTATTTACGGGTTTGTCATTTATTTTACTATCACAGCAGTCAGGCACTCTGTCGCTGTAGTTACCAAAATGTGAGATGAGACATGTCTAAGCAATATATTCATTCTAGACACTGCTTCAGGCCACGTCTTTACTGTAGATATAGTGGCAGTATCATTGGTATAAGACACGATGGTTCCATTTTCCATACTGTCTAGGAGATCATTCACAAATACTAATAACAGTAATGGGCCCAGAATTGTTCTTTGCGAAACATCTATTTTAAATACCTTATAATCACTGAACTTGCCATTGATTTTAACTCTTTGTTGTCTGTTATCAAGGTAGTTTTGTGTTAGTTTATGCGCATTGTCTCGTATGCCATATTTATACAGTTAATCCAAGAGTAGCGAATAACATATAATAATAAGAAGAAATAGTAAAACGATTCAGTGACACCACTAGTCTGATAAGTTATTCATGACTTAATTAGGTATTTATTTGCTTTTAGCGCCTCTAGGATCCGTGTTTACTAAACATTTTACATCATTGACATAAATACTGCAAATATTTGAAGAGGCTTTTATAAAAAAATAAATCATAGATATCATGTCTATTAACATTAAACATTTCAACATAAATAAAAATGTTTTACTTCAATGGTAGTCGTCACTATTTAAATAGATGAAGTAAAGCATACAATTAATTGTAATGAGTTAAAGAATTGAAACTTAGTGAAGAAACCTTTAATTACGAAACATCCGATAACTTCTGTTTCAAATATTTTCAATATGCCGTGAGCACTACCGCCCACGTGTGGTATGGAATTTTGGTTTTCAGTTAACCAGTTTTTAAACGTCAGTGTCGCTTCTAATTGGAACGCGGACTTCAGTTCAATAACTTCCAGTATAATTGTTTATTTGTCGTAGGAAAATCACTTTGTATTTAATTAAATTAGTAATACTTCTGAATTGTTAGTGATCTAGATTTTTTTCAAATTGTGTTACCAATTGAACAAATTGTACTAACTTTGTAAATTCTGTTGAGGAGATTTTGGAGTATATTGCCTGTTCATTAGGGTTTTGTCTCCTCAGTTTCTTCCGGCAACAGATAAGTATTTGAACTGTACCTAAATTGGAAACAAAGTATAGTAAGGTAGTAAGCAAAAAAAACATTTTTCTGTAAGAATTAAATACTTAGTTTGAAGTCGATGTCAAGCATAACATAAAAATGACTTCAAACAAAAAATAAATAAAATTAGCCCAGGTCATTTACGAAAATACGTGACAAAATTAATAATAGAACAAAACCGACATCAACTTGTTCTAATGATAATACATGACTAATTGACATAAAATTCAACATTTTTTATAATTGGGTTTTTGTTTTTGTTTTACAGAAAAACTCAAAAAATCGGTAACAAAATAGTTTTTTAGCTTTTACACAAAATCCACCTTGTTTGCTACTATGGGCAATGTTAAAGAGAAATGAAAAACCTATAAAATGAGCTACTATAAGCTTAACTTCGTTAATTGGTTTCTTAGATAATGGTATGTTTATCCAAAATTCTAAAAAAGTAAATTATCCCTTATATAAATTTTTATTTTATTGCTAAAACATTCTTATTAACTGAAGCGATAGATCTTCTCATACTTAATTCATGTTCTAAAAATAAATACTGTAGCCCCGGTAGTTTTTGCAAAATTTCAGGCAATCCTGTGGAAGACATATATTTTTAAGAGGTCCTATTACCTCACCGGATGACCCTATCATTATGAAGAGACCACCAATGGAAGTAGAAGAGTTGATCTCGAGACATGTCATCTAACTTTTTCAAAATTTAAAGTATAAATATTGACAATATTTGGCCATTCTCTATTATCTTTCTGGACGAGTCCATTGGAAAAATTGCTGAGGTGTGGGACCTGTGTAACTACATCCTTATAATAAATAATCTTGATGCAATTTTTTTTAAGCATACACATAATTATATTTCTTGGATAATATGGATTTATGTAATACATTTAGCAAAACAGAATACCTAAACTCCATTTAGCCACAAATGATAATGACGGAGCAATCATAATATGCAAAACGCGAAGGCTGTTGCAAGCGTTATTTTCATTTCTATATGTTTCAATAAAATATCAAAACATATATATCTAAGGTAATTTGGCTTGTCATTAAGTAGTATTTATTGATAAAAATTTCTTAACCGGAATCTGAATTGAAGAACATAAAAATTGGGTTGTTGACTAATTGAAGAATACCATTTTTTTTTCTTTATTAACGATTAACAATTTGTATCAGCGTTTTCTTTCTATATAATAATAAAATATAAAATGTACTGAAAGTGTAAACAAAGGACCCTACTATTATTTACTTATATTTTAAAAAATCTGTGAATAGAGAAGGCAAATTTCCGTTTTTTATTTAAATTTAAAATATGTCTTTTGCATATTACAAATGATTGCTCCATCATTATCATCAGTACCTATCTAAATGGAGTTTAGGTAGTGTAAATGTGTGTCTGCTTCAAATTAAAAATGTGCATCAAGATTATTTATTACAAGAATGTAGTTACACATGTACCACCCCTTAGTAATTTGTCGAATGGACTCGTCCACAAAAATGATAGAGAATGATCAAAAATTGTCAGTATTTATATGTATTTATACTTTAAATTTTGAAAAAGTGAGAACACATTGATGTTGGATTTGTTGTTCTACTATTAATTTTGTCATCAAAAGGGCTTTTTCTCCGTAAAATATTGTCCTTTCTATTAGATTTTTGAAGCGAAAGCTTTTTAACAGGGGCTGACAGTTACATATATGAAAATAGATGAGTATGGTAATGAAATGCAAAGACTGAAATTGCATTTGTTTCGATACTTCGTTCCAACCTACACCACACTACCTTGATCTTGAAATTCCCAAACTTTCTTAGTTTTCTGTATAAGAAACAAGGACCAGTTTATATATTAAGAGTGTCTTCATAACTTTAAGAAGTTTACGAATAGTAGAGACAAGGATGACAAACTACAACTCCACAAATACGGTCAACCTTACCAAGCTTTTGGATTTTTTAATAAATGTTCATGAGATATTGGAAAATCTTTTGGCTTTCTATATAAAAGCCACCATCTTACTATATCAGTGCCACCACCCAGAGAGACACTTTTTTATATATTAGATTAAACTATATTACAACAGCTATTTTGAATAATTGTCTGAAGAGGCAGTGATATTAAAAAATATCTACTTAAATATTGTTTACTCTCTTCGAGGTGTCATTCCTCGAAAATCCTAGATGTCGGTCTTACATCTCGCCTCTTTAAATATTGTTCCCATAATTTATTTTGGAATAATAAAGTCACCTTGTTATGTTCTGCCACAATATTAAATACATGAACTAGGTTTGAATTATTATAATTAAACAAATTTTATATTTTAATTAAATTTTAACTTACACTTCATATGTTCCTTTGTACTTATATTTACCCATTACTAAAACTGATACAGTATATCTCGTAAGAAGCTTTCACTGCCATCGTTCAGTCTCAAATAACTGCCGCTTTTTTATCTATTTACTTAACAGTAATGAACAAGAAGAAATTGTTATCATATACTATTATTAATATGCAAAGACTGAAACCCACTACCTTTTCCGGCCTTTATTTTGAAAGGAGGGTAATGAAACGTATACCATTCGAAAGGTAATGCGCCGAAGATGTGCAGAATATATACAGAATCTTTATTTATTTTTTTTAATAAGTAAATTAAAGATAAATTATTTGAGAAGGTGCCATCTATGAACAAGTAGCTTACGCCTTAACCTATTCAATCTATCGTTCGCAATTTGACATTGAGGTATGTTGACAACAGTCGACAGTAAAAACACAATCATGTAGCCAAGAAGAAATATTATTTAAATAATCGACTTTCTCTTAGGGTACACTACCTTTAGAGATTCTACTCTTAATACATTTCACTTCAGATCCTCACAAATGGAGTATTTAACCCCTTCAGTCATGAATTTATCACAAGTCTAATAACAATTTACTAATATTTTGGGAAACCATATGTATCTATTATTGCCTCAAAAATAGATGTAATATCTTATTAGACAGAAAGAACGATTGTGATAATTATGAAATTATTATTTGAGACTCTCGGTCGCCCCCACCGAGAGTCTCAAAGTTAGTAAATTTAATATTAAAACTAAGAGCCTAGAAGATGGTCACTTCAATGGTTTTAAACCACATAACAACTATTTTTAATGTAACAATCCCAGAAATATGAGTTTAAAATTATATTTCGGTAAATTTAGTACAAGATCGCCCCCTTGGAAGTATCAAATCGCCCCCCCCCCGGAAGCACGTGTCTGGATCCGACCCTGATTATGACAGCCGAGTTTTGAAATTTCTAGAGTTTGAATACAGGGCGATTTGGTAAACTACTTGAGATTGGAACTGCTCTTGAAAAATTATAAAAAATTATTTAATTACAAATTGATGTGTATCTTTTAAGAATTTTATCACTATTTGTTATTTTTCTAGCATTACATTTTTACAACTGAACCCTTCAAGAAATTAAAGTAAAAGGTGCTGCTTAGGTAATTTTGGATGGGTAAAAAGTTATCTGTTCTTAAGTTTATTTGAAGCACACAATGAAGTTGCCTTGAATGTCAATCGATATCGTTATAGGATATAAAAGATGTTCGTAAATGTTATATGTTGCCCACAGCTGTTATATATGCATATTTAACTTTTTACTGAGACATAGGGCGGTGTAATTATACTGGGTGATTCCAGATATGTTACAAACAAAATGTTTATTGCGTGGCCCATAAGCAGCTGCATATAAAGAGTGTTTAAAAGGGTAGAGTGCAATTATAATTATAAATCGTTAGAAAAAATAATTATACAGTGTAGCCCATTTGCGTTTGAATTTACAGGATTATTGATATAAAGGATGCAGTATAAGTACATTATGCATATACAGGGTGGTGGAAACATGTGCTGGAGGAGTGTTATATTTAAACAGTGTGGTTAAAAGAATATTACAATAAAAATGCAACATTTCGTAGCCCATAAGCAGATGCATATATAGGACAGATGCAATATAGGGTGATAGGCATTATAGTTATATAGGGTTATTATAAAAAAATGTTAAAAAAAAGAAATGATTTATTGGGTGGCCCACTATAAGTATATATGATGATTGAAATATACGGCGGACTAGAATTATAGCTACATAAGATAGTTAAAAATGTACAAACCAAATGATTAAATACGGTGGTTCTTAGGTAGTCGCATATATAGAATGGTTAGAGTGGAATTATAGTTTTACCGGGGCCTCAAAAAGTGTTAAAAAATATGATGCGCCGTCCACGAGTAGTTGCATATACAGGGTTGTTAAAATATATTCCAGAGTAGAATTATAGTTACATAGGGTAGTTAAAAAAATGTTAGCAAAAAATTTTATATTGGGTAGTCCATTAGCATCATAGGGGTTGGAAATATATTTTGAAGTGGAATTATTATAATGAGTATTTTAATAAATGTTAGAGAAATGAAATTAAACTGAATCATTTAATTTTGGGAAAAAATAGTTTATACAGCAAATCTCCGATTCAGAGCCCGACAAAAAAAATAAAATTTGTGCATCGGACCGGATCTATGTAGCCTTATGTTTTTGGGGTCGCTGACTCCGAATCCGGGGTCGGTTTGACCTTATCAGGTCAGGTTCAAGGTCAGGCCAAGGTCAAATCCCCAAATGTAATCAAAAAATCTGAAAAAATTCATACATATGTTTTTTGGGTCGCTAAATTCGAATCTGGAATCAGCTAAAGTGTTATTCCAAAGTCATACTGAGATATTTCTAATGTCAGTGACATCGAGGTTATTTGTTCTAGTCTAGTGGTTCAAATACAATGCAAGATCGAATTAACTTGAAAGAAATTAAAGAAACAAATTGTAGTAAATTAAGATGTCTTTTAAATCGCTGAAACCGAATCTTGGTTTATTTTTATTTTAACTCAGTGTAGAGATCATTAGTTCTAATTTAATAGTCATCCCGTGAGACTAGTAAAGCATATAAAAACATGACATAACGATAGAATTTATTCGTATGTTTTTTATATTTTTTTAGAGCCATATTAACCCCTGAGTCCTTATTTATTCAACAAAAGATCTCTGAAAATTTTGATGCTTCATAGGCTGAATGCTATTAAACTTTATTGCAAAAAAAGCATTCTATAAAGTTATCAAAGCATATTAATTAGAATACTATAAGCAGATGGAAAATTTTCCATTTACTGCTTGAAATTCACGATTAATTTGAAATTAACATTTCTTTGTTTTAGTAAGGTAATTCAATTAACATAAATCAAACTTAATAGTTACCACATATCTCAAAATACGTACATTATTCTGAAATACCGATTTCAATTCGCACAAAATCCTGCGCCCGTGAAGGTTTCTAGGAACGATGACAACTGCTTCGAAAGAAGATCTGTAGAATGATTCGATTTCTAGCCCTTTACGGTCACGAAGCCAGCGACGGCACGCCTCCTTGCAGGTCGGCGTTAAGGTGTGAGGATGAAGCCGTGGTGTGTCTGACGACGAGTTGACATTTTCGTCGTCAAAGTCAGAAAGATCTCATACTTAGATCTGGGGAGGAATGAGAGTTATCACCTCCAGGACGATGGACTCACCTGTGATCGGATCAGGACCTTAACGTGCGGGTATTTTAATATTTTAGGGAGACTAGAACAAAAAAAACTCGATGTAATTTACATTAGAACTATCTCAGTATGATTTTGGAGTAACACTTTAGGTGATTCCAGATTCGGATTTAGTGTCGCAAAAAACATATGTATGAATTTTTTGATTAGATTTTGGAGATTTGACCTTGAACCTGACCTGAGGAGGTCAAACCGAAACCGGATTCGATTTCAGCGACCCCAAAAATACTTATAAGATTTTTTTTAGATTTTTTGATTTGATTATGGCAATTTGACCTTGGAATGACCTTGATCCTGATGAGGTCAAACTGGCCCCGGATTCGGATTCAGCGACCCCAAAAACGTGGACCTACTTTTATTTTGTGGGTCTGTGTTATCTGGTTATATATATCAACATTTTTGATGAATCTTTGAATTTACGAGTAAGCTCGGTCACCCCTGTATGAATTTATTAAATGTACAAATGGAAATTGAATAAGTATTAGTAATTAATTAAAACATATTATTTTGCAATTTCGATATATATGATGTCGACTCAATAACTATTCAATTCTTTCATTTGGAATTATATTATTCTATCGGTTAATAGCTGAATTATTTAATTTTAAGACATTTCCTGGTAACTAAATTTTTGAATTTAATTTCCATTTACTGTCTGTTTGCCATATTAAATTAAGAATTATGAATTTTAACACAAATAAATCTATTAATTATATATAAAAAAAATTGAATTTCATTACTTATTGACCCAATAGGTCGAATTTCGACCACAGGCGATTCTAGTATTTTTAATATCTCAATTCTCTATTAATTGGTAAAGAAACAATTTTAATTAAATTTTCCTTAATTAACCGAAAAATACTTCAATCAAAAGTTGCTTTGTAGTATCAACAAAGCATTTTTTATCAGCTTTAAGATGAGGATAAGTGATCAGCTATTTGTAGTTCCCTCTGGATATTACAGAAAGCAATTTGAGGAATATTTCATTATTCGATTCGTTTCATACATATACCCATTGTAATTTTTTACCCTGTATATAAATAATAATTAATTTTCAAAATTTTTTGTTGCCATTTTCTCCTCATTAACATTAACATGTTATTACCGTAATCGCCAAGAAGTACAAACCTAAATAGACTTTTATTACTTTGTAATTTCCATTGATGAGAGAATCCACTGCTGGTACTATGAATCAAAGTCGATCTGACGTGCCCACTTGATTGATTAACTCGTGAGAGTCATCAGATAAAATTACGAGGGAGATGAATAATAATTCAGCCTGCACTTCCTAGACTTACTCTCGGCAGACAACTCATGTTTTCTGTTTCGTTATCGGTAATCGTTTCTTGTTTGCTTTCCGTAGAAAGTAACATTATCGAAATGAGGCGTGCACGAATTTGTCAGATTCCTAATGGGTTTATTGTAGACGAGTGTTTAAATTGTTGAATAATAATTATATTATTGTTGATTTTAAAAGCTCAACCCTTTTATGGATAGAGCTTTATGGAATGGAAATGTAGTTTCATTCAATATCAAAAGAGATAATATACATGTTCTGTTTTTGTTCCCGTCCTTGCAGCCATAACATGATGAAGCTACAAAGGTAGTACTTAGTATAGAGTACGTGAGGCCCAGAGAAAAACGTAACTTGTTTGAGGCTTAATGTTTCAGTCAAGTGACGTATAGCCATTATGTGAAGCACTCGTTTGCTTTCTCTTTCACCCAGAGTTACGGTTCCAGTTGCCCAGGTGCCCAATCCTCAGGCACTCTATCTTAAGTATTTCCTCTATGCAGGCAGTACATCAAATGTGGAATTAAGACCTAGACCCTGGTACAAAAATAAATCTTTCAAAAGACATGTTTCAACGCTCAGCTGAAGAATAAGAAAGTGTTCGGGAAACATAGGTCTGGCAATTCTCAGCTTTCTCTTTTGTCATTATTATATTTTATTATTATTTACTCGGTGAAAATACTTATTAGGATTCCGTATATACAATATACGGATACCCTTATAATATCACTCCGGATTTCTGCCTCTGTCACATCACAGCCATTTTCTCCTAAACTACTGAGCGGAAGAGGTTGCAATTTGGTATCAATGCATAGTTTGGTGACGCGATCAGGAGTACATATCGTAAAAGAAGAAATTTTGAGTTTAGGGGGAAAAACTAAAAAAATCGACCGTTCCCCCCCTGATCTCCGAAACTACTGAGCCTAAAATTTTGAAAAAAAATAGAAATAGAAACCGTTAATATTAAATTTGGGGACAAATTATAGAATTAAATGAAAATTTAAAAATAAAAATGTTTTCAAACGCATCATGTAATACATCAAATGAAAGGTCCCATTCTGAGGAACACATATTTTTTCATAAGAAAAAAATAGTTAAAAAGGTATTAACGAAAATATACCAAAATTTACACATTCCCCCCCCCACTATCTCCCAAACGACTTGAAGTTTACTGGAAAAATAAGAGAAACCTCTACTTTTAATTTTATATATTAAATGAAAGGGCTCATTATGAGGAAAACAAATATATTTTTTTTATATTCTTAAAATAAATTATTTAAAACATATTAACAAAAGTATAAAAAAAATTACCCCCTCCCCTTATCTCCGAAACCATATGCTGTAAAATTTTGAAAAAATAGAGGTATAGCGGCTCACCTGAACATTACTGAAAAAATAAGGAGAAACCCCTAATATTTATTTTGGGGGGCAAATTATAGAATTAAATGGGAAATAACAAATTATCTAACGGATCAAGTAATATATCTAATCAAAGGGCTCATTATACAAATGAGTTGTTTTAATATTTTTAAAATAATTTATTTAAAAAATATTAACAAAAATATTTAAAAAATTACCCATTCCCCCCCTTATCTCTAAAACCGTAAGACTCCAAAATTTGAAAAAATAGAGGTGTAGCCGCTCACATGAACTTTACTAAAAAATAAGGAGAAACCCCCCAATATTGTTTTTTTTGGGGGGGGGGGCAAATGACAGAATTAAATGAAAAATAAAAAATTAAACTTGTTTTTAAAGTATCATGTAATAAATCAAAAAACAGGGCTCATTATGACGAATACAAATGTATTTTTTCACTTTTTTTTAAAATGAATGTTTTAAAATATATTAACAAAAATATTTTAAAAAATTACCTATTCCCCCCTTTATTTTCCAAACTATAAGACCTATATTTTTTTGTTTACAGGAAAAATACGCAGAAATCCCTAAAATTAATATTGGGACCAAATTATAGAATTAAACGGAAAATAAAAAAATATTTTTTTAATGCATCATGCAATACCTCAGTTGAAAGGGCTCATTGTGAGGAATACAAATATATATTTTTCATATTTTTAAAATTAATTGTTTGCAAGATGTTAACATAAAGATATAAACAATTCCCATTTCTCGCTTTATTTCCGAAACCATACTATCTAAAATTTTGAAAATAATTAGGGGTACTGGGGCTCACTTGAAATTTATAAGAAAAATTATTAGAAAACCTCCATGGTAATTTTAAGGACAAATTATACAATTAAATGGAAAATAAAAATTTTCAAACGAATCATGTAATGTATCAAATAAAAGACTCATTATGTGAATTACAAATATATCATATTTTTAAATCATTTGTTTAAAAGATATTAGCAAAGATATTAAACATCGACTTAATTCCCATTTTAGAAACTATACTATTTAAATTTTGAAAAATATATTTTATTTGTATTTTTAAATAATTTGAATAACAGTTTTAATAATTTATAATTTAAAACTTGACCTATTTTGCCCTTTATCTTCCAATCTATAGAGCCTCAAAATTCAGACAATAGATTATAAAAGGCTTCCCTGAAAGTTTATTAGTAAAATAAAACTCTGATGTTAATTTTTGGGGGCCAAATTAGAAAACTAAATACAGCGAATCTTGAAGGTGGTACGGAACCCTTACAATGCGAGTCCAACTCGCACTTGACCAAATTATTTTTTTCCTCAATTTGCAGCATGACAAAGAAAATACATTTATAAGATTTTATTAGTACCTTCCTATAATATTTCTTTTTATCACAATCCTGGGGCCAAATTATAGAATTAAACGGAAAATAAAAAAATATTTTTTTAATACATCATGCAATACTTCAATTGAAAGGGCTCATTGCTATATATTTTTCATATTTTTAAAATTAATTGTTTGCAAGATCATAAAGATATAAACCCCATTTCTCGCTTTATTTCCGAAACCATACTACATAAAATTTTGAAAATTGCTGGGGCTCACTTGAAATTTATAAGAAAAATTATTAGAAAACCCCCACAGTAATTTATGGAAAATAAAAATTCAATTTTCAAACGCATCATGTAATATATCAGATAAAAGACTCATTATGTGAATTACAAATATATTATTCCTCGAAGTTTCCTTGGACCATCGTCTTGAAGTGGTTGATCTCACAACGTTTCAATAGCTGTGTATCTGCTATCGTCATCAGGTGAATGATAGGAAATTCAGATTATCCGACGTATTTATATAATACCCTTAACCGGTCATGCGTCGCCGGTCATGGTCATTGAGTCTTATCTGGTCCAATCAGCGTCCTTGTACCTGAAGGTTAGTTGCCGGTGATGCGTAGCGGTAGAGGCCGTAGGAGAGCTCTCCAAATATTTTGAATTTGGACGCTGGGCTCGCTAATTATATTTTCGTTCGAGATTATATATGCTGTCTCTATGAATTTTCTTTTGTACCAGTGCTCTTCCTTGTGAATTGGTCTAGCCTGGTCCCAGTTGATATTATGGTGTTCGGTCCATGCGTGATTAACCAGCCCAGACTTCGTTACCTCCGCCCTTTAAGTAGCTGTGCGGTGCTCCTTAATCCTGGTGTCCAGCGGTCGCTTTGTCTCTCCAATGTAAAGATTGCCACATTCACACGGTATACTGTATATACAGTTCTTTGGTATTGCTGGTGCGTCAGACGTCGTTCTTGTTATCATCCTCCTCAAGGTGTTGTTGCTTTTGAAGATCATTCTGAACCGTAGCTGTGTGCAATTCTTCTAAGTTTCTCCGACAAGCCTTTTGTATACGGTAATATTAGAGTTGCTACCGTGATGTCCTCTTCCGGCCTAGGTGGGTTGTCCAGCTCTTCAAACGCCTTGGTAATGATCTTTTCCGGATATCCATTCGCTAAAAGGTCTTCCCTAAGTTTCACTTGTTCTTCTTTGAGGGCTTCTGGTGTGCTGCAGATATTTTTGGCTCTGCCGCTACGCATCACCGGCAACTAACCTTCAGATTGGACCAGATATGACCATGACCGGCGACGCATGACCGGTTAAGGGTATTATATAAATACGTTGGATAATCTGAATATCCTATCATTCACCTGATGACGATAGCAGATACACAGCTATTGAAACGTTGTGAGATCAACCACTTCAAGGCGATGGAAGTCCAAGGAAACTTCGAGGAACGAGTTACATTGTCTACCAACTTCAGACTAACACAAATATATTATATTTTTAAATCATTTGTTTAAAAGATATTAAAATATCGCCGTTCAGTGGTTACAATGGAAAGAAGTTTGGCATTGTTTACTATTTTCCGGCAAACATCTTTCAACCCGTTTTTAATGTAAACAGGCAGGTCCATTTATAATAGTAGTTGGTTGCTTCAAACTTCCTAAAAAGCTGCCTCAAGTAAGTGGCTTCAGTACGTATCATTTCGCCTGTGTAAACTCTTAAACGTCTTGTTGTACAATAATAAAACAAAATATGTAAGGTATAATGCTTTTACAAAAAATTTGAAAAGTAACAATCTATACATAAATAGCCAAAGACAAAACGATTAGGTACCATTTTCTCCTGTGTCTCTCAACCGATTTTCTTCATCTTTGTTTTGTTTAGTAGCTAATGACGACTTCAGTACAGAATGCTAATATTAATTTATAATATTGGTTCATTCATTAAATAACATATAATAAAAATTCATTATTTATGTCCATACTGTCAACGTCAAACAACTGACAGTGCCGCCGCCGCCAGACTGTCAAAACTCAAAACATTGAGTAATTATATATGAAGCGATCGTTAGATATATTCTTAGTGGCATGCAAGCGTTGTTGTTCTTTGGTGGTAAAATAGTAAAATGCAGTAGATCAGTATTGATTTTTCGGACGCGTTGCAATAACTTTCATATTAAATATTCTGTTTTTAATGTGAATTTAATTATTTGATTAATATATTATTATCACAACCTTCCCGAAGGTGTTGTGTAAAAAATTGTCAGACAGCGGACAATAGAGAATGTATTAAATATTTAAGTTCTACTAGGGTTGTTGATCCTCTCCTTTCTTTAATATTCCTGAACTTGATTGAAACCGCAAATGACGAAAACTTTTAGGTTGCAAAAAACAATCTTCCAATTATTATATCGAATATTTTTCCAGGAGAGGTTCCAGTCAAAAATTCGGGGGGTCATTCATTTGTCAAAAATATTTCGAATACCGATATTTGATTACATTTTTATTTTCTTTTTATTTCAATAGATTTGTCAATATGAGTGAACAATTTTGGTCATTACATCTACTTCTCCGATTTCTCCACAAATCTGTATACTTTTTACAATTTCGTGAAATAGGGTCGAATTTCGATCACTGGGCGACCACTAGTTACTAGAAAATTTAAAAAAGTCAACATTTTGACAACCAACCAGAGGCGAACTGAATAATCTCCATAAATTAAATGTAATATAATAATTGTAGTATTTATTCAATCAAAATTGGCCTAAACGTCATCTCTTACCGCTAGTAGGGAAGTTTACAACCGTTTATTTACATGTGGGAAGGCACTGTATAAACGGCAAAAAGTCCGTACCGTACAACATTCCTAAACAGTCTCTAACTGTTTTTATTAGTGTTTCATAACTTTTCACCAAATATTTTAATATAATTGTTCAAGCAAAATATGTCTTCTCACAAAATGATGAACCAATTATCTATAATGAAAGAAGTCATTATATTTCCCAATATATTATTGTAACATGATTAGAATAATATTTACCAACAAATCTCATGGCACCTGAAGAAATAGTATATCGTTACTATTGTCACTTATATATTATAAGCAGTAATGCTGGACATGAGCATGATAATGAGTCTAGTATTTGTGAATCTCAGTTACAACAACATATAAAAACTTTCTCTTTGTGGCAAAACATTGCAAGATTGCAATTTAGGTGATAATCAGTATACTAAAATAGGCATTAATTTACGTTTAAGTATTTCTTGAAAGCTTAATCGGTTTCCTCAAGACTAAAACTATCATTTTTATAAGGTATCAGAATACTTGTCGTCAATCATTCTTAACATACCTTAATTGCCCATTTTTTAGGATTTGTCATGTATTTGTAGAATTTTATGGTCTTAAATAACCGCTTAAATTCTTTACCCAATATTCATGTTATATTGACTAAATTTTATTTATATTTTTCGGGAACCTCCATGAAAGTATGAAATAAAGACAAGCAATATATCTTTTTTGTGAATGTCACAATTTTATTAAATACTGTTGGTATGTTATCATTTATAGTTGGTTTAGATTTGGTGCATTACATTGAAGTTGAAAATACTAAAATTACTTTCCCTGAATTAGCAAGAATGTCGATAGGAAAACCAAAAATTGGAATTGTTGTTAGGACGGTAACAGAAATGATTTGCGGAATTTATTACATAAAAAAAAATCAACTAATTGATAATAAAATAAGAATGATAATTAAATTTTCCTTAATTACCCTACAAATACTTGAACAAGGGTAAATTTATAGTGTACCGCTGAAAAGCATTTTTTTGGGAGGTATCACACGTAGCATTAATTAGTTGGGGTGATTGGGGGTGTGGGGGTACATCATTTAAGTTCCCCCTCGATTTTATATAAAGTGGTCTGAGGAACTTTTCATATTATAGGCCATAGCAAGTATTTAAATTATCACCCAGTATATTTATTTCAATAGACCCAGAAGAAATAAAAATATTCCAGTTTTTTATGAATTAACTAACCGTCAATGCAATGTAAAACATTGTTTAAACAATCGAACCTAATTTCTTCTACGATTTTAATTTTAAAGACAATTTCTTTGAGATCATTCTACACCATTTAAAAAAATGTAGTTTCTGTCAATATTAAAAGCATAATAATTTAAATTATTCTAAGTCGAGAACTAATGAAGTAGAGAAAATGTACTATTTTAACAACCATTCACTTGTGCAAATATTGCATTAATAATATGCCAGAAAGTGATCATTAAATTTGCATTTTATAAAAACGTCGTTTGTTCATCGATTATGATGGTTACGATAATAAATGACTTAAACAAATATGGTTTGAGGGGCATCGCATTTGAACTAAGCTTGTTGCAAAATTTGAGGATGGAAAAATTCCCGAAGAAATTAGTAAGTGCGAAACATTTATGTAGGTCTATCTAGTAACAATTATTTTGGTTTGTTAGTAACATTTATTTTTAAATGAATTCGACATATAATTTTCAGGATATTTAGGATGAACATCTGAAACTGCATTCAAAGAAGGCATACTTGTTTATCGTTGTACTGATCCCGTTTTATTAACCGACTGCAAAAGAAGGATGTTCTCAATTTGTATATATATATATATATATATATATATATACATATATATAGTAATGGATTTAAACAGACATGAAATAATATAAAAACTTTAGCAAATTGAATAGTTAAATAATTGGGATAATGTAAATAAAATACATACATATAAAACAAAAAAAAAGGAAATTGCAGGAATCATACTACAAGATAGAGTTAATCTAAAAATACAAACAATGTAAAAAATGTTTCAAAAGCAAATTGTTGAAAGGATAAAAGGTGGCATATAAAGTTAGATATTATGTCATCCAGATTTTAATAAAAGTTTAATACTTACATAAAGAAATATATGCAGGGACTCATAATTAGGTCAAACATAAAAAGGTGAAATTCAATTATAAAAATCACAGTAGGGTTTGTAGAACATGTATAGATCACATATTAGGCCAATTAGGCCATGAAAACACCAAATAAAACACATTTTAGATCAAAATTAAGTTTTAAATACATAATTTTTTTAATAAATAGAAGATCGAAATGTCAACATTATAAAAACCGTTATAAGTCTTCAGAAATGATGGAACAGTAAAGAAATTTATCATAAGATGGAACGTAGAGCATAGTTTATAAAAAGTAAATAGTAATTTAAAATTTTAAAATAGAAAAAGTAAAGTGCAAATAAAATTTCAAAATTTTAAAAAGTGTAAGTAATCTGAAGAGAAAGAGATACTTGTAAGATAAACAAGATAAGTATAAAATTTATTTATTTATTTAACATTTGAAGATTTGAACCCAAGTGCAAATGACCCTGAGATATAAAATACTATTTCTATTTATTTAAAAATTTTGTAGTACATTACAGATTATTATAATATATATATATATATATATATATATATATATATATATATATATATATATATATATAGAATGCTATCGGGAAGCAGCCAATATATAAAAGTATACTCTTTTAACTATATTTTGAGAGCTTTCAAAAATTGTTTATTTCTTCATCAGTCAAAAACTCCAATTAACACAAAAGTTGAATTATAATATTAAGTTAAAATTGGAAACGTTATCCAGTAAAAGGTAATATTTTTCATTTCAAATGTATAGCAAAATGACAATATCAAATTGGAATTTACAGAGCAGTTGATTACTATAGAAATTTAAAAAAACGAAAGATGCAAATTGTTTAATACCATAAAGTTAGTGATATTTAATTAACCAAGATTAGAATTGGAGTGATAGATTTTGAAATTTTGTTATCGATTTGAAGTAAATTGCAATTTATAAGGTTAAGTTTCAACAGATCAGTTTTTTTATTTATATTGTCATCAAAGCTATTAATATATACCATCTCCAAAAAAAATTCTTTTAAATGAATTTCGCTCTATTGCAATGATGCTGGTGTTGTCAAAGTTTGCTGTATGACAGTTTTCAATACAATGACTAGTTAAAGCCGAAGAATCTTTGTTCAATCTTATATCGCTTTTATGAGAAGTTATTCGATCTTTAAGTCTTCTTGAAGTTTGTCCAATATAAGAGGCTGTACAATTGTTACAATCAATTTTATATATTACATTCGATTGGAGAAATGTTGGGATGTTATCTTTAACTTTATTGAACAAATCATTAACAGTTTTAAGAGACCCCTGGGAAAATTTAATATTAGGTTGATTATTGAAAATAAATAAATTTGAATCATTGCTTACATTAGAATTGTAATTTAATAAGGAATTAATTGGTTGCTGATTTCTATGTGTAAATCTTTCGACGGCTAGAATTTGTGGATTATTGAATAATAATTTATTTAACAATTTGGGAGGATCAGAATCATCAAAAAATAACTGAACCAAAATTTTAAAGTTTTTATCAATAAAACTTGGATGAGAAATTTTTAAAATTCTACTTTTGGTTAGAGTAGAGATTCATATACCTCCCTGAGCTTGTTGTTTTGTATACCAGTCCAACTTGAAGGTGTTATCGTCTCTAAAAACTCTTGTATCAAGGAAAGGTCCTCTAAAATTTGGTCTTCTTCTTCACTGGTGAATTTAAACATGAGTAAAAGTTCTAAATTACTACCAAAAGGTATCCCACAAATAAATTGTCTACATATTTCTTTAAAAACTTGACTTCAAATTCAAGTCTAGAAACACAAACGTCAATAAGATCATCCATTACATATTGTGATAAAATGGGAGACAACTTGGGGCCCATTGGACAGCCGAATATTTGTTTATATGTAGTAAATTGGGTTTAAATCAAAATAAATGTCAGTTAATCAACTTCAAGATGAAGGTTCTCAATTGGTCTCTATATACAGAGTGTCTTCATAGGTAGGAATCAAACCTAAAACCGTCTTATGAATAATATTTGAAGAAAAAATTCTTCATAAAAAGATTTGTCTGGGCTGAAACCTATATTGTAATTATTACATGTCATTTTCACTTGTATTCGAGGTTTGTTAGTAAAACTGTTATCAAACAGAAGTAATTAGAAACTACTGTATCTCATTATGCCATATGACTATAAATTTTATAATAAATATTTATGTCACTTTTTCAACTGTGTACTATGTCTAACAATACTAATCAATTTTGTTTAAAAGTGGAGTAGCTTTATTTCTTATATCTCAAATGGTTTTCAAAGTCTATTGGAATTGAAACCTGCATTCAATTATAGCTATATCACTAAAAATTGTATAATGTATAAGTATATTATAAAATTTCTCTGAGGGGAGAATGTAAATCAAAATGTCTGTTAATTAACAGACCTAACAAGTTTCTCGCATAGTTTGTAATTCAGTGGATCCACCTAAGTTGGAAGCAATGTAAAATATTCATAATACATAAATACTTGGAGAACAAGTTATTACAATCAACAGTAAACGAGATTGTTAAAAATAATGTATGTTGCTTGAAGGTAAAATA
This sequence comes from Octodonta nipae, assembly GCA_034190945.1. Lineage (NCBI taxonomy): Eukaryota > Metazoa > Arthropoda > Insecta > Coleoptera > Chrysomelidae > Octodonta > Octodonta nipae. The sequence continues at coordinate 94,545,825 of CM067221.1, forward strand.
CCTTATTTTTGGCAATATCGATTTGAAAATAGCATCCAATTAAGCCATTACAGAGTTAAAAATTGTGAAATAAATTAATTGTTAAAAAACAATAACCGACTTCAATTAAATACTATGTCTGAAGTCGGTGTCAAGTTAAACCGAAACTAATTTGCAAAGTACATTTCTGAATTGTACTTTATTAATGTTTAAAATAGTTTAGTTGTTTAGTTTTTCATTTTTTTCATTTGAAAATGACTCGTGAGCGTCGAAACTAGTCACGTAGTGCGAATAAATGCAGTGATAGAAAACAAATAAATTAGTTTCATTTGATCATATAAACAGTTTCTAAATATCTATGAGATATTCTAAAAACATTTTGGCGTGTTGTTTAAAATCCACTTCTTGCCAACGCCACCCTAATTTATAGCATTTTGAAGGACACTTATTTAATATGTATTGGATTAAACTATATTATAAAAGCTATTGTGAAGAATAGTCTGGAGATGCTGTGATATTTAAAAAATATCTACTTAAATAATGTTCCGATAATTTAATCTGCTATAGTTAAAGTGATCTTGTTATATATTGCCAGATTTTTATATAGGCGAAGTTCCTTTGAAATATTATAATTCGACAAATGTTATATTTTAATTTAAACTTATTATCATTAGCAATAATACTTGAATCTTAACACAATAGGATTATTTTATTTCTCCTGAAATTTATTACCATTACAAAGAAAGAGACAAAGACAGTGAGAAAACGAGAGACGCGAACTATATTTCGTAAAAAACTTTCGCTTCCTTCGTTCAGTCTCAAATGAGTGCTGCTCTTTTATTTATTTACGTATTTCGTACAAACAACTGAATTTGATCAAATAATTTATATTTAAAAAAGAACCGACTTCAACTGGCTTAAAATAAAAACCGTTTAAAAACCGTGTGCAATCAATAACTATTTTCTGACATGTTATTTTTTTATCTGATTTAAGGTACAATTCTATTTGATATTTTAGCGTATTCTTATCTCTCCCTCTCTCGCTAATTTGTATTTTTCTATATAATCCACATATTCCGCCCTTTAACTCAAATATATTTTTTTTATCCACTCTGATAACTATAGTTTTGCTTCGCTCTTATTTCATGAACCTTGTATACGCAACTACTTATGTGCCACTCAATTCAACATTTTTTGAACCACCCTGTATAGCTTTAATTCTATTTCACCTTATAGTTCAACCATCCTATATATGGAACTGCTTATGCACCACCCACCTGTCTAACTGTAATTTTACTTCGCCCAATATTTCAACATATAGAAAACATCGCTCACCTAAAAAAATGGATGTCGATACACTAATGGAATATTTTGTGCCATTTCAATTGACTGCAATGAAAACCGTTACAAACACTCTGTACGATATACTTTCATGGCATATCTTGACATATAAGATATTTATGATGAAAATTTGACATTTACATTGATGTTTACTGTATTTTACGTTATAGATAACTATACGGAATCAAGCTGGAACATCTCTTTGTAGAATACAATTTAAAATATTCAAATTGTTTGAGCCGTATTAGAGAAAAGTGTAGATTTATTGAAATTCACTGAAATGTAGTCCCTTAATTACTGTTTTTTTCTGATTTTCTGGAAAACCGGAAATCTCACGTTATAGAAAATTATATACCCTTCTGTATTATTCCTTACTACAATGCCGTTTAAATCATCAAATTTGCTTAAACCTTTTTTTAATAATCACTGAGCATACATAAAAAAAACGTAACCTAACCTAACCTCTTCCTATTTGGAAGTCACAAGACCCAAAATCGGCAGGCGCGCTGTCTGTAACGCCGTTTCCATGTAATTCCTAGTTTTGAAATCACCCAAAAGAATTCGTAGATTAGCTAAAACCTGACAAAACAGTAATTACATTTTTCGATAACATTCGTCAGTTGCGCTTCCTTCAACTGATTGGATTCTCAAATCAATTGTTTATGTATTTCGTACATACAATTGAAATGAATATTTTTTCCCTGAAACTCCTAGATGTCGATATTCATGTCGCTCTAATATATTTTTTTCACAGGTTGGGAAGCAGTTGAGTTTCAAATACTCTTGCTTGCACTGCATTTTTGATGATAGAAACATTCTTATAAAGATTATATATGTCTAAAATGTATTAAAATTATTTTTTAAATAATATTAACAATAGATGTAAAACTTAGACAATCGTCTTGTAGAGAAAGTGGCTTGAATAAATTCATGTTGCTCTCAGTGTTGAAATAGTTTCACTTATTTTGGAACATTTATGTATTATTTTTATTAAGGTTCAATAGGCAACTTTGCCGCACTTGAATTGAGTCTTGATCATTACCTAACCTTCTTAACATAATATTTTGATTTCAAGACTCAGTACGGCGTGGAGGAATTTTATGAAAGTTTTGCTAATTCATTGTTAAAAAAGTTCCAAAGCAAAGAAGGATAGTCATTTTCATAGTTATGAAGGAATTCTTTATTACAGAAAATGATTTCATGAAACGTACTACAGAGGGAAGAGATATAAATAACACTGGCGTTAATACATGTTGCAGAAATTGAGAAAATTCACATTCGTAATTCTTTAAAAGTTTATATAACATATATTGTAACAATATTACGCTAAATTGAAAGGCTCATAGTTGGAAATTAAAATCGCATCAGCATAGGAAATATTTTTATTGTACCGTGCTTAAAAGCATCCATGTTACACGATAAAACATATCACATTGAATGACTTCAAAATAGCCTCTTGAGTAGACGCCATACACACAAACAACAACTGCACTTGCTTTCGTTATTTCGAATATTACATTCTCAACAATTGTTTGATCGGGTAACAAAACACTATTAATTTTGAAGAAGCGAGATGTAAAGACCGACATCTAGGATTTTCGGGGAAACTAACAAACAGAGGTTCCGAATCTGGAGCCGTTCCATGTAACCCGTAATTGCTAGGTTAGGTTAGGTTAGGTAATTGCTAGGTTAGAACAAAAGAATGACACCTTGAAGTGAGTATTCAATATCTGTGGTGAAGTTAACCTGAAAATTTCATTGTGACATTCTAACCTAGGAATTACGGGTAACAGCAATTACATGGAACGGCTCTAGATTCGGAACCTCTATGTGCTAGTTTCCCCGAAAATCCTAGATGTCTGTCTTTACATCTTGGTTCTTCAAATTTAACGAAATGGTTTAAATGCATAAAGAAGTGCTTGAGAGGACATTCAATTGTGGGAAGCGCAACTGATGAAGGTTCCCTAAGCAGAAACAATATATATTGTCTTGCGTACAAAAGAGTGACACCTGGAAGAGAGTAAAACACTATTAAGTTTATCTTTAGAATCCAGAGATTTGAATGCTTAATTGTAGTTGATGAAAGGGTAGTTCGGCAGCTATAGTTTATCATCTTAGTTAGGTATTCTCTGGAATAGGCATTCAGAAATGTTGTATGATAATTGTTTTAATACAGACAATCCTTGAGGCAGTATTTGTAGGTTATATCAGAAACCATGAGCTGTTCGAGTTTTGCTGCTGTTAACTTTCATCTTCTACTTAAAATCGTTCTTTCAAGTAATTTGACAGAAATACATGTTCCTTCAGATTTTTGCAGGATTCTTAAGCTCAAGTCAATTGAACTACAGAAATAGATAATATTTTGATAAATATTATACTTGAATTAAATATCAAATGTAAAATCAGTTTCGTTAAAACTTATTTTCTAAGTTTACGGATTTCGTTTTATTACTGAGTAGCTATTTCTCATGATCCAGTATGACTTCGAGGTCTGTTTCTTGTTAATGACTAATGATACAATTCAAGGAATTCTTAAGAGAACCTTAGTGTCTATATACGAAGAAGTTTAATGTCTACCGTTTTAATACAAATCGTCTCACTTCAAATTAAATTGTATAACCGTTAAAGCCTTGCAGGAAATTGAGACAGTAACTACTTCCTAATATAAACAATTTATTTTATGTAATCTTTTTTATATACACATTAACTGAAAATGTGTAACATAAATTCTCGTTGAGATCTCTATTTACACAAAATGGTCTAATTAAATGACCAACTAGTTTCTAAGGTGGCATCTTAAATGCAGAGGTTTTATGGGTATCGGTATTACAAGCAGATTGAATAATTTCTTTTAGATATTGCTAATTGTCGATATAAAAACACTTGATTTTATGTACTTTATCTAAATGATATGATATACCAATATTTCACAAGGTAATAATTGACTAGAAAGTGTTTACCAATTCTGGATTTTCCAACACGTATTACGTTTTAATTGTTTTTGGTGGCAGTTTAGTTACTAACGGTAATATTTAAACTGAGTTAAAATTTTCTTTCCCGATAATCACATTCGAAAGTCGCTAAATGGTCTAAACAATCAAAAGCAAAAGTTATTTTGTTTTGCAGTGGTACGCATAGCTCAAGGTTAAGTGAATAAGGTGATGACCTGTTTTCTCTAGTTGTCAATAAACAGTACATTGATACCTTTGTTTATTAATCAATGTTCACTTCATACCATTTGTCTGTCAATCAGATTAATTATGGAAATGCTGTGGAACCTTTGATGTGTCACACATGTAAAAACACAGTTTTACACTCTAACACCAAACCTTTATTTTAAACACTCATCGCAGTTTCAACAACTCTAAGTTGTCATCATCAAGGAGTAAACCAACTTAATCGAAATTACAGTTTTCTCAAATTTATACCTACCACTAAACTATTACATAAGTAATTAGTACAAAGGGTAAATCCCAAGTTCTTGAATTCTAAATAACAGATTTCACAGATAAGGCAGATTTTATATAATACAATTATGTAAATTAGGGTAATCCTTAATTACTTACCTGGTTTTACCCTACATTATAAAGTAATGATATTTTTAATACTTATTTTATGTATTTTTAGAAAGTAAACTAAATAATGAGCAGTATGGGATATGGCCCCTATCTGAATTCATTAGATTATTATTTTTATAAATCATTAGGCTTTCGTAAGAGTCCAGTTCCTTCTAATTATTTGCTTGTTTAACTAATTTTAAATAAGTTAGATCTACAGCGTGGTTGGGTTCTAAAACATGATGTGCAACACTAGATTTATCCGCCCTTCCATATTTCAAATGCAATATGCTCTTTGAAAAGGGTACTGATAGATCTGCGTGTCCGTTCATAATACTTTAAATCACAATCGTTACATTTCGTAAATACCCGACTTCTCGAAATCAGCAAGTTTATCTTTAAGATTGCTCAACAATTTCTGTAGTGTTGTAATTGTTCTATACACCGCCTTCATATCAAGTTCTTTAAAAACTTTCTTAAAGGCCCTAGTATAACGACTGTACGGAACCGAGACAAACTTTTGTTCTTATGACTCATTTCGAAAAGTTGATAGTTCATTCATTCGTAACCGAAGCCGTTTCTTCCTAATTAATTTATCTATAATATCTGTTGGATAACCATTACATGCAGCTATTTCTCTAATAGTTATCTTTTCATTTTCAAATTGCACTTTATTGAGAGGGAATGTCAACAATCGATGTATAAGGAAATTAATCCCCACCATTTTATGTTGTTGACAGTGAGAAGACTATTATATATTATATATTTATATTAGATAAATATCTATATGGGCTAGTATCCTTCCTATATACATCAAACTCTAACTTATTATTATCATTTCTTAAAACTAATACATCTAAAAATGGTATAGTACTCTTATTTTCCTGTTCATATGTAATTTTAAAAGAAGCAAACTTATTGTTAAGATACGTAACAAAATCATTAATATTGAACTCATTAAATACAGCAAATATGTCATCCACGTACCGTATCCATACCCTAGGAAAATACTGGGATCATTTTTGTTTCAACTTCGAACCTACTCATGAATAAGTTGGCAACGACAAGGGGTTTCCCATTGCCGTTTCTTCCTTCTGGTCATAAAAGCAACCTCCAAACTGAAAAAAATTTTGGCTCATATATAATTTTGTGAGGGAAATTAACTTATTAATTTCTGCCTCACAAATAGTAAGTCTTCCAGGTATGGGTACACTAGGAAATAATGAACTAACATCAAACGATACCAAAATTTCTCCAGGTTGCAGTGAAACGTTTTGTATAGATTGAATAAAATCTAAAGAATTCTTTACACTAAAGATTAATTACAATTATAATTGGAGTCTCACGAACCCGTGTTCTTCTATTATAAAAGTGGGTAATAATAATTTTGAATAGTATAATTTTCGTCATATTAATATATCTATCTAGAGATTGATGACCGGATTATTGTCAATGGACCTGGAACTTTTTTGGTTGTATACCATTTTAAAAGTTGTTTGCATTTCTTGGCGTATCAGCTTATTTTGTTATTTAGCCTTTTATGGACAGGCAGTTGAGGTACCTATATATTTTTTAGGATAACGTACATTCAAAGTCTGAAGCCCTTATACAATTACTCTTGTTTTTTTCTGCCCAGCTGTCACGCTGTACATTTTATTTTTGCCGAAACTACGTAAAATTTTGTATTCAGAAGTACATAAGATGAATCAAAGAATTCTTATTTGGGGGTACCTACTCGTGGAGAGAAATTCCTTCCTTAATCTCCGTGAACATATAGCTCCATTCAAAAATTTACAGGAAACATAAAGCTAAAATCCTAACATTAATTTTTTTGGAGTAAATTATAAAATAAAGTAAAAATAAAAACTTCCAACACATGTTCTATATTAAAGGAAAGTTCTCATTTAGGTTTTTGTAATAGACAAAGTCCCACCCATTAACCTCTTAATGTCCTAAGCTGCAGGCCTCACCCAAAATTTACACCAAACTAGTTAATATTATCATTACAAACTTTAGATAATTTAGCAATAATAGTTTGTTTTTGATCCTGAGTTATTATTGGGATTTAACTCTTTGCCGACACACATGTATAGAGTCTATCCATATTCATCTCCAATACCCATTTCGTGATTCTGCGTTTAGTTTTCTGGTCATATATTCAATGTCGTCCTTATAGCTTGCGCATTCAACCTGAACCTCCGCAAACTAGAAATATAAAAGGCATTTTTTGTCTCTTGATAATGGCTCCAAAGCAGGAGTCGAAACGTCGAGTATTTAATAAATTCAGACGCAGTTCTCACCCGGAACCTAGCTTAGTTCATATATATATATATATATATATATATATATATATATATATATATTCATTATTTCAAAGGTAATAATATCTAATTTATCATATGACTTAAAACTGCTCTTGACGGTTCTAGTTGACGCATCCACTGTAAATGCTATCTTGTTTTCATTCGCTTTTTTTCCATTTTGTGTTTTATGTTTCGTAGATTCTTACATTAAGCAACATTTGCATTTTCCTTTTTGTCTTTGATGTTAGTATGCATATACTTCAATGATTGTATGTAGTTGTTCCTCTGTGTCCCTATTATTATTAACAACAAATTTAAACACTATTTTGCTTGTTTAAATTAATTTTATACTAGCATTTTACACACGGTTGCTTCTTCAGTCTTCGGTCGCATTATTGAAATTCAGAAACCAAGGAAGTGAAGAAAAATGTGATGAGTTTGTTCCCATTGTTCTTAACTGCACTGTTAGAAAACATTAAAGAGAAAATTTTATTTGACGATATAAGGAAACATACAAATACCGTTGCGTGCATGCAATAAAAAAACAGGAAGTTTTAAAGTAAACTAAACATTTTAGTTTAAATTAGGTAAATGTGCAAATGAAAAAGATTACTAAACTAAAATATGTATATTGTCTTCTTGTGAGGTTCCATATCAGTATTGCATTAAATTGCCAGTAATTCTATCTATAAAATAATTTATTTTTGAGCCGAACATTGAATATTTCAGTAACCATAATGAATGATATAATGAAAGCATAAAATGAAAGACTGTAAATGTTAATTGACACATTTTATTGTCATATAATTTATTAGTCAATATATTTAATATTCAAACTTAAATAATATTTTGGTAACTGATTATTCAAATGGTGATATTCGAAAAAACCTATTTTGTTACTGCCAGTACTTTAGAAAGTTTTATGTTTTATTAATATATGGTGTTTAGTTGAATTATACAACTTTTCAAATAGTTAAGAATGAACTATCAATTTGAGAAAAACGTATCATTTTCTGTAATGACTATATTTTAATAAATAATTAAAAGTTTTAGAATTAAGCTTTAATTAAAAAATTTAAAAATATAAAATTTTGCCTTTAACCAAGTAATACAAGTTACCATTCTACTTGTACAACAACATTCACTGTTCTTGAGCAGCTACAAACTAAGTTAAAACTGCAGATAATAGCAGGTGATTATTATGTATTAATTAATTTTCTATTATCCACTATATTTTTGAAGTCGATGCCAAGCAATATTCAACTCAAAATCCTGCTACAAATTTGATAAATTAGTGGATACATAAACAATGCCTGACTTAAGTTTACTTGGCATGGATTGTAGGTAAGTAATTAATATATAGTAAGCACCTCTAATTATTTATATTTATTCTTTTGGGTGTAGCTACTAAACAACAGTGATTATTTTTTGTAGCTCTTTTATTTGTAGGTGCTTAGTATGTACCTACCTCCATAAGTAGGTACTGTGTGGTGTTCGGTTTTTGCTTAATTATTTTCAACTTTTTAGTTATTTCTTTTAAGTCAGTTAATTTAAAAAAAGTCACAGTCAACTTAGGCTGAACAATGCAAGCGAAAACTTCTGTCGAAATAATATACATCCTGTCTCTAGTTATCTTCCTGTCCCTGTTTTCCTTCGTCATTCTTAGTAATCGAGATAAATTGTAAATTAAAATATTCATTTTATAATTATTATAATTAAAAAAATGAATTGTTATAACAACATTAAAACAAATATCTGTTTTAGAACAAATCTGAATAATGAAAAGAACTTGGGCGACCAGGCGTCGCTCTGGAATTCGAAATGTCTGCAAGTTAGCTACATGTAAACGTACGTTTCCTAAAATGTTTACTTTTTAAAACTCCTTTTTACTTACCTAATAGAAAATAATTCATAAATAATAAATTTGATACACAAACAGAGACAAACAACAACTTCAGCTACAACAACTACACAGTTCTAATGGTATATACTTTTCATCAACTAAATTATAAGGTTAGTCAAAAAGGCTTCCATTTTTCACACGTTACACCTTATTACACTACTTATACTACAAAACAATAATTTTTTGTTTATGATAATAAGTTCATATGAAGAATGTGCTATAAGGTCCATTATTAATGTGCATTGCACGCTACCTCCAGAAGTATAGGCTTTAAAGTTCGATATTATAGAATTTAAAAATTCGGTATTTACAATAACTTCAAATATTATTCAGAAGTTTGTAGACGCGAGATGTAAGACCGACATCTAGGATTTTCGGGGAAACTAGCACCCAGAGGCTGCGAATCTGGAGCCGTTCCGTGTAATGGCTGTTCTCCCATAACTTCTAGGTTGGAATTTTACGATATTTTCAGGTTACTTCACCTGTCAGTGATATTGAATACTCTCTTCGAGGTGTGCTAGTTTCCCCGAAAATTCTAGATGTCGGTCTTACATCTCGCGTCCACAAATTTAGTGTTCGAGAGGATATTCTTTTGTGGGAAGCACAAGTGATCAAGGTTCCCGACCAGAAACAATAAATATAATATATATTGTATTGCGTACAAAAGAATGACACCTCCAAGATAATATTATTCGGAAGTCTTAATGTAAACTGTTTAATTTGTATGGTGACTTGGTAATATGGTAACCACAACTGGTAACCTTGCCTTTTATTGTGGTGTTCTAACTTGTGATGTATGTCTAGTCTCTAACTTAAAATATCGCAAATAGATAATTAGAATATTTATGAGAACGACAAGCAAATTTTGTGCTAGTATTATATATTAATTGTATGTTTCTTACACAGTATACTAAGTTGTATGGGTATGTCAAGATCAAAGATGTGTACTGATTCTCTTGAAAATCCTAGATGTCGGTCTTACATCTCGCGTCTTCAAATTTAATGAAATGCATCAAATGCATAAAAAAGTGTTCGAGAGGACATTCAATTGTGGGAAGCGCAACTGATGAAGGTTCCCGACCAGAAACAATATATATTATATTTATATATAATATATATTGTCTTGCGTACAAAGGAATGACACCTCGAAGAGAGTATCCAGAGCGAAGTGTTGAAACAAATTCTAATTTTAGCATTTCACTACCATACTGATCTACTTCCTTATGTGTAAGTGTGGGCCTATGTTAAGAAGTATTTGATTCAAAAATCCTTTATTGTTTATTATCTTTAAGTTTTTCTTTTCTGATGTCGATTGATTAGTAGAAAATCTTCAGCACTCTTCCTAATTGAAAAATTGCTCTGTTTTATGAAACTGTTGGGCAATAAACGCTATTGGTCTTATTACATGCACATATTAATTTCGTTCCTGCAACTTTGGCCACGGTTACCTCATTAAAGGCCCATAAAAATGTTAATAAGACAACTTGACTTAGCAAAATAGGGCAATCAGTGTTTTTGTTTCTTCAATGGGTCTTATTTTGTCCATTTAATATACATCAATGCAGTGATTACACTACTTGTTGATGTCGCATTACAAACAGTTTCTACTGAAGAACTCAGAGATAAACATTAATGCCTTAATCATTGACTTTTATGGAATAACTAGGCCATAACTTCTTTCCATCAGCCTTTACGCAATGACACAACAGTGAACCATCATTGTGTATTGAAATTTATGAATGTAAATACAATCGTCGCAATATGAACGAACTCGGAGACAAATTAATTGTTACGATCCGCTCCTATTTGTGAGAAGAGAATGTTGCGTTCTAAATGATTAATAGTTATTAGATGTGTTAAGCTTGAAACAAATGAGTTCCGTCAATCATTTTTTTTTCCAAAAGATGCAGTTATTCAAGGTAGGATATTACTTGTGTTTAATATCTGAATAACTGAAGATAATTCCCAAAATTATTTGAAGATGAAACAACAAGCTGTCTTGTTTTTAACCAACTTCCAAAAAGGAAGAGGTTATCAATTCGTCTACAACTTTTTTTGTATATATAAACGACTTCTACCTATAACTAAAAAGCTAAAAATAATCATAACAAAATACAACTCTAGCAAATAAATAACACATTCAATGTTGTTAGGTACCTTCCCAGGAAGTAAAAAAATGTAAACATTAAAAGGTGCTCATTCTGTACAAATTCATTCTGTACAAATTAATTACCTACTAATCTAGTATATTTTGAAGCCGGTGCCAAGTAAATCTAAAATCCTTCATTGCGTACTTATCTACTAATTCATCAAACTTGAATCTTGCTTGGCACCGACTTCAAAAATATACTAGATTGGTAGGTAATTAATTTCTACAGAATGAGCACCTTTTAATGTTTACATTTTTTACTTCCTGGGTAGGTACCTAACAACATTGAATGTGTTATTTATTTGCTAGAGTTGTATTTTGTTATGATTATTTTTAGCTTTTTAGTTCTAGGTTGAAGTCGGTTATATTTTATTTCAGAAATGTTTTATTTTCAACTTTTTAGTATTTTTGAACTCAGGTAGTTTTCATTCTTTATTTTTTATTTTGTATGTATAACCTTAATAGACAGAACCAGGTAACATCCAAAGCCTCAACATTACACAATGATACTTTCTCATTTAAATTGACAGGTAAATCTTTACGAACAAAATGTACTAGTACGCGTTGACTTAATAAGCCCAAAATATATTTATGCCTTATGGACTACGCCATGTAACCTTTTTTCAACTTTTTTTGACAACATTGTATAACTATAAATAATTCCACTCCACTCCACTATAAATAATTCCACTCCAACCTATGTACCAACCATCCTGTACATACGACTGCCCACGGACAAGCATAAATTTGTTAGCTACCTTCTGTAAACTATAGGACGAAGTAGAATCCATCCCATATTTACGGAGTCAAATCCGTCCTATATTTCAACCATAGTAATAACTCTTTGTGGGCTAGCCCATAAATTAGCTCATTTTTTACATTTTACATTATCGTCCTGTGTAACATTAATTCCTCTCCACACTCTATGCAACTTCTTATGGGCTATAAAAGAAATATATTTTTAATCACACTGTATAAATATAATTCAACTGCAGCATATATTTCAACCATCCTGTATATGATTTGCTTATGTCCACATCATATAACAGTTTTTTAATCACCCTATATAATTTTAATTTCACATTTTTTCCAACATTTTTATGCCACCAAACGTCCAGTCCCCCCTATATTCCAACCATCCTATATATACCTACCTACCTGTGCCTACGGACCACTCTCATTCTAGTCCGTCCTATATTTCAATCTTCATATAAATGCAACTCCTTCTATCACTTTACTTTGTGATTTTGTTTGCTATAACTAAACACCCTGTCTATAAACGTACCAAATAGCAGTTTAAAGTTTGACATGTGTTGTCACTGAATTTTCTATTAGGCCGGGAGAATGTGTAAACCAAAAGCACCGTCTTCGCAAAATGGAAAAAATTGCATTTGAAAAGGTATTTGCCTGGTATACAAACAAAACGAGTTTGGTACTCATTGATTTAAGGAGCCGAAAATACTATGCTTTACTACTTATATGCTTGAGATGTAGATAGAAATTTTTTAAAATCCCCAATTAAAACATCCAGTGCCTAAAATTGCCGCACTATTACGTTGGAACTAAAATATTTATGAGGAAATGTCCGTTATGTCATTTCGATCAAATTTTTGATAAGAATTTTGGAATTTTCGGCGATTTTCTGCAAAACTGCAAGTTGCACGCCGCAGAAAAGTATATGAGATCACCTAGGGAGCTTTCTTAATAGATTAAACGTTAAAAAACTATACACATCCATAAGGAGTTATCGAAAAATCGACTAAAATATTAGGGATATTGGTCGATTTCCATGCACGCATGTGTTCATTCACAAATTTTATCATTTTACCAATAGAATTCTTTTCCAAAATTTGAAGTTTCACCAATCCGGATGTATACTCTATTAAACACACAGGAGAAGAAATCAGGTAACATACATACAAAAAAAAAGCGAAAAAAAAAAATATGCGACGAATTGATAACCTCCTCCTTTTTGGAAGTCGGTTAAAAACGGAAAAAGAAAGGTCAAACATAATTGTTTATAACATGAGATTTACGGTTTTCTAGAAAATCAGAAAAAAAATGCTTTTGATGTCGGTTTATTTTAGAAACAAAGTTAAGTTACAGTCGCGTGAAATTGCAGAATATATTCCATTAGCTCATTAAAACAAAAATTTGTTATTCCGGCGATCTCTTCTGTGTGGAATAAGGTTGAAAGTGTGTGCGTGCCTGCATGTAATATTAGGTGGTACATAAGCAGTTATATACATAGGATGGTTGAAATTTAAGTTAGAATTGAATTAATTACACATGGTGGTTCTAAAAATATTGTATTGGGTAGCACATAAGTAGTTGCGTATAAAAGGTGGTTGATATAAGAGTGGACTATAGTTATACAGAGTGGATAAGACTGAGAATAATTACAGTTCTACAACAGGTGAAATAGTTGAATATACAGGATGGTTGAAATATAAGGTGGAGTATAATTGCAGTTTTACAGGGCGGTTTAAAAAAGTTATATAGTTTGGAGCATAAGTAGTTGCTTAGACAGGGTCTTTGAAATCAGGGTGGGGTAAAATTATTGTTATTCAGTGTGTACCAAAAATTTGTTTTATAAGAATAAGCAGTTAGGATATTTGAATTATAGGACGTAGGACAGGGTATAATTATAGACATGGGTTAAAATTGAATTAAATGGTAGAGTAAAATTATAGTCATAAAATGAGGTTCAAAAAGGTGAATTTTGTTATAAATATAGGGTAGACCATGAGCAGTTGCCTAAATGGAATACTAGATATATGGGGCGAATTAAAATAATTGGTATACAGGGTGGTTTTAAAGATATCAAGACCGTTGTAGTATTGTGTTGAGTTGAATTATAGTTGTACAAGGTGATTAAGAAAATATAGTTCAATCAGTTATATAGGGGTGACCAGTACACAGAAGCATATATAGTGTGGATACAATATAGAGTGAATTTGTTAAATTTATAGAAAGTGGTCCAAATAATAAAACAAATAAAAAAGTTAAAATATATTTGGAAAGAGAGACAGGATAAGAATACGCTAAAATTTTCAGTTGAGTTGTACCTTAAATCAGATAAAAAAGAAGATATGTCTGAAAATAGTGATTGATTGCACACGGTTTCTAAACGGTATTTATTTAAAGTCAGCTGAAGTTGGTTCTTTTTTAAATATAAATTATCATAGTTACAATTCTTATCACAGGATGTGAACAGCAAAACTGACAATCCCAAAAGTCTAATGCATAAAATAATACTAAAAAATAATTGAATTGTTTTATGGATGGCCCATGAATGTGTAGACGGAAGACTGTGGCTATATTGATATATAATTTAAAAATCTACCTCCAGAAGAGGATAAGAGGTATTGAGGGATACAAACTAAAATACTTTTACTGGGATTCCGAGACATATGCAGTGTTATGCATAATAAAGTTGTATTTTTAAATTAATCAGCCTGGATATTGTTATATATTTGGATGCCATAATCAATTTTAGTAGGACATTGTGTATCGTACATGATACCTGGGGTCTGTTTCATAATCAACTTGTAACTTGTAGTTTTGTATCTTGTCAAATGTCGTTTCGTAATTCAACAAAATTATTCTACAAGTTACAAATTGTAAAATCCAAAATATTAGTATTCGACATGTACACGACTTGCAAATTGAAAATACTAATATTTTGGATTTTATAAGTTGTAACTTGCAGAATAATTTTGTTGAATTTCGAAACGAAATTCTACAAGTTACAAAACTACAAGTTACAAGTTGCTTATGAAACAGGCCCCAGAAAGTAAACTTATCAAAATGGCAAATAATTATAAGAAAAGTTGTTTGAGAAAGGACTAACATCCAAACTCAGATATTTGTGAAAACCTCGAGATTTCGGAAAAGTTGCAGTTTGCAACAAGTTCATCCGTTTGAACAAATTCTGTTCTCTCTCTTTGAGGAATCACTTCTTGAACTACTAAAATATCAAATTAATGATAAATTACCAGCTCTTGGGCTTCTTCGCACAACTGATGAGACCCAGAAAGGTCGAAAGCTATAGTGGGATCTTATACCAAAACACAAGGTTAAGGTGAATCCAGTTGACCCAGTTTACTCGCTTCGTGTTACGTTTGACAAAGCAAAGTGTGGGACTCCTTTGGGATTCGCAAATCTCCGCAAAGTTCGCGGCGCGTTGACCCTTTGGACACACAAAGCAAAGTCTTTCGTACACAAAGAAAGGAAAAGTATTCTTTGGTCCGAAAACCTGTAAAGTTTAGCTTGTTTCGAATTCTGTTCGTCATCTTCAGTCAGGGAAAGAACCCTGAGACAAGTAGATATAGTAGATTTTCTTCTGAGAAGTAAATTCACAGAAAAGTTGTTTGAGAAAGGACTAACATCCAAACTCAGATATTTGTGAAAACCTCGAGATTTCGGAAAAGTTGCAGTTTGCAACAAGTTCATCCGTTTGAACAAATTCTGTTCTCTCTTTCCCTGACTGAAGATGACGAACAGAAGTCGAAACAAGCTAAACTTTACAGGTTTTCGGACCAAAGAATACTTTTGCTTTCTTTGTGTACGAAAGACTTTGCTTTGTGTGTCCAAAGGGTCAACGCGCCGCGAACTTTGCGGAGATTTGCGAATCCCAAAGGATTCCCACACTTTGCTTTGTCAAACGTAACACGAAGCGAGTAAACTGGGTCAACTGGATTCACCTTAACCTTGTGTTTTGGTATAAGATCCCATTATAGCTTTCGACCTTTCTGGGTCTCATCAGTTGGGCGAAGAAGCCCAAGAGCTGGTAATTTATCATTAATTTAAATAATTATAAGTATTCTCGTCACTAATTTGATCGGATGGTAGTATTTTTTCATTTGACTTCTAGTACTGTGATTTTTAAGATTTGGTGAGAGTATTTTGAAATACACTTTAGATATTTTTAGAATGCTTAGGGTGTCAACTAACACAAATTCGAAGAATAAATTATATATTTAATGTTTAGAGACCAAATATAATTTCGAGGGTACTTAGTATATCCTTCGCAAACCTAAACTCAAACACCCAACGTAGGTAAATTTTTATTTGAAAATATTTTGTTACATACCTTAAATCTGAAATCTCCTGTCTTACAACTTAACCAAGTACTGAAACTTTAAACCTAAGCTCAAAATCAAGAAAACTTATGCAAGCGACTTGAGGACCTACATTTTTTTGATGCATGTGTTAAATATTATTCATTTTGACTTAATTTCAATTACATTCATTTAATACTCTCTTCTTAGTTTATAGTAAAATATAATGCCCTTTTCCGATATTTTGAAAAATTGTATATGCTATGTCATTAAAAAATTTAGATTGGACGACTTCATATTCCTCCATAATGGAATACGGTTTGAACTATCTAAATATACAGACGAATAGAGTACCTTCCTCCTTTTTTAAGAGTCGTTTAAAAATGTGTCTTTAACTGGTACAATCTAGAAACAAAAGTTTTCAATAAAATTGTTGGCTGTTAAGCTTACTTCTTTTAATGTCAACAAAAATTTGAATACAATAACATGTCTCAAAATCTCCAAGAATAAATAAAATGAATTTCATTATTTTTCACTTATAATAAACAAATTACGACTGATTGGTATGAAAAAAAATACCCCATTAAGTAAAGATAATTGAAATCGAAGACAGAAAAGAGTTGTTTTTTTCAGTGATAAAAGTCCTTTGTTGATGCAAAGAAAATGAAAAAAAGTAAACAAAATATCGCTCATTTTGTTTACTTTTTTTGATACCAATCCATTATGGTTTGGGGAACCAGACAAAAATGAAAAAAATTGGCAGTAGTAGTTTTACCAAGATGGCGCTGGACTGACGCGGGATTATTTATCAGAAGTTTATCCAAAGTTGGTAGGTATGTCGCCGAGGCGCAGTCGACTGACAAACTTATATTGTTTACATATTATAACCAAACCCTATGTGTATTAAAACTACTATACTTATTTTAATATGTTGTTATGTGTTAATTATTACAATTTTTAATCCATTTTTTTCTTGAAACATTTTGTTATTCGTTATTAATGAATTGTCCAACTTCAGGTATTTACATGATTTTGTAAACCTTCTTTCAATATTAAGATTATTAGTGTTACATTGACCCCACTTATTGCTTTCTGTTGTAAAATGGCAAATTATTAGTTTAATGCAGAACACATAATTCCTGTCACGAAATATAGATTTGTTGAGTTTTGTTAAAAATAGTTTATAAAAGTCACCGACTTCAATTGGAAGTAACAATAATGACACTATAAAGTAAAAAATAATTCAATTGACTGCATTTGAAGTTGTTGCCAAAACTAAGAAATGTATATATTTTACATAGGAATATAAACAGCTTTATAAATTAAACTGTTATTAACTTATAAAGCTATTTATACGCCATGTTACATACATATTTTTCAGGCTTGGCACCATCTTCAACCGCAGTCATGTAGAACATATAACAGCTTTCGTTTTAATTATCCAATTGAATTATTTTTTACATTTTAGTGTCATAATGTCAATTGTTACTTTGCATTGAAGTCTGTGATTTTTTTAAAAAAAGCTATTTATTTTGTGCTCTTTAGTAGTATAATGGCGTAACTGGACGCATGTTTCAATTGTTACTAACTTTGTTTTATAACTTTTTTTATGGAAAAAACAGGGGTACTTTAGAATTAGACAAAATTCAAAATTTTGTACGAATCTCGTATAAAACTGAAATTTGACGATTTTATTGTAGGTTCTGGATCACACAGATAATTCTATAAAAACTGGAAGAATATATATATTTAAATATTAATATGTTAATATTTGGGTTACAGAACTTCACTCGCAAATTCAAGGGTTCGAAAAAGATGTGGATATGTATATGTAAATATGCCTTGTACAGTGCATCCCATTTTGGTTGAGATTGCCAGGTTACTCGGTTGTTATTGAAGATAGAGTCTTGCGGTTTTCACATACCTGTTCTACTTTTTTGTGAAACTCAGGATGGCCATATCAGATTTTGCATAAGTGTTTCCATTTATAAGATACAGGGCGATTTTGATAATTTATACTTTTTGGACCCCTTCTATATTTACGAAGTTATTAGAAATACTCTTGCGCTAAGAACTACGTCTAATAGAAAATTTTGAATAGAATCCAGTGGAGTACTCAATTTTTTTTACGAGTATGGTTTTGAAGATACTACACAACATTATATGTTTTTAAATGGAACACCCTGTATTTTATTATTTCACTGAATTCGTTATATTTTTCCCTTTAAAATAATGTATAATACAATACACATGGTATTATTAGAAATGTTTTTGCTAGTAGGCCATGTATTTTCCATTTAAAAGGAGAATCAAAGAAATAATTCCATTTGAGATTTTTTATAGGAGTTTATCAGCAAAGAAAAATAATGTTAACAATAATTCAATAACATGAAACACGAAATTTAGGTACCTAAAAGCAACTAACAAATAGTTATACATCGTTCATTATGTATAACAAACAGAACAAGTATTACAAATCAAATATCTATCTTAAAATTAATTTTGGACATGATGTATTACTTTATTGATTTAACTGTTTAAATTGTTGTCCATTTTCCCTAACACATAATTGGCAAACCTTTTCAATACGCCTGAGTGCATTTAAAATTATAACAGGTCGCCTTGTAAATCCCGAAAAGATGCCTCCGTTGCGGCACGAAGTTCTTCGCGACTGTTGTGTCTGTTGGTATATATTTTATTTTTCAAATAACCCCACAAAAAAGTCCAATATAGATAAATCGGGTGATCTTGGAGGCCACCTAATTGGTACATGTGTTCCTATCCAACATCCTTGAAAATTATTTTCTAAAAAGCGCCCAATTAATGTAGAATTGTGGGCAGGGGCGCCATCTTGTTGAAAGTGTATAGAATTGCGAAAGGCGAGGGGAACATCTTCCAATATTTCGGGTAATAAGTCTTCTAGGATTGTCAAGTACCTATTGGCGGTAAGGGTTCCTTCAAAAATGCGGTAATTTATTTTTGTCCCCAGTATAAAACAGGCATTTAAATCCAAATCAAACAAATAATTCCATTTGAGATTTTTTATAGGAGTTTATCAGCAAAGAAAAATAATGTTATCAATAATTCAATAACATGAAACACGAAATTTAGGTACCTAAAAGCAACTAATAAATAGTTATACATCGTTCATTATGTATAACAAACAACAAATATTACAAATCAAATATTATAATATAAATAATAATAATGACATTTAAAAATGTCATCAAATTTGATTTATGACATTTTTAAATGTCATAAATCAAATTTTCATTTTGCAATCTACATCAATAAATATAAAGCCATTGACAACGAAGTCAGAATAGACTTTGAAACGTTTGGTATTCCTGCAATATACGTCGTTTTATTTCTATTGTGGTGTTATTGCCCAAAAAAACATAAAAGTAATCAAGAATATGCCACAAACAATGTTTAGAAGACAATTATAACTATTTAGTTACTTAGTTGCTTTTAGGTACCTAAATTTCGTGTTTAATGTTATTGAATTATTGTTAACATTATTTTTCTTTGCTGATAAACTCCTATAAAAAATCTCAAATGAAATTATTTATTTGATTCTCCTTTTTAGTGTTTTTTAGCATTTCTAATAATACCATGTGTATTGTATTATACATTATTTTAAGGGAAAAACAACGAATTCAATGAAATAATAGAATACAGGGTGTTCATTTAAAAATATGTAATGTTGTGTAGTATCTTCAAAACCATACTCGTAAAATAAATTGAGTACTCCACTGGATTCTATAAAAAATTTTCTATTAGACGTAGTTCTTAGCGCAAGAGTATTTCTAATAACTTCTTAGATATAGAAGGGGTCCAAAAAGTATAAATTATCAAAATCGCCTGTTTCTTATAAATGGAAACACTTATGCAAAATCTGATATGGCCATCCTGAGTTTCACAAAAAAGTAGAACAGGTAAGTGAAAACCGCAAGACTCTATCTTCAATAACAACCGAGTAACCTGGCAATCTCAACCAAAATGGGATGCACTGTACATTAATTTATCCTGAGACTAAATGAATCAGTTTTATTTCAATTCTCTAACAGTTATTGAAACACTTTTTATAATAATTCTACTTCATAATATACTAATAATATACCTCTGTCTATATGTTTATGGACCGAAGTTTGTGAATCACTCTATAAAACTATAATACTTTATATTACAATCATCCTGTATAACAATAACACTTTATCTTCCAACCATTCTGTATATGCGACTGTCTGTGAACCACACTATAAACATTTTTTGTTTGGATTTTTTTTTAAATCACCTACAACAAATTGATTTCCTCCCGCCCTATATTTCAACACATCGTATACATAGGGTACCCAATAAAACATTTATTTTTCTAAAATTTGTTTAATCACCGTGTGTAACTACAATTCTTCTCCAGCGTATATTGCAACCACCCTGAATATGCAACTGCCTATGGGCTCAAATATAGAACTGTTGTTCTAACATTTCTTAAATCAAGCTGTATGACTATAAGTATACTCCAGCATATACGTCACCACGCTGCCACTAGCCACCCAATTTAATATTTTATAAACCCTTTTGAACTATAATTCCACTCTACCCTATACTCCAACCATTCTTTATTTGTAACTGCTAAGGGGCTACCCAACCGGTGTAACATTCTTTAACCATTTTTTAAAACAACTTGTATAACATATGTTCTATTCCACCCCATCTTTCAACTATCATATGTAATCAACTGCTTGTGGGTTTCATGATATCATTTTTTTCTAGCTTTTTTCTAACCAACCTGAATAACTACAATTTGTCTCCACTCCACTCTATGTTCTAACTCCTCTGTATATGCAACTGCTTATATACCACCCATCAGAACATTTAGTTTGTAAAGTATTTTAACCATCCTGCATAGTTATAATTCTAAATCACCCTATAATTCAATGAACTTTAGATAAGCATATAAAACTGTTTATTGGCTACATATAACATGTTTAACCATCTTGTATAATGGGTAACGATAAACTTGTATAGCAATAGTAATGGCAAAAAATGACACAGAGAACTCACCTTCATGTGTGCCTCAAATTAACTTGTGACTCGTAAGCTTTTACCCATCTTAAAATTGGCAACATTCTTTCTTTGAAAACGTTAACTAACGTTAATTCATGACCAGTTTCGATATAGCCAAAAGAAATGGTAGATCCTTCACTATTAAGGATAAATGCACCTTTTTGACAAACCTCGTATACAGTTATTAATAAAAGTAACCTGTGATGATTTCGTTTTAGGTTTTTTTTCTAGACTTATTATTATTTTCTAAATATTATTAATAAGAATATTTTCGATACCATTCTAAGTTAAGTGCACTCTATATATATAAATTTATATATATATATATATATATATATATATATATATACAGACAAATTGAAAACATTCACTGGGAAATATTTTGATGAAATTCCAGTCTATTTTCAATTAATTTCATCCTAGTTGTCAAATAGCAAAACTAAAATGTTTTAATACCAGCGAATTCACCATATATTATGATAAATTAAGAAGTCGATACAAGATTTTTCCATTTTTTTTGCAAAATAGATAATTCTGTGTCGTTCAAAAAATTTTTAAAAAAATATAGGACCAATCTGGAAGTATATTCTATTAAATGAATAAAGAATGATCGAAATCGATTCATAGTTGTCGGAGTACTGAGGTAACAAAATCTAAAAAAAAATCATACATCCAAACTGAGTATCTCCTCCTTTTTTAAAGTCGGTTAAAAACAAAGAAAACATACGAAAACACAATACGCAAGTGAGTAGCACATACAATGATCTTTCGCAATGTAGAAGCAATGTGTAAAGACTTCAAGGACAACATAAACAACACATCTGAAGACATTTTGGGATTCCAACTTAATTTTTATTTAAGGTACTTTTGTGACTAAAATAACCTTGTAAATTAGTTCAAGAAGTAATTGTTTGCGAGGTTAATTTGTATAATCACCATATCGACTTGGAGGAATGAAAATGGCAGGCGTTGTTTGTAATATTTTGGTTTATACAGATGGAAAATAAATTCTGGCAACCCGCATGATTCAGTTTTATGTCCTCTTCTGTTTTTAATTTACGCTGAATGTGCTGAAGTGCTTTTCTGATTACACTCAAATTTACCACAGTTTTCATTCTTAGAAGAGTGAAACTCTTTTACTACTAATAGAAAAACACTTAATACATAAATATGCATTGCATCATTGTCTCAAATTTCAAATCTAAGTCACTAAATCTGTGTTCACAAGAAAAGCGAAAATCTACTTAAATTTGAAACTTACAGTTGCAAGTGAGATAATTGAGTTTACTTGAAACGGAAAAAAATCTGGCTAATCACAGAGACAAATCTGCGGTTTATCGGGCATCTTCTACAGTACTCAAATATTGTTAATGCAGTCTTAAAACTTCTTTTTATTAGGCGATAAATTATGACAAAATACATTAAAACAAATTGTCAAAGTTATTATACTGCAATCCCACGTTTACATAAAAATACAGAGTATAGAATTTAAAAAATGTAAAATAGTTGCTGCAGGTTAGTTGCGAAATTAAAAAGGTTTGATCATGTTTGAGTATATATAGCTTCATTTGTTTATTGAAACGGCTGATGTAATCATGAACACTTCCCACGCTCCGACAAAATTTTTTTATGTCAACTATATGAATCAAATTGTAATAAAACACCAAATATTCACATACGATGTTACTTCAGATTTACGTACATCGACAGCCTTTTTAAAATGTAGTTAATATAATCCGTCTATAACAATTACATTGGAAAATCCAACACTCCAATGGCATAAACATGTTAAAAGAATGCCAGAAAACAGAGTTCAAAAAATTTATAGAACGGCGTCATAGGGAATAAGAACAAGAGTCGACCTATTTTGACTTCGGAAAACGTAAAAAAAAACGTGATGGCTGAAAAGGCACTAGAAATGGAAGATTGGGAAAATAGAGACCCGTAGAAATAACAAAACAGTAAACCGAGCCAGGGAAAAAACCAAAGAAGATAAGAAAAAGAGTCTTACTAGCATTTGATTGCAGATTACGTTTATTTAATAGACACCAAGCTGTCTAACCTCAAATTTATTATATACCTATTTTATATCTAGGCAGTACCATATGTAATAAAAAGATTGTAATATTTCATCAAAATTACATCAATAATGGAATATTTATGTACATGACTGTTCCTAACAGTTAAAATTAATATTAGTTAGTAGCTATTTTTAGGAAATGTTAGCTAAGTATGCGCCATTGTACTTTAAGTGTGCAATAAAGAATTTTTTTTAAATGACTTCCAAAAAGGAGTAGGTTATCAATTCGTCGGCACATTTTTAGGGTTCCGTTTATACAATATACGGATACCCTTATAATATCACTCCGGATTTCGGCCACTGTCACATCACAGCAATTTTCTCCTAAATTTGGTATCAATGTGTAGTTTGGTGACCCGATCAGGAGTACATATCGCAAAAGAAGAAATTTTGATTTTAGGGGTACTTCTGGGGGGAAAAACTAAAAAAAATCGACCGTCCCCCCCTGATCACCAAAACTACCCAGAATATAGAACGTTGCCTGAAATTTAGAGGAAAAATAAGGAGAACCCATTAATATTAATTTTGGGGGGCAAAATATAGAATTAAATGAAAATTTAAAAATTAAAATTGTTTACAACGCATCTTGTAATACATCAAATGAAAGGTCTTATTCTGAGGAACACAAATATATTTTTTTTTATATTAAAAAAATAATTTAAAAGATATTAACGAAAATATAATAAAATTTACCCATCCCCCCCCTTATCACCGAAACTATAAAACGTAAAGTTTTGAAACAAATTAGAGGTATAGAGTCTGACCTGAAGTTTACTGGAAAAATAAGGGGAAATCTCTTCTTTTAATTATGGGGGGCAAATTACAGAATTAAATGGAAAATATTAAATTAAAATTGTTTCTAACGCATCATGTTATATATCAAATGAAACAGCTCATAATGACGAAAACAAATATATTTTTTCCATATTTTTAAAATAAATTAATTAAAAGATATTAACAAAAATATAAAAAAAATTACCCATTCCCCCCTGATCTCCGAAACCATAAGCTGTAAAATTTGGAAAAAAAATAGAGGTATAGCGCCTCACCTGAACTTTACTGGAAAAATAAGGAGAAACCCCTAATATTCATTTTGGGGGCAAATTATAGAATTACATGGAAAATAAAAAAATAAACTTGTTTCTAACGGATCATGTAATATATCAAATCACAGGGCTCATTATGACTAATGCAAATATTTTTTTCCATAAAATATATTTAAAAAAATATTAAAAAATTTCCCATTCCCCCCTTTATTCCCCAAACTATAAGACCTAATTTTTTTTTATTTACAGGAAAAATATGAAGAAATCTTTAATATTATTATTGGGGGCCAAATTATAGAATTAAACCCAAAAAAAAATTAACGCATCATGCAATATATCAAATGAAGGGGCTCATTATGAGGAATACAAATATATATTTTTCATATTTTTAAAATTAATTGTTTACAAGATATTAACATAAAGATATGAAAAATTCTCTTAAAGCTTTAATTCCGAAAACATACTACCTAAAATTTTGAAAATAATTAGGGGACTGGGGCTCACTTGAAATTTATAAGAAAAATTATTAGAAAACCTCCATAGTAATTTTAGGGGCAAATTATACAATTAACTGGAAAATAAAAATTCAATTTTCAAATGTATAATGCAATATATCAAATAAAAGGCTCATTATGTGAATTACAAATATATCATATTTTAAATCATTTGTTTAAAAGATATTAGCAAAAATTTTAAACATCGACTTAATTCCCATTTTAGAAACTATACTATTTAAATTTTGAAAAATATATCTTATTTGTATTTTTAAATAATTTGAATAACAGATTTAATAATTTATAATTTAAATCTATAGAGCCTCAAAATTCAGACAGTAGATTATAAAAGGCTTCCCTGAAAGTTTATTAGTAAAATAAAATTTTGGGGGCCAAATTAGAAAACTAAATACATATGTATACTTATAAAAATCAAGCGAATCTTGAAGGTGGTACGGAACCCTTAGTGTGCGAGTCCAACTCGCACTTGACCAAATTATATGTATGCTTAGTGATTATTCAAAAATAGCTTGGGCAATGTTGATGATTTAAACAGCATTATATTGGGGAATATTATAGAAAGGTACTCTCTTTGAGGTGTCATTCTTTTGTACGCAAGATAATATATATATATATATATATATATATATATATATATATATTGTTTTTGGTTAGGGAACCTTCATCAGTTGCGCTTTCCACAATCTCGAACAATTATTTATGTATTTGATACATTTCGTTAAATTTGAAAACGCGAGATGTAAAGACCGACATCTAGTTTCCCCGAAAATCCTAGATGTCCGTCTTTACATCTCGCGTTTTCAAATTATAGAAAGGTGCGAAAAGAAAAAATTTTAGGTGAGCGATCTTTTCTGAAGGATATTCGGTGGTAGGTGTGTTTGTGTGCGTACATCGAAATTCAAACAGCAAGCAATGTGCGCAGTTGAAGTATAGGGCAAAGTAAAATTAGACAAGTGGGTTCAAAAATCTTACAAATAAATGTGATATTAGGTGTTACATAAGCAGTTCCATAAATCCATATATGGGATGGTTGAAATAAAAGGTGAATCAGAAAAAAAAGTTATACATGGCGGTTCAAAAAAAATATATTGGGTGGCACACAAGTAGTTGCTTATACAAGGTGGTTGAAATAACAGTGAAGTAAAACTACGGTTTTACAAAGTGGAACAAAAAACTTAAAAAATGGTTAAATAAGCATATGTAGTAAGAATATTCGAGTTAAAGGGCGGAGGGTTCAAAAAATGTTAGATTCAAATAGAAGGTGGGGTGGAATTATAGTTATACAGGGTGGTTAAAAAATCATATATAGGATGGAACATGAGTAGCTGCTTATACTTGACATATGGGGCGAAGTAAAATTATAGGTATACAGGGGGACTTAACACTAGAAAAATAGAAACCGGCAATAGGGTGGAGAGGGTTAATACCTACTTATACAGGGCGGTTGTAACATCGTGTACAGTTGAATTGCATTGTGGTACAGGGTGATTCAGAAACTGATAGTCAAATAAATTATATTGGGTGACCAATACACAGAAACGTATACAGGATTGTTGCCATATGGGGTGAATTAGAGTTACACTTATAGTAAGTGGTCCAAATAATAAAACAAAAATATGTGGATTATATAGAAAAATACAAATTAGGGAGAGAGGGAGAGATAAGAATACGCTTATTACAATTGATTACAATTGAATTGTACTTTAAATCAGATAAAAAAATAACATGTCAGAAAATAGTTATTGATTGCCCACGGTTTCTAAACGGTTTTTATTTAGAACCAGTTGAAGTTCGTTCTTTTTCAAATATAAATTATTCAAAATAGTTTGAGCCAGACTTTTGTTATAATAGTAGCAGTGATGTACTATAAGAAAAACAAACCTTTAATAATAAATGTTATAACCGTCTTCTAAAAAACGACAAATTTGAACGATTCGCCATATTATCAAATCCCAAATAAAATTAATGGTTAGAATATGTTTTTCAATGAAACTTCAAAACAAATTTGAAATTTGTTTGTGATAAATGATATTTCTATATGCCATATGTTAGTGTGTGTTTCCAAATTGAATATTACGCAGAAATTTGAATATAAACAGTTGCCATGTTGCCTTAACTTACATAAGTAATAAATTATAATAGCTCTTGAAATACTTGTTGAAAACTTTTGTACTTTTAATTTATGATTTATGGTTAATACATGTCAGGGAGAAATCGACTATTGAATAAAAATTATGTGCCGAATATTAGTTTTTTAAGTCCTATTTATTAACTTGCAATCATTAATATTAATTCAGTAATGGGTTAAAAATAATATCTCTAGTATGTTAGAGTTAAGTAATATTGATCATGTTCGTTTGTACGTCTGTGTTTATAACGTTCATGGTGGTCGCTGAAAGACTAAAATAAGTATAAAATAAGTAAAATATTTCACTTTTATAAAACGGACTAATAAGTTTCGTGTGATGATTCACTGACAAAGAAAACGCAACACCCTTAAGGAGATGTTTATATTAATTATTATTTTGGTAAAACGTAGATGCTATAGTAAGGAGTAAATGATTAAAATTTGAATAACAAATACCAAGGAGATTAATTTTTTTATAAAAGTGTGTTAATAATATCGTTGGCGACCGCGGTTATCTAAACTCTCTCCAAGACTCCTTGGCATTTATTCAGTAAGGTGGTCTATTACTTCTTGGGGAATACTATCCCAAGCTACCTGTATTTCAGGTCTTAGAACCTCTAAAGTCCGTGGGGCCTGGGATGAATTTCCGAGCCTTCTAAACTTCATATCCTAACATGGCTAACATGTTCTATGGGCGAAAAATCGGAGGATAGGTATGTGCGGTAATGGCAACCGATTCAAATAGGTCTCTTCAAACAAGTTTAAACTGAATCCAGCAACATAAAGTCGAACATTATCTTGTTGAAATATGGGCTCTATGAGCCGATTAAGGTCACAAAAAAATTTCTTAAAGAAGCTGACGGACCAATCCGTAGTCTAGTTAAGACTGTCCTTTATCTCCCCTCCTCCACACCTAACCCTTTCTTATATGCACCCAAACGAAGTGGAGGTATTGGCATTTTCCTCTTCGCCTTAAAAATTCCAGAATTTATGGTCAGAAGATTGTCAAAAATTATGTCCCACATTCCACCTTTAGCCAAATTCTTCACCGAACACCATATTGGTAAAATCAAGTCTTTAACCAATCTACATACATCCAGCGATATAACCAATAGTTTAATAAATGACGTAGACAACTCCTGGTCTGGGAATGGTACCAAACAATGTGCTTCCTCGAGTGCTTCGAGTTCTTGGAGAGCCAACCCTCCCCCCACTTTGGTCAGGAAATAGCTATGTTAAAGCTATTGACCTCCGCGGTAACCTATTACCGTCAATGGACCTGCCTTATAACCCTAAATAACAACGAAACTGCTGCGGACGATGTTGAAAACGCGAGTCCAATTGCCATATTTTACAAGGATGCTACATTACACACGGCACTCGAATAAAACGACATAACAACATCGTTAATATCATCGAGGATGTCGCCAAAAAGAGTGGGTGGGAAACTGAAATCGAGCCGAGGATTAGAGCAGAGACTGGGGCCCCTAAGAATTTACTTTATTTTCAACAAAGGCCTACAAACTATCATTAGTAGGTATTTTCTGGGAAGGTCCTCGTTCGCTCGCCGAAAGTTATAGATTGAAAAAGGAGTATTTATGAAGAACCTGACTTCACGAACAAAATTATGGCAATCAAGAATTCCACTGACGTTAAAGTCTACCCTATTATTATTGGAGCTAGGGGTATTTGGTGTGGCAATAACGATGCTCTTCTCACGATTTTAAATTGCAACACACATTCTTTTAAAAGTAGACTGATCCATAGCGTCATGATAGGCTCGTTATCTTGTCATAACTTCTTCAACAAAGCCGTATGGAGATGAATCTTCATCAATCTTTCCCTTTAATTTTCTTTTTATTAATTTACATTGTGTGCTATGCCATTTTCATCTAATTTCTTTCTTTTTAAATAAATGATCCTATTAAAATTTCTTAATTGTCAACTCTGTCACGGTTATTTTTAAAATTTCTGTTCATTTGTTATCCGCAATGTAAATTCCATAAGGCGATCTTGTTCCAAACGTTCGCCCGCATCGTCGGTAAACTCACCTCTCGTCTCTCCGTTGTAGCGCGGTTAGGATATTTTTAGTTACAATGTACTGTAATGTCGATCGCCCAATTGTTTTGTATATTATGTTTTTTAACCTGATATTTCTGTCATTTTAATTTATATTTTTACTATTATAATTTACATTTTGACATTATTGTAGATAGATTATTTTGTAAAATTATAATTATACTGATTAGGGTTATAGGATTGTCATGTTTGTTTAGCTAGGTTTTGACTCTTAGGTTAATGACACATAAGAACAGCTTAGCTGTTCATAAAATTGTAAACCCTACAGCCGGGTAACAGGATGGCTGAAATGTCTTTTATATATCTCTGTAAAATGCATAGATTTTATTGAATACATAGGGCTCTACTACTTCCTGGAGATAACGTTGCGCTGTCATGTTGCCTCGAAAAAAGACTAAAAAAATTGAGGTTGATTTCTTGCTCCTCGACGATTCATCAGACAATATGATTTGATGCCAATCCAAATTGCAATGTTAGCGTTCTCTGCACCAATGTAGTCGTTGCCGTCGATGCTCAGCTGTCAGAGGTAGCACCATATGGGATGCATAAAACTGCAGTCCAAAAGACCTTATGCGGCTGTATACCGCTCAGGCACTTACAAGATAGACTTTGTTATTCTAACCACTCAGCTGTTGAAAATCGTTCTTTAAAGGACATAAGTCTTAGACGTCGATCTTCAACTTCATTTGTGCCCCTTCGACTTCGATATTATCGGGTATTATCACACCACGCTTGACAAAAACTCATAACAGTAGTTGGATTTCTGTTCGAGAGGTTAGCGGTTTCTCGAAATGAGAAACCCTCCTCCCGTAAATTAATAATTCGACCTCTTTCAAATTCACTTAGGTGGCGATACCTTCGACGTACACGTACTCTAGGCATTTTAACATTACTAAACATTGATTTTGGATCCCATCAAATAGTTTGTTTTTTTGGTAAATTAAAAAATATGCGAAAAACTACTACAATATTAATTTAATTAATTTTTCTTCTATCCTTCATAAATTAGGCTTCGTCTGTTCTGAGACTTCATGCTATCTTTTTATTGGTCTTCTTTTTCCTTTAGATTTATAACCCCTTATTTATATAAGGAATCTATTGCAGTTCATTCTGTCAATGTGGCTTTTTAATTCTTTCTTTTGTTTAATTTTTTCGTTTATGAACTATATATTATGTATATTATGTGTATATGTGTAACCTTCAATTCATCGTATAATTTTTATGACTGTAGTGTAGGTATTTGAAGTATGTTTTTTCCGAATTGTCAGCATAAAGTAGAAGAGGCGCAAACATTGTTTTATAGTATTTCAGTGTCGTTTTAAGCCTTACTTTATTTCTTAATGATATGTATATCGTTCCACATATTAATGGTATCTGGGGAATATATTAGTGATGTCATTATCGTAGTTGTAGCTCACATCACATCCTAAGTAGTTGAAGCGCCATATCTGTTCTACTGGCCTGTTGTCAATAATTATTTTAGATCTAACAAAATACGTTCTTTAAAGGATATAACTTTAGTTTTTTTTGCAGGATATTTTGATATTATATGTTTTACCCAAATTCATGAACGTCAGCTTTTGGTTTAGGGAGGAGCAAATCAGAAAAAAAAACCTCGATAGGGGCAAATCAGACAAAAATTCTCCTATAGAGCGGAGCAAATTAGACAAATTTTTGGCTTAGGGAAGGGGGACAAGTTAGCAAATTTAAAGGAAACTTTTAAGGCCAATGGCAGGTTATTCAGGTCCAGGGGGTAGCTGCTGGTTCTTAATCCCGGTTTAACCGCATTTCCATTCATTTATAATGTAATCAATGTATTTGTTAAATAAACTTGGCAATAAGCTATAGCCCTGGTTCTCAGACTGTCTATTGTTTAATCATTTTAGAGAGTTTTAATATAGGACTTTATTTGATTCAATTAGGGGGAAGGGATTTAATTTGTCAAATCCTTTCTGAAAATCAAATCAAATTCCTTGATTCCTCTATTATTTATTTCAAGGTAAATACGATGTCGTTACATGGTCTTCCTTTTCGAAAGCCCTTCTGTTCTTCAAGTATAAGTTCTTGTGTAATTATCTTTAATCCGAGTTTATCATCTTATTATATAGTTTGTATGAGGTGTTTAATAAGTTACTGTACCTTAATTTTCTTAATTGATTATATTTCCTTTTTTAAAGAATGGCATGAGATGTACTACTTTCCGTTCTTCTGGAATTGCAACATTCATTGAAGTAGTCTTAGATATAGCGGTATATCTAAGACTAACTATAATTGTTTCGTAATGTTAGTGGGGCTAGCTCTCGTTTCTCTTTTCTTCTTCATCGCACGCTTCATCTTTGTTTGTATAGAGATTTTTATAATATTCGATCCTTTGTTTTTCATGGATACTCCTCTGTTTCATTCAACTGTTTTATTACTTTATATGCAAATGTTTGTGGACCATGTACATCATCTTCTAGCTGACTGTTAAAGGTGTCCCACGATTCTTGATGTGTCTGCCTACGTAGTATATTTACTGCCCACCGTGCTGCTGAGTAGATTTTCTAATCTTTATCTTTCCTTCTCTGAATGAACTGTAAATGAGTTTTCTTCAGTTTATCACTTATTAATTTTTGGAACTCTTCGTTCCGGATCCTTAATCCTTCGTTTGTGTTTATTCCTTTTCCTCTTCATTAAACATTCTGAAACTGTTTGATTCATAACTGTTTTGATATTATTCCAGTTTTCATACGCTGTTACTGTCACTAACAAGTCATATTAATAAACCAGACCATTTCTCCGTCGCTTTTGATAATATCTTCCGTACAGTAGATGAAACATCATCATAAAGAAATTCTGAGGACACGACTATTAAAACTGCATATATATATTTTGAATATTTTGTCATTTGACATTAACAAGTCTCTGTGGCAATGTTTTGGCTCCATCTTCAGATCATGAGTCAAGACCCTAGTTGATAATAGAAGTAATTACACAACATACTAGACCAAATTCAACTGTTAACCATTTGCTAACAGGGAGTTGCAGTTGCAGATTCATTATCAGTTCAGCCTTTAGGTACCATATTGTTGCATTGTCGCCTAACTTACATAAGTATGCGGATTTCTGCTGAATCGGATGCCATTGAGTGGTTGAAAAACTTTTGCAACTTTTGAAACGGTTAACTTACATACAAATATTAAAAAGTTAATTAATAGGTTGTTATAATAGATCCTCGTTAATACAATTAATTCTTAAAATATTTCTCAATAATTGCAGATACTCATTAAATTCACCGGATTTATTTAAATATATGCTAAAGTCTAGGTAGTAAATAAAAATTGCATGTAAATATAAACAGTCGAATAATTTTTAATGCTACTTTTAACTTATTACTTATGACTTTTGTTAAATCATTAGAAGTTAATAAAAACAATATTTAAATATGATGAACATAATAACATGATAATTACCAAACATTAAAATAATACTTTCGTTGTTCTTGTATTTGGCACTCCTATTGAGCCCGTTATATTCAGAGAAATCTGCTTTAAAGGACAACGCTAATTAACATTAGGGCTATAAAAATATAGATAGAAATGTACATAAATATTTACCAACGAATATAAATTAATCTTTACGGTAGGATAACTCTGGCATTTTAAGGTTTACATCAAAATTTTTAAAGATGATTGTGCAAAACAATTATTTGTGAAAGTTATGAAGGTGATCACATTAACATATTTTCTTCCGATTTATTTATTTATTAGCTTTTATACCATGAATATCTAAAGTAAACCATAAATTTATTTTCTACGTAATTATGAATGTAAATAAAAAATCTTGAAATAGTTTTTTTATATAAAACAACACTTTTTTATTGAATTATTCAGCTGTCCCTTCAATTGTCTAGGGGTAATATCTACCACTACAGATTTAATGAAAAGGGGTAGTGTGTGATACCACATTTAAAATGGTTCAAATTTATATTCAGCAATATAGGACTTTTTGATTTTTGAGCTCAAGCATTGAATAAAATAGTAATTTTATTTTATACAAACAAGTAACCCTCCAGTCAAGTATATGTCACGATTTTCTACTCTATTAGTTATTGTATTGCAAGAAAAGTAAAATTTGATCTCTTTGTGACAGAGTTATTTGAGATGTATTTTAGTTCTCTAGACGCTGTTAATAATTTTTAGTTCAACGTTAATTTAGGAATTTGTAAACATTAATTTAATTTTCTTAAATTGAGTAGTTCTGAGACTCAAAGATTTGTGATATTAATATTAATTGGAGTGTATGATAAAACAAAAAACACATTCTGAGGTATGCAGAAATATGCTGATCATTACATTTACCAGCCTACTGTGAGTATCCTATTACAAAATGTTTTAGTACCTGAATTAACACAACCTTGTCAAGATACTGTTAACCCAGTAATAGAAACATATGGTTTCAACAAGATGGAGCTACACCACATAAAGCAGTAGAAATACGAGCGTTTCTCAATCAAGTTCTTCCGCAACGATGGATCGGCAGATATAGCAAAATTAAGCGACCATCCCGTTCTTACAATCTGCCTGAACTCGATTATTTTGTGTAGGGCTGTTTAAAATAACCAATCTACAAGAGTAAATCAATATATAAATACGACAAATCTTCAAAATTCACTATCATTGACCTGCTTACGACAGCAGATTCAAATGAATTGAAACGTTAACAATATTAGCAATTTTGGAAATAGAAAATCATTAGAACATGGAATCCCAGAGGATGGGTTGTTTATAATATGTTCTCGGGCGGTCATTATGATCCCCGTAAATGTTGCCTACATTATAGACACTAGTCCATATAGTGTGTGTAGCAGTGTTATTTTGATGTATTGTCGAGGCGATTCGAAGAAAATAAATAATATAATACAATATTACATACAAAAGTAAGACCTAAGACTGGATGAGACATTTTCGAAAATACTGTATAACAGAGAAGAAAGTTCAAAGAAGGCAAAATAGTTTAATAATATCACTGGATGAAAAATAAATGAAACAGACAATATTATGGATCAGATCAAAACACAAAAAGAAGACAAAAAAAGCTATCAGCAAATGCCCCCTCCTAAATAGAAAACTAACGATAAGCCCACAACCATTTGAAATGTTTGAAAGTTATTTATTCCTAGTCACTAATATAGCCAGAGCAGCATTTATAAGAATGGATGTCTTCTTGAGAAGTAACCTGTCGCTGAAAACCAAGATCTTTGTAGAGCAGTGCTCTATTTTTTTCAGTACTGCTCTAAGAAACAATTGCTTGGATGTCCATTGAAGGCAGAAGATGTATCAACTGGCTCCGAAATTTAAGAAATTGTTTCAATATGAACAATTCACAAGACTGTGCTATGTCGCACAGTTACCAACAAGATAAAAATGGTCACAAGAAGACGATGTAAAGAAACAACCTGTGTTGGGATTAAATGAGAGAACTGATAGTTTGACCATCATTATTCTGGGTTTAGGACTCCCCGCCCCTATCTGTATCTTCAATATTATATTATGTTATTAATAATCATTATACGGTCCCTGTAGATGCACATTTTTCCCATTAGAATTGTGTTTGTAAAATTTCTTATAAATTAATAGTTTTCAAGTTACGTCGAGAAACAAAACTCATCTTTCTTATATTTTAATTAGTTAATTTTGCTGTTGTTCAGAGACATTTTCGAAAATTTTGCATATTTTGTTAGACGTCATATTGAATCGAATGGAAAATTATTTGGAGTTTGGAGTTTAAGCCCAAGACGAAACTAAGTAGTTAATTAATACATGCAGAAGGGAAATACACAAAATTAAAGTTATTAAATATTTTGTTACAATAAATATTGGTAAAACGGACCAGACAGTGTTTGGCGTAATTTAGCTTTAAGCCACTCGACTGAATCAAAAGCAGTTTAGAAATTTACTAGAATTTATTTTTCATTGAAATAAAACTCTTAGATATAAAAATATTGTATAAGGCAATTATTAGCTGTATTTCTGCAGAACTGAAGGACGTTGTAAGAAAACCTAAGGTATGGACATTATAAGGTATTTTATTACTGTTAGCACATTTAATTTAAAAAACTGTTGAACAATTATGTAATTTAAAAGGAAAAGTCTGATAGAGCAGAGAGGTCTTGCTAGTTTGCTTATTTAGTAGACATTTTTTGAATTAAATTCTTATTTGGTCTAAATTTTTACTGCATTATAGCTAAACGATTATACCTAAACGACCTTTGAAACAAAAGCCTTTGGAAGTTAGACATGTTTAGTTTTCTTTGAAGTCTAATCCTTAATCGAAGATGGCATACTAGTACCATGAAAGTTTGGTACACAAATACACCAAAATGCAAATTTCTTCTAATTTCCATATTAAACTAATTTAATTCACGAAATGCAGAAGAAATTTGATCAAAATTCTGTAACCTTTATGTTCGAGATCAAAAACAAAGTTATAAACGAGGTCACACAAGACTAATGTTTCGCATATATTGATTTTTATTTTTATTATTAAAAAAAAATTTATAAAAATTTTAAATAGGGGAAAACTTTTGAAATTACGTTTTTTTAGGTTCCGTTTATATCTTAGCTCACTGTCAAGTATAATAATAATAACAAGATACCAACTCACTTACTGCCAGACGTGTTACATTAATGACAAAAACTCAAAAAGGATTGTGTTTATTACAATCTTCACTTGGTTTATTTAACTCTTTATTAACAGTATTTTCGGCTTAAATTAATTCTCTATATCAAAGAAAAGTATAACTGCGGGTCAAGCTGGCACTCTAGAGTTATGAATGTTTGTTAAAATGCTCGTAGTGGCAATAACAATGAAAGTGGTTGCAAAATAGATCGCTACGACTCGCCAGCTAATACTTCATTTTGACCAGAAAAATAAAATTGCGGATGGCTAAATATACGGCCGGACGATCATGCATGGACCAAACTTACAGGCCACCAATTGATAGAGAAGATATTGACAAAAAAAGTCCATTCCACTAAAGAAAATTAGGGGGCCATGAGACAACTCCAAACTCCAAAGTACCTGATAGCAGCCACAAAAAATATGTAAAAGAATTCCACTTTATCTATTAAAATACAGAACCAATTAAGAAAAAAAATTCAAGACATAAAATATTTACTACAAGGGTGTTCTATGTCCCCTAGACTATTTAATAAATTCCTAGGGTATACACTAAAACCCTGGAAACAGTAAGAGACCACCTATATACTCTTAACTGTGCGGACGACCATATGATGCTGACTGAGAAAATACTCAGTTTCATGGCATGAAAACTCAATAAAGAATATTCAAACAACGAGTTATAGATTAACGTCAGTAAAACACAATACTTAGCTGTTGGGTTCGAAGAAATGTCGAAAGGAAATCAAGGATTTAAAGAAGGCACCACAGTCGAAGACACGATGCAAACGCTGTCAAATTAAAACTTGTAGCAGCTAAACCCTGCTGTCCTTATAGAACGTGCATATAATAAAGACTACAATTAAGAAAATTTTCGACACCCTGATACCAAGCATCATGACATACGACGCTGAAATTAGGTCATAAATAAAAGAGAATAAAACTATGGCAACAGAATACAGACTTAGATGCAGTAGACTTGTACTCGCGTGTGGTAGAATAGCACCATTGTATCCACCGCCTGTCGTATGAAGCGACTATAAGCGCAGCTGCCCGCTGACCTACTACTTAGCCTTCCTTCCTTCCCCACAACGCTCACGGGATGGTCTGGTTTTTACTCATTACATTTTGGAAGTGACAACATCACGGTCGTCCAAAGACCAAAGAGCTACAGCTCAGGAACCACAAAAACACTCTCACATAG
Organism: Octodonta nipae; assembly: GCA_034190945.1. NCBI lineage: Eukaryota > Metazoa > Arthropoda > Insecta > Coleoptera > Chrysomelidae > Octodonta > Octodonta nipae. The sequence goes on from CM067221.1 coordinate 94,582,902, forward strand.
TCACAGCTATAACGTGAGCATCACCAACAGAGTCAAACGAGAACGAGAACTCCGGCTGCAGTGCAGTGTTGCCCAGGATTAAAAGCCAGCGCTCACTCAAGAGGGACTGAAAAGACAGCGCATGAAATGCACTAGGGCCATGAATGAATTTATAATGCGCAGAGTTTACAGAGTTATGAACCTCGACCAGTTCAAGACTGGATATCACAGAACACTTCATCAAGAGTTCTGTCGTAAGTACCCAGAGCTTCAGGTTACCAAACAGAGAGTCGGAGGTCAATATCGAGTCATCTTGAGATATCGCATTATTTCGCCTGAAACAGATCCAGAGCCTGAAACACCTTTGCCACAAAGTGCGGACGAGACTCAAGAACTTCAACAAGAATAGGCAAACAACGCTGACCTGCTTGAAAAGATTCAAGCAGAAATGCATGGAGCTCTTATAGAGTACAGTGAAATGGATTCACAGGTAGATTTGTTGTCAATATTATAATTATTTTTGAGGGGTGTAGCCATAGGTTTCCCTACTGCTACAGCTAAAGAATAAATTCAGTAGCAATTGTATATTGAATTGAAATCCCTTAAATTAGAATTTTAATTAAATTTTAAACAAACACTAAACTTGAAAACAAAAACGGTATTTTTGAATATACAAATGTTGCACGGACTGGATTTGACCTAATTTTTAATGAAATATAGGGTGTTTCAAAACAAATGTGAAAAACTTTAAGGTACTACTCCTTCTCAAAATTGTTTGTTGTATAAACGTTATGTCAAAAGTCAGTCATTAGGGAGATATCGCGATTCAAAGGTGGCGGAAAATCTGTATTTTTTATCTTAAAAACGAACAACGGTAAAATAATGGAAATTTATAGGAGCTTTACCACTATGAAAACACATAATCTGCATATTTTTCACTTTTTTATTCGGCTTCACACGAGACGAGAGTAGGCGAGAGTATCAAAAATCTCTTCCCTGTTTCATCAATTCCCTTTTTTTGCATCTATGTTTGTTACCAAATACTTGAGTATTTGTCTAGTTCTATTATATAAACTTCAACAGATGTGTACAATAATTGTTCACATGTTTACTATATAAAATACAAGAAAAACAAAAATCTCCAGATATACAAATAGAGACAAAATTTTCAAAACGTGGGTATTTACAGGGAATAAAAGTTGTGCGTTAAGTATTGAATTAATAATGGGATTAGTCGTATATAACAAATAAAAGGATCTTCCAGATAGCCAAAGAAACCCTTATAATAGTGTATATGTTTATAACTCTCTAGTTTAATATAGACACATATACTCAAGGGAGAGTAAGGTAACACATCCATATTATAAAAAACATTTAAACTTAAAATTTAAAAATCTGCGAGGATAAATATTTATGATAAGAGATACGTTACTATAAGAAACGTTAACAAAATAAAGTAAAATTGTGAAAAATCATACTTGGTTATTGAGTCTTTATAAATTTACAATAAAATATTTCACAGAGGTTACCCGATTTTCTATACTATAAAATATATTGTTTTCTATGTAGACCTTTTTTAATTTTGCGACTAAAAACTTCATAAAAAAAAATTAACGAGACCAAAAACGAGACTCTCGGGTTGCATGGTATGTGGTCTTGGTATCGCCCACAATATTTTCCAAAACATCTCGTCCCGTCTTGTCTGCCTGTCTTTTTCTGCCATCTTGAATAGGGATATCTCCCTAATGTTTGACTTTTGACCTAACGTTTATACAACTAACTATCCTTAATTTTTTACAAGAAGTTAAGCCTCTTAAAGTTTTTTGTATTTGTATTGAAACAACCTGTATAAAATTGAAATTGATTTTAAGACAGTTGTACAATGACATGTGTGATATTATTTCTCTGCAAAACCATAAAAGATATTCCGAAGAAATCCAGTAGAACGATAGGGAAATTGTGATAAATTGATTTCAGTCCTCGTTAAAAACTCTGGCAATCATCTTTAAGGATATTTAATAAAGTTTAGCTCAGTAAACGCATACAAGCCTGTAACTTCCACAGGTATGTGCGATATTGTAGGTAGATAGTGTTCAATAAGAAACTACATTTATAGTTTAAGACATATTTTTAATCGAACTCAAGAACTTAATATAAATACTGCTGCCTTCTTTTTTATTACGAAATGTCCAAGTTTGATATGTATGCATGTTGTACCACTGTTAAAGCAAATAATGCAGAAGGAAAGAGACGTTGACCTTATGCACCCGTGAAATCAAATCCTTAACAATTAATATGTCATTCCAATATCATTTCAAGAATATACAAGTAATGTAAATATCGCATGTAAATATTTCCCAATATCTCGACTCATATATGTTAAGAGTCAATACTAAGTTCGTAGAATAGATTAATTAGACAGTTAATTAGAAGTGGACAAATAACTTTATTTTCTTATGAAATATCAAGGCAATCAAACAGTGATCATATATCTCTTCGATGACTGAAATTGCTAGTATTACGATTATAAGAATAATAAGAATATATCTAATTTTTATAACTACAAAATGGATCTTGCACAATACTAATCAAAATTCTCCTTAATAGCATGAAAACAACCTTCACAAGTTCAACAACGAACTCTTAATTGATGGCAATATCGTAAAATTTAGCAGCTGATTCAACCTCGCGACATTCATTTTTTATTATTTCCAAAATGTCAATACGCTAGTTTATGAGTAATTTATTGTGCATTACTTTATTGATCAATGGTGAACTGTGTACATTTCCATTATAAAAACAATTTACATATCATTATAACATAGACAGTCAAGAAGCAGTGTATTTTTAGTTCCTCCGTATGTTTATTACAAAGTACTTTTTCTTCTTCTTAGCTTCTTGATCGAGGAGTAGTGATCACCTATACAACTCTATACTGGTGATGCTGGTTTTCTTACGACTTGTTTACATTCTCTTCCAATTCAGAGCATCGTGTTTCTTTTAGTGCATTTTTTATTTGGTCGAACCATCTTCTAGCAGAACGATATCTCGGTCTAATCCCGGTTCTTTGTCTTCAAGAAGGCTAAACTCGTATCTTCTTCTTCTAGTCAATGGACTCGAAGTATTCTTCTTCAGCAGTACATCTCAAATACATCCATTTTCATCTGTCTTGTAATTTCATGGTCCAAGACTCTGCTACATACAGGGTTATCAGGCATATTTGGGCCTGTACTATTGTCTTTATGAAGTATAGTAGCATTATCTTTCCAGGTTTTCATTGATCTTATTGGTATTTCTATGCTGCGTATTATCTACTATGTGGAATTCCCTTTATTTGTTTAGCACACCCATGGCAATTAACTGATGCATTACCTGACATTGTTCTGTATTTTTTATATCCGGTCTATTATTATTATTTGCTCTATCCACAATAACGATTTTGATATTTCATAGTTTTGTGGAATCGGGATTCAAGAACCCAAGAAGGACCTCCCAGAGTCTTCTGAGAAGAAATATATAAAGGCGGAGAGCCAACGAATCGATTCATTAATACCACACGAACAACGCGGATCCAGAGTAGGTCACACGACAGAGGACCAAGTAATGACGATGGTAGAGGACGCGATGGATGCCACAGAGAACAAAAGGTCGACATACATAATATTTTTTGAGGTACAGAATGCATTTGACAGGAGCTAGCAGGACGCGGACGAGGTAATGGCAAAAATGGACGAAAAAGGATGTGGAAGAACTACCACAAGGATAACCCAGGACTAACTTGTAGGACGGAGATACAGGATCAGGCTCGACGGAACCATATCAACGAAGAAGGGATCAGCACTACCACCGACATTATACAATACACCAGCATACATACCGAAAGAGACAAGACACAAAAGGACTTACGTATACGCAGACGACACAGTAAAAGCGACAACATCAGCGAGTGCGGACCAGGCAACAATCTACTTACAACAGGACATCAATGAAATGGAACAATGGGCGAAGAAATGGAAGATCAGGATCAACACAGAAAAGCTATAAGCAATAGCAATAGGAAGAAGAAAAAAGGACAGGCCAACCAGCAGACTAACGGTAGGAGGAACGCCCTTCAACTGGCAGGAAGACGTAAAGTACCTAGGGATCCACATCGACAGGAAGCTAACATAGAAGAAACACATAGAGGAAACGCCGAAGAGAGCCAAACAGCGCATCAGCATGTCCAACCCATTAATAGAACGTAGGAGCAAGCTACGCCAGAGGACAATGAGGACGATCTACGAAGCAGCAGTAAAACCATTGATGATGTACGGAGTAAGTATATGGGGACATGCAGCGACACACACACCATAAACCTAGAAACAACGCCCTAAGAAGAATAACGGAAGCACCATGGTATATGAGAAACGAGCAGCTAAGAAGAGACCTAAGGATACGCACCATAAAAGGAGAAATAATAAGAAGAACGAATAAGGCGATAACTATCATGGAAAACCTCAGGAACCCACTACTACGAGAGGCTACAAACTACGACGAAAACAAGAAACACAGGACCAAGAAACCCAGGAGCGCGCTACTGGAGACAGAAGAGGACGTAACATGAATATCTGAGGGAATGGAATTTCTTAGTGAATGAAGTATCTTAAGGAAAACCTTAGGGAAAATTATTGTAACAGCTCAGGAAACAATTAAATGTAACACGGAAAACAAATTAGGTAGAGAAATATCAAAACTATGGGCTAGGAGTAACAAATTTGTACAACAATTTAACTCTGACAATAAAGATATGACTACCTAACTAACAAGGATTCATTCAGTATTCGATTGCCGTATAGTAAACAGCAGATGTTCAAGATAAATTGTAAATAGTTGAATATAAAAGTAGTAGAAATAAATTATACTAAGTTCGACTGAGCGTTTTTGAATAAATCTGCAGTATGAATAAAAACATTACTATATCGTATTGTCTATTTTCATTTTCAAGTTTACTCTTGAGAGATCTTAATTCTTCTAGTTCATTTGCTAATAAGACAGTGCCATATGCTTATTAATTTTAGTTCCGCCATAAGTCCAATCTTTTAGGGTTTTACGCATTATAAATTCTCCGTATATATTGAATAGTAAGGTTGACAGATTACATCTGTCTGATGAATAGTTCAACATTTACCATAACTTCATTAGCTGTAAATAATAAGGCATATTAGATATTACAGTTCTTCGATGACATATAGTATAGTAGATATTTTGTCCCATTTTATGTTATAAATTGCTTTGCATGTACAAATGTAGGGTTTGTTAAATTCAGACTTGTTCTGGAGGAACTTCCCATTGTAGAAAAGCTTTGAGCAGTTCATAAAGAGAAGGGCTTTGTTGATATGTGATAAGAGGGCTATTAGACTGGAGTCGGCACACTTTTCATTTGATATTTTTCATGATGTAGAAGTAATTTCGAAATAGTCCAGTCACTGGGCCAATGCAGATTTCTCCAAATATTTACCTTTAATTACATCTGTTGATATGCTGTCGATGTAGGGTGCTTTGTCAAATCTTACTCTTCTTCTTTTCTTTTTAAGAACTGGAGGTTCCTGTTCTACTTATCCGTCAAATCTTGATTCTGTCCTTTTTTCTTTGTGGAGGTTTTCGCAATGGATTTTCTAAATGTCTAATATTTCTCCGATATATGCGATCTTTTCCCCTGCCATCATCTTTGTATTTGGCGACAAGTTATGCATATCACGTGTGTTCTTTGGTTCAATTACGGTTTGTTAGTCAATCACTGTTTTGACTATATTATTGGTGGTTTCACTTTTCTTCTTTGTGGAATTATTAGATAGTACAGAAGAGTAAAAAGAGAGAATTTAAACTGAAACTAGAACACATCCTTGGCGTCAATATGATTAAGGAGTGTATGAAGGAAGTAGCTCTAGAAGCTATTGGAGGAGTATGAACTATGAATACAAAAGGACACTCTTAGAATTTTCTATATTCTAAAACGACGGGAGACCTAAAGAACTATAAACGAAAAAAATCATATACAACTGAAGAATTTGAGTACGTACAACTCATTTTCCCCCTATGGTAAACAACAGAAATGGCTCAGTACATAGGAAGGAATAGTTTTAAAGTCAAGATAAACAGCAAAGTATTCTTCAAACATATAATAAATTTTATTTTTTATGTTTACACATACTCTAAAATATACAATTTCAGAATTCAAAATGCCAAAAACTCTAACGTCTGTTGAGGATCTTAATTTACATTTTCTGGCTGACTGACACTTGTAGGTCAACGATTTATTTATATGGGGTTAAAATGTTCACGAATAATCAACAAAAATTCTTGTGACCTTTGGAACTTCCTCTATTCCTAGCGTCAAAGTATATATGTGTTGCTTATCTTCAGGGTCAATTATAGCAATTTTACATTTTCTTATACTGCTCGGCCCTCCTTTTAGTCCTTATTATTTCGAACAGATTCGTCTTCATCTCGAAACGATTTCATAGAGTGTAAATGGACAAACTTCGTCTTTGTTATTGAACTGCAGTGTATTTAGTGTACCCCAATGAGGGTGGCAGTCTGCCATTTGTTCTTCATACTTTGGGGATTTGACAACCAAGATTTATCCCCTTGTGGTACTTGCAGTATTCTTATCGGCTCATGGGTTAACCAGCAAAATATTTTTAATAATACAATGATATTGTGAAAAATAATTGACAAATATTAACTTCCCAAATAAAATATTTTTTCTAGCGAAACAGGTAAACCCCGATAGGCAAAACATTTTCTAAAATCAATCAACTGCAAATGTTAATTTTTAACACAACAACTACACAACATTAGTACATTCAGTATTTCACTCATGAAGTGATTAGTTTTTAATCCCCAGATCAAAAAAGAATCACGGACTGTACCTTGACAAGTATTTCACTCAAGACCACGTATCTTCCGGCTATTGTACCTTTCTCTTTGGTATTTAAAACTGGTAGAAATTTGACTTCTCATCGGCAAGTTCCCAGAATATCTTCAAATTTTGTTCTCGACTTGAAGGGTACGTCTTTATTTCTACCCATACAAGTATGTCTGCTCCTTTATACTTATTTGTATTTGGTGCATTTGTGGCATAGTCTTCTATATAAAGGCTCGGCAGTGTTATGTAGACAGCTTGAATCGAGTCTGAAGTGCTACATGTAATATTTCCTGGTTGGTAATATGATAGAGTTCACTGTCTAAGCATCATGCTTGTTGTGAAATGCTACGATACCCTTTAAAATGTCGGAGTAACTGTCAGCTTTGATTTCCAAAAAGCGGAGGACTTTCTGATATCTCTGAATCCCAGGCTTTTCTGAGTTTCGCCAAACTTTAATGAATTCTTTGAGTGGTAAAGTACTCCTGAAATATCTTGGGTGAATATTTCACTAGTAAAACTACTTGCTATCCACACTTCTTCACTACGTCGACTCGCTTATACAGTGTAATTCAAATTTGAGCCCCACCATTGGGATCTTAAAAACTACAGAAGATATGAATAAGTTTAAATGAGTGCAAAGTTACGTCATTTAGTGCTTGAAGAAATGCCATTTTTTAAATTTCCAAATACCTCCCAAGATATCCGAACAAATTGAACATCGCAGATATGATTTTTATTCTTGTCCCGTTATTTGATGAGGAAAACCACAACTAAAAATAAATTTTCATTGATACTTTTTTTCAACTATACGATAACTTCAACCACTTTAATTTGCATATGGACGCCACATTAGACTGTTCCACACACAAATAATGCATTTCAATCTGCATTTTATTAATATACAACTTATTATAAGTTACTTTCTTAAAAGCACAAATATTAAAAAAAAGAAATGTCACACTGGTTGAACAAAAAATATGTTATAAACATGACAATTCCATGTCAAACCTATACGAAAATACCTAGGTTCAAACACAATGAGTTTCACAAATAAAGAAAAACGATATGTTAAGAGTTTAATACAAATTTGATAGAAACACTTCGAAAACAGCACAAATATATTTTAAAGTTATATCTGAAAAGGCTACAGCCCCATAGAACATTATTTAAAATATATTATGAACATTTAGCTGAGTTTAGTACTTTGCGAAAATCCAAGATACAGTATGGAAGCATAATGGAAGAAGGTATTAGAAATTAAAAGGAAAAAAGTAAAAATTTGTCCTATGCTATGCGAACTCATCAAAATCAACTTTCCTGATTAGTCAAATATGTATACTAGCGTCTGGAGAAACTAAAGAACAGTGGTTTAACATAAAATACACATTTCCTAAAACGTCTAACCAGAAAATCTTGATAGAAGAATCGAGTTTTGCAATTGGCTCTCAAATAGTATACGGAAAATTTAAATTTAAAAACGGCATTTCTTCAAGCACTAAATTATGCAATTTTGCCCCCAGTTGAACTTCTTCTTATCTCCTGTAATTTCCGCCAATGGTGAGTGTTGAATTTGAATAAGTCTTTATACTCTTGTTCTGGAATCTGGACTAATAATTGATATTATTTCCTCTTATCTTCTTGGAAGATCACCAGATATTGCGTCGCCAGCTGTTATCGGACTGCCATATGTAGTATAACACATTATTATATGCTCAGTCAATTACAGAATGATATTATGACGGGAATTCCTCCGATAATTCAAGGAATCGGCATTCATCCGATATTTCGGGGAATTCCAAGTTTTTCTTTCGGCATCTAGGTCGGCGGCTTGCTTTGATAGGTTCACGAAGAATTCTAGTCTACTCTCGGCGGCTGTTTGACGTTCTGGAGAATTCCGAGAAGAAATATATAAATACGGAGAGCTGAGGAAGCATTCATTCAGTATTCGACGGCTGTATAGTAAAGATCAGGTGTTTAAAATATATTATAAATAGTTCTGTGAATATAAATTAAAGTAGTCGAAATAAATTATAGTGAGTTGGACTGTGTGTTTTAATAAATCCATGAACTGAACAGAACCCGATTGTGAAAATAAAAACATTACAATATAATATATGCTCATTTTATTTAAATGTTTTTTTTTTCATCTATATGTACGGTATCACATCTATTATAGTGTTTTGGTCCCTGTATGGCTATATAATTAAGTAAATATAAAACATTTTTATTCTTCAGTAAAAAGTTGGTACTTTTTTTAACCGATAAACGCACACAACATAAGTATAAATAGCTATGTTTGGCAAAATGTTCGACCTTTGTGATACTGATATGATATAAAAAAATGGATATTTCACTATTACTGAAATATAACCAGATCGAATTGAAACAAACCGAAAGTTGATTCGCACTCCTTTTGGTATTGCTCTTGAACAACTAGCAGTGAAAACAAGGAAGAGCTCACTTGATGCTACAATAATATGTATTGCATACAGGGCACTTAATTCAGTTTGTCTTGAGGACGTCTGGCGAAGTAAAGTAATTTCAGGTAATACAGGCTGAAGACCTCGCCTTATGCTTTTATGCTATTTCTCATATCTTTCATATGAGTACAGTATCCCCTTTACTTATATTTAAACTCAAAATCAGTAAGAAGAAAAGTGTAAGAGATAAAGTGATGATATTTTTGAGCTGAGCAATAATTATACCAGAATTGCCCAGTTTGTAAAAAGGATGAAAGCACAAACACAAATAGATTACAAAAGTTTTCAAATTATCAGAATGTTTGTGTAGGTCCTTAGTGTCTTTGTTCAGAGTATTAAAGCAATAATTGCATAAGTCTAGTAAAGTTGTGAACAAACAAATGGAATTCTATTATCGTGAATATTCAGTGCTGTGTGTTAAATTTGGTAATCCTTTGTCATTGTTATTTATCAAAACATAAAACGTACGAGGCAAACCCTATACTATTAAAAGTACGTAAATGAGAAGAATATTTGCAGTAGAATTGTTTCGCTTGTAGGTACGTGTGGAGTCAATGAAAAGCCTTCTTTTGTTTTCTATTAAGTTTTAGTTGTTTCTTCGCAACAATCATTAACATAATATTTTAAAAAGACCTAAACATAAATTTAGTGAATATTTCCTAATATGCATTTGTCTCTGTAAATTTTTAGTTTTATTTTCAGTCAGCAGTTATCCATGAAAATAACATACGTAACAGAACGGCTATCAAACAGATAAGGAAATTGTTTAAATAGATCTGTTGGGTCAAATTTCAAATCTACCAAATATTTTTTGAGTCTGAACGATGGAAACAGAGCAAAGCTTCTTAAGAAATATACTTCCCGTCTCTCGTCATCTCCCTGTCTCTGTTTCTCTTTCTTTGCGTCATTCTTAGTAATGGATATAAATTTGTGGTGACATAAAATTGTCACTATTTAGTTATGACTAATATTAATTGTAATGTGTATTTTAATTCTTATTTTAAATATAACAATATGACGTGTCAGTTAATTTTTAAATAAAATATAAAATTTGTTGAATTATACTATTTCAAACATACTTCACATATTAAATATTCTTACAATTATAACAAATTAAATTATTAGAACATTATTTAAGTAAATATATATTTTTAGAATATCGAAACATCTCGAGACTCATATTCAGAATAGCTGTTGTAATATAGATTATTACAATACATATTAAAAAAAAAGTGTCCTTCAAAATGCATTAAATTAGGTTGCCGCTGATGAAGCAATAGGATGGATATAAATCAGTATGCAAAAGTTTAGAATATCTACCTTGAATGGAAATAGCCAAAGCCGGTGGCTTAACATTAATATTATTTATAATATAATTTATAATTAGCAATTCACATCATACTCTCTTTCTAGTCCATCAGGATTCTAGTACTTGAATTTGTTAGTTAACGCTTTCAGTTGGACACTTTTTCAGTTTAATCTCTATAAGATCGCCGTCTTTGTCTATATCATCCAAACATTGCAATTTTTTCTGTTCTGATGTATGTCAAGCCTCTAATTTAAAATAACGGAAAGAGAAAATTGGAATGTTTATTAGAATGAGAAGCAAATTTAGCAAAAGTAACAGAAACCCGAATTCAGAAGACACCAAGTCACCTATAAATATCGAAAACCAAAAACAATTCGCGAGAAGACATTCAGATGACCATGACTGTAGGGGCTATCTCATAAACCCCGAGCCTTTCATTAGACGAAGTCAAGAAAGAGAGTTTAGCAACATAGAGCTGGCCAAACACTGTCTAAATAAAATATATTTCATATACAATGACAAATATGCGACAAATAGAGGGTGCTGCCATGGGCCCATTGCTACCACCAGTAATAGTCAACCTTTTATGATGTCCCTCGAAGAAGAAGCCTTCCAAAATACTAAAATGAAACCAAAGTTATGGATTCGATACGTGGAAGATATGTAGAAAGTTTAGTACATTTTTCTGCCGGCATTAAATGATTTTTATAACAATATCAATACCTGAAATAACCAAAAACAGAATTCACGCTGGAATTTTAATCAAAACACTAAAGGGACAGACTGAGTTTATAGAAAACCCATACATACCAACACATACCCGAGCGCCATATCAAGTCATCAGCCTTCGCAATTTCAAGTATTGCTAAAGAAGAACGGAAATCAAAATAACACGATCAAGCAAAGAATTAACCCAAATATATGGCAACAAAACGGCAAGAAAATAGAGGAGTACATGCAAGCAGCCACCATACTCTATATTAGATATATTTAAACCTCAGGCGAACAGAGATGAAGTCATCGACAACCCGACAAATAAAACAGAATTAGAGAATCATGGAGTATTGTACTATAGTATATCATGTGGAGGTTGTCAATAGTTATACGTGGAAACTCTAACCCACACATTTCCCTATGGATAGAGGAGCATGTAGTAAACATCACTAACAAGCAAACTACATCAGCCTTATTTAAACCCGAACTCTATACATGACACAAAATAAACGCAAGCAAATCACCAGCGTGTACAATAACGGCTCTAACCAAGAACCGGATGAACAGCAAGATAGGAAACTTTATACAAAATAATGTTAAAGTTCTTTGCATAACACAACGCAAGCTGCTCTTTAAAATTAGTGCAAATGAGAAATTTGAAGACAGAAATTCATTTATATAGCATTTGTATTAATGCACTACCCTGTATAAGACGGGGCTTGTTAGAAAATGTCGTTTTGTAATGAAACAACAAACGAAATGACCATATTTCACCGGAGGTGTCTTCAAATGTCGGCGCGAATGCGGAAATCGTTTTATCGTTTCTTGATGTGCAAGTTTTACTTTCTTTTACATGAGCTTCGAGTAATATCCACTATCACGTAGGTTAAAGGTCTATCGAGCATAGATGTACGTCATTTAAAATATTTTTTCTTTTAACATGGAAAGAATCATTATACAGTGTGGAACAGCTGAATGGAATAAATTCGATAACGAATAAAGGAGGGTGTGTTGGGAAAAACGCTTGGACACATCGATTTGTATTTTTAAATGCGCATTTTTTTCAACATCAAAAAATTATATAGGGTGCGTCATGTGACAGTGGCCAGCACCAACTTTCTTATTTTACATGCCAACCCCTGTATATTATTTATTTTTTGGAATCTACAAAAAACTCTAGATATAATTGATGTACGATGTCCTACACTTATTTTCAGCTGGTTCTAAAATATTAAGTGTCTTCAGATTTATTACAAAAATTAATATTAAAAATGAAAAATATTTTATTTCGCAAATTCGCTACATTATATTAAAAACTTAATAAGTAATACTGATTATCTCTTAATAATATAAAAAAAACAAAAAACCATTAATATCAGTGTAGGAAATGTTCAAAATGCTGGTATAGATATGTCTTCTAACGTTACTCAACATCTCAGGCGTGACTGATCTAATCGTAAGCGTGATTCGTCTACTAAAAAGTAGTCCAATGGAGTCAAATCAGGAGATCGTACTGGCCATTCTATCGATCCGCGTCTCCCAATCCACCGATTTGGAAAATTTGGTTCAGGTACTGTCGGACATTGATTTCGTAAGGGGCGGTGCTTCAGCTTGCTGAAACCATATTGTATTGGCAGGAACTTGTGGGTTTACTTTACGACATTATTCTGGAGCAGTTTTAAATATTTATCTCCATTCAAGTTGTCATCAATGAAAAAGGGACTTACGATATGATTTCCAACAATTCTTGCCCAAATATTAACTTTTTCAGGATATTGCGTATGTGAGGATTCTCCTTAGACCAATTTTGACCGTGAAGTGTAAATGGGCTCTCAGTAAAAAACAAAACAGCTTCGAATTGGATCACATTGTTATTTAACCTTACCATCTTCGTCTTCTATGAGCTCCTGAGTCGGCATCATTTTACTTTCCTTTAATACTCGAAAAATTGACGTTTGGCTAAAGCTGAACGCTGAAGCTGCTTTGCGACCAGAATTAGGTGGGTTTCTTCAAACTCAAGCATAATATCCAATTTCGTGTTATCACTTAGAGCATTCGCAGCTACTTTTTTTATCTGCCCTTTTGCTAATTGTTCTTTGGGATACAGGCGGCAAATTTGGAAAATTTTCGTGAAATATTGTATCCGCGTGCTATCTCCATAACCAATCATTTGTAGAATGGTTAATTTGTGCATTTCTGTTAAATAAACCATTTTTTCTGATATTATTGCGCACTGTTAACGAAATTCAAACGATAATAGCACTGACGCTGATCACCACTGTCATGCAGGGAGACAGGCAGATGAATTTTGACGAAAATAAAAAAACTTCTTTTTTCAAATCCAAAAAAGGTTCGCAGGAATGGTTTTTACTTACAATCTCAATATCAAGAGGTAAATGGGAGTTAAGTATTGAGTGTAATGTAGCGAATTTATGAAATAAATTGCATTTGAAATAAGAAAATTGGGATTGGCCATTGTCACATTACACTCCCTATATAATTTTTTTTCTTGAAAAAAATGCGAATTTAAAAATACAAATGGATGTGTCCAAGGGTTTTTCCTAAGACGCCTTCCTTTATTCGTTATCGAATTTATTCCATTTAGCTGTGCCACACTGTATGTATAAATAAGAATATAATAAGAAATTACACATAAATAGTTATTTAGGTAATCACAGCTTTTAGTATTAATACATACTATTTCTTATTTGTCTGTTCCATGTTACTCGAAACGTCTGGTATTCAAAGTTAGCGTTAGTGCTTCTATTAAGCAAGCTGTAATTAAATAAATTTAAAACCACGACTGCCAAGTATTTTTTAAATGAAGAGATATAAGAAAATTCAGGTTTAATTGTGACGTCTCTTTCTCACAATAGCCAAAACCTACCATTTGCCCTTTTCTAAACCAAAAACTGGCGACTCTTTTGAGACCACCCGTACCACGTCAACATCGCTCAGTGCAACAGCGTTCTTGCTGAGATTTATTATGAAAAAGAGGTACCTTTAATGGGCGGTATCCAATTTTTTCAGTTATTTTTCATCACCATAATAATTTATCCCATCTAAAGGAGCGATTTGACGGGTTGAAACATTAAGGTAGCTGAATTAAAAAAAAAATAATTCTGGCGATGTCATATTCTTTCAGCCTTTTGAATCAAGCTTCTTAGCGAAGGCCCAAACTTACACATACGAAAATAGATGTGTTTGGTAGTCAAATGCAAGAATTGCAATTGTTCGAGCATTTGTTCCAACACCACACTGCCTTGATCTTGAAATACTTATTCAAGTTTTCTCTGTGAGAAACTGGGTCCAATGTATGTATTAAGAGTTTCTCCCCTTATAGAAAATCAATAAATTGTAGTAAATAAACAAATATAACATTAAATTAATATACGCCTGCACAAAATTTGCTTTCTGCTATAATAAACATTTGAATTATCTGTTTGCGATATTTCAAATTAGACACGAAATACGTCAGAAGTCAAGTGTATGGCTGATAGAGACAATGATGACACCCCACTCCACAAAAAGGCAACGTTAGAAAGTTTATAAATGGTATTCAATTGAAAAAGTGTCCAACGAAAGTATTAAATAACAAGCTAAAGAAGTGACGAGAATTGTGCTATTGTAATAAAAATAAAATAATATAAATTTTTTTTTTTCATTTATGAGATATTCTAAAAACTTACACGTGATATCTTCCTTAGCAGTCATATTTAAATTAAGAATTAAATTACACATTAGGATCCATTCTCGAATCATAACAAAATAGTGATTATTATTTTAATTTTCATGAAATTTATCTCCACTATCCATTACTAAGAATTTCACAAAACAAGAGAAACAAGTAGAGGGAGGCGTAGTACGAGAAAGGAGAATTTTATTATTTCGTAAGAAGCGCTTCCATCCTACAGACTAGAATGACTGCCGCTCTTTATAATATATACTTATAATATCACTCAGGATTTCTGCCTCTGTCCCATCACAGCAATTTTATCCTAAACTACTGGACGGAAGAGGTTGAAATTTGGTATCAATGTATAGTTTGGTGACCCGATCAGGAGTACATATTGTAAAAGAAAAAAAAAATTGATTGTAGGGGTACTTTGGAGGGGAAAAACTAAAAAAATCGCCGAAACTATTGAGCCTAAAATTTAAAAAAATAGGAAATATATAACTTTGTCCGAACTTTACAGGAAAAATAAGGAGAAACGATTAATATTAATTTTGGGGGCAAATTATAGAATTAAATAAAAATTTTAAAATAAAAAAAATTTTCTAACGCATCATGTAATATATTAAATGCTGAGGAACACAAATATATTTTTTTCATATTAAAAAAATATATTTTAAAAGATATTAACGAAAATATACCAAAATTTACCCATTCCCCCCCTCCTTATCTCCGAAACTATAAAACGCAAAGTTTTGAAAAAAAATAGAGGTATAGGTTCTGAACTGAAGTTTACTGAAAAAATAAGGGGAAACCTCTACTTTTAATTTTGGGGGTCAAATTATAGAATTAAATGGAAAATATAAAATTAAAATTGTTTCTAACCCATCATGTTATATATCTAATGAAAGGGCTCATTACAACGAAAACAAATATTTTTTTTTTCATATTTTTAAAATAAATGAATTAAAAGATATTAACAAAAATATAAAAAAAATTACCTATCTCCGAAACCTTAAGCTGGAAAATTTTGAAAAAAAATGGAGGTATAGCCCCTCACGTGAACTTTACTGGAAAAATAAGGAAAAACCCCTAATATTCATTTTGGGGGGCAAATTATAAAATTAAATGGAAAATATAAAATTAAAATTGTTTCTAACCCATCATGTTATATATCAAATGAAAGAGCTCATTATGACGAAAACGAATATATTTTTTTCATATTTTTAAAAGAAATAAATTAAAAGATATTAACAAAAATATAAAAAATTTTACCCATCCCCCCCCCCTTATCTCCGAAAACATAAGTTGAAAAATAAGAATTAAATGAAAAATAAAAAATTATAATTGTTTCTCACGGGTCATGTAATATATCAAATCACAGGGCTCATTATGCCGAATACAAATTTATTTTTTTTATTTTTTTTAAATGAATATTTTAAAATGTATTTAAAAAATATTTTAAAAAAATTACCCATTCCCCCTTATTCCCTCCCCAAACTATAAGACCAACATTTTTTTGTTTATTTGAAAAATATGAAAAAATCTTGGTTCCCAAATAATAGAATTAAACGGAAAATAAATTATTAGAAAACCCCCATGGGAATTTTAAGGACAAATTATACAATTAAATGGAAAATAAAGCATCAGTTTCCAAAAGCATCATGTAATATATCAGATAAAAGGCTCATTATGTGAAATACAAATATATCATATTTTTAAATCATTTGTTGAAAAGATATTAACAAAAATATTAAACATCGACTTAATTCCCACTTTAGAAACTACACTATTTAAATTTTGAAAAATATATTTTATTTGTATTTTTTAATAATTTGAATAACACATTTAATAATTTATAATTCAAAACTTAACCTATTTTGCTCTTTATCTTCCAATCCACAGAGCCTCAAAACTCAGACAGTAGATTTTAAAAGATTTCTCTGAAAGTTTATTAGTAAAATAAAACTCTAATGTTAATTTTTGGGGGCCAAATAGAAAATTAAATACATATGCATTCTGATAAAAATCAAGCGAATCCTGAAGCAGATAAAATAAAAAGTCTATGTGGGGAAAATGAAAGTGTATATTTTTTATAAATTTAAAACGCTCCCTTTAAAAGATATAAAGGGAAATATTAGAAAATGCACTCATTATCTGCTTGTCTGAAACTGGAATATTAGAATCTTGAAGGTGGTACGAAACCCTAAGTATGCTAAGTAGACTAAATTATTTAGTAGGTAATTTCCATTTTTTTAAATTTTAGAGACACAATACTTTCCACCGTTTTCGAGCTGGTTTTATCACCCTAATAATTTTTTAACACTAAGTTATCAGATTCGAAAAAAATCAATCCTTGCGAAGCCCAATGTTTCTACACTCATTTTACTAATTACCACCTCTAATTTTTCACCTCTAAACTATCGGTAATGACAGCTAGTCTAATAGATTAAAAATGTGTAAAAAATAATCTAATGGACATCGAAAAAATGAATTGTTACAATATCATACGTTTATAGACATCTTTTATTATTGAATTGCCATCGTAACAATTTCTACTCTAAATCGTTAACATTTCAACAAATTAGCTCTGAAATGAGATGTAGTTAAAAACGGTCAGAAGTATGACTATTTCCGTTATTTGCAAATAATTAAGTCTTAAAATAATTACCAGTACTTTACTCCTGTTAAAACTAGTTCATAACTATTTATTGTGAATTAAGAAATGGTGGGATCCTTATAAATAACTATAGGATTATTGGAATACGAGAAAGGTTTCTTTCTCTACTGCCGGCTGCACTTACTGTAATTTGGAGAAAATCTACCGCTTTTGGCTAACATGCTACCATTATGTTGTATGTTTTCAGTTGTTTGAATTTAGAATTTTAATTTATGCTACTTCTTACATTAAAATACGTATAAAAAACTATAATAAAATACAAAGCTATTTTATTTTCTACTACAAAAGAAAAAATGCCCTACTCCAAGATATTAGTAGTGCGTAACAAATGATAGACTAAGAGCTAGTGACCCAATTTTTCATGAAGTGTTTGATTCAAGTAAATATTTTACATAGAGGTATAGATAGGACTGATGTGTTGTTAATCGGTTGTCTGCCTTACCTACGTGGGGACGGTAGGACCTGAGCATGCAAGAAAGATATATTTGTATAAATATTTCAATATGGAAAACTATTGAGAGTATTTATTTGAAAATGGGTATAGGGGGATGTTATAAAAAACATAAATTTTGCTGACTTAATGTATTAACTATCATAATCTCAGAAATTAGGGGTTTATAAGGTGTGAAACATTATTGAGAAGGTAAAAAAATAAAAAAGGGGTGATAACATGTGGCATCGCCAGAATTGATTTTTCTTAATTTAACTAGCTTAATGTTTAAGCCTGCAGAATCGCTCTCCTTAATAGGTGAAAAATATATAAAAATCAGCTAGAACAGTGCTTAAAGGATGTATCGTACAGAGAGACTAGAATTTCTTCAGCGGATATAGAAAAAGCTAGAAAACGGCCATGATTTCAGTAAAAAAAATACCGAAGAAGTTCATTTAAATCTTTTCAATTAGTTTATCATACACAACTCTTGGAAATGGAGTGGAGAAAAAAAGAGCCATTTGAGATTGAACGATCGAAGCGAAAGCTTCCTACGAATTACACTTCCCGTCTCTTGTTATCTCCTGTCTCTGTTTCTATTTCCTTGTGTTATCATTAGTAATGGTTATAAATTTCGGGAGAATTAAAATAGTTGTCACTATTTTGTCATGACTCAAGTATTAATCTTAATGTGTAAATTACTTTTTAATTTAAATTTCTATAAGTGCCAAATAACATTTATTGAATTATGAACTTGCAAGTTGAAGATCATATCCGATGAATTGCAAATGCGGCAAAAAAATTAACAAAGGGTGTATGAAATTAATAGCCTTCTTTCTGGCTTCTGACATATGTCACGTCCGTAATGCAATATATCCCAAAGAGCGATTTGAAGTTTTTATTAGTAAGATAAATTTTGTGCAGGTTTAGAAAAAATTAATATAGAAATATGAATTACATGTTATATTAGTTTATTTAATTTCAAGTTATACAATTCATTCCCTTGCTCAACTATTTTCATATGTGTAAATGTGGGCCCCGTTGAGAAGCGTTCGCTTCAATAAAAAAAAAACGGTAAACTGAAACATGAGGTGTATGCAAAATTTTGAGCTCAGTAGTTCCGGAAATAAACGGCATATTCTATATAGGCCGGTTTTTGACCATTTTCCTTTAAATCTTTTAAACCACACATTTTATAATGATTATAAATTATTGTTTTTCTCATAACGTTAATTTCTTAAATTATATACCGTCCAAAAAATAAAATAAATAATTTTCAATTTTCATTTAATTTTCTAATTTGATTTCCAACTTACCACCATGATTTTGGGTAGATTTTTCAGTAAATATTAGTTTTTTAAAAACATTCTTTTATTAGGGGAATATGCCAATTTTAGTTTTTTTTTAACTTTATATTTTAAAACTTTATCAATTGCAATTTCTATTTTAACTTGTTCTTCTTCTTCCAAACAGCCTTACTACCTTTTTAGAACAAGGATATTGGTCCTGGTCCTTTCGACCTTAACGACTAGACTCCAGTTTTTAAGTAAGTATATGTAATATATGGGTGTAACTATTTACAGGACGATGCAACCTTGGACCTTCGGCTTTATTTCTAAATCTAACACTTATATTCACTTTCTAAGTGTCTATTCACTTTATAAGCACCTTACGATGCCGAAAACAAAATTTTTTGTTGCTTTTATTGAAACTGTATCATATTTTATTCCTTACGCTAACACCGACACACACACATGGTTGCCATCTTGACCGGAAGTGGTATTTTGACTTCAGAATTAATATTATTAGGATGTCCTGTAAACCTAGAATGAGCCCTATAAGCCCTATTTTTTCGAAGTTTAAGGCTCAATAGTTTTGAAGATACGCGGAGGGTACTTTGTATATTCTCCCCAATACTCATATATCTAGTGATTTTTTGTGTCACTTCTGGTGTACTCCAAGACCCCAGCCTTAATACACGATGTTTCTCAGTCATTTCTCAGTAATGTCGAAAGGATTGCTGAGGAGGTCTTTGATTATTTTGCTGGTTCATTTTGGGGTTTCTTTCTTCAAATAAGTATTTGAAAATTATAAACAGAGGACAAAGTGTAGGAAGGCTACTTGGAAACTGGTTGTCTGTACATAAATTCTTCCCCGCAGATATTCTGAGAGAAATAGATGAATAAACCAGGAAAAATGGACTTTCGTCAAATTGAGTGAAATTTTGGTATGTTGTAGATGGTCTGACAAAAAGACTCCATGGGCTCAAACAGATTCTATCACTAGTTTTCGAGATATAGGTTGTTAAACATCGAAAATGCCGCATTTTTAATATCAGATCTCCAATGATGGACGTGTTTTATTTCCGGTTACTGGAGAAATTGTGATTTGTAGTTTATTGGACATAAATATTTCATAAAACAATTGCCATAAGTTTTGGTGGATTACAGGGTATTTTGAAATAAAATCTTTTTTTTTATTACACGTTGAAAACATAAGAAGATGTAATTGCACAATTAATATTTTGTTAAGGTAATAATTTCTTGGATGTGCTTCATATAATATACAGTGTGAGCCATAAATATAGCTAGAGAGGGCATATATTATTTTCTCCTATTAATGGGTCACCCTGTACGAACCATTCGTGTTGCAATTTTAATAAGACATTAAACAGATATACGAGGGCTGCCTTTTATATTTCGGGATTGGACAACCCTAGTGTTGCAATCTGACAACTGACAGGTCTATCGTAAAGTTTGACATTTTTGAGGTTATACGTACTCAGAACGTTTTGACATAAGAGAGCTATGTGTTGTTTACAGTAACTTAAAGGATTCATCTTGGCCAAAAAATGGAATTAAATCGTGAACATTTTCGTGCGATTATTTTTGACAACTTTCGACGTGGATTAAGTCAGCAAGAGTGCATGGATGAACTTAATTTAATTTTTGGCGATGAAAGTCCATCAAGGACCACTGTTTATCGATGGTATGGTGAATTTAATCGAGGTCGTAGTTCACTCCAAAACGAATTTCGTGAAGGTCGTCCAAAAACAGTTGTTGTTCCGGAAACCATTGATGCTGTGCGTGAACTGATATTGCAAGGTCGTCATGTGACCTATCGTGAGATTGAGTCAACCTTACACATTAGTGGGACCAGCATACATTCAATATTGTATAAACATTTGAATGTCAAAAAAATTTGTTCGCGTTGGATCCCACACAATTTGTCAATTGTTCATACAAAGGCTCGTGTCGATTGATCGAAAGAAAAGCTCAAAAAATACGATCGCGGTGCTTCAAAACACGTTTATGACATAGTGACAGGTGATGAATCGTGGATTTACGTGTATGAGCCCGAAAGTAAACAGCAGTCGACTGTATGGGTGAATCCAACAAAAGTTGTTCGTGCACGAAGCACTTCCAAGCAAATGATCGCCTGTTTTTTCGGAAAAACTGGACATGTCGCAACCGTACCAATAGAACAACGCTGAACAGTCAATTCTGAGTGGTACACAACCATTTATTTGCCAGTTGTCTTCCAAGAAATGAGGAAAACCAACCGCCGAAGATGGATCACTCTTCACCACGACAATGCGAGCTCTCACAAATCGGCTCAAACAACTGCATTTTTAACCACTCAAAACATCGATTTGATGAGTCATCCGCCATATAGTCCCCATGTTTCCCCATGTACGTAACAGTTTTTTTTAGAAAACTCATTTTATTTTAACGTTGAATACATAAGAATATCTAATTGCTCAATTAATATAATGTTAAAGAAATTAGTTCTTGGGCGTGTTCATATAGTATACAGTGTGAGTTGTAATTAACCCTCTAGATTAGATATCCTTACTAGTGTCCAAGGAGCCCCAAAGTATCAGAACTGCTAAACATTCTGGCTATTCGGTGATGGTCTTGGTTTTGACCTCGACTTTAATCTTTAAGGTCATTTCAAGGTCAAGTTTTATTTTATAAATGAAACTTATTTTTTATTACGAATTTGGAATGACCAGAAATTTTTGCGTTCTATATTACCTCGGTCGTGACCTTGAACGTCACCTCCCCAAGATTATTTCAGGGTCAAGATAATTTCTTTCACTGATCTCGTTTAGATTGCATTTTAGAGAAAAATGTTCCGAACACAAGTTTTAGAATTTTTCCGTGGCTACTCAGTGGGGACCTTAGTTTTGACCTAGACCTTGACCTTTAAGGTCATTTTACTCTCCGTGGATGGCCCACAATATTTAGCTTGTTAATCAATATGCCCATGAATGACCTTGGTCATGACCTTTATTAAGGTCATACCCACGGCCATGCATAAGTCATATTCGGATGTAGAGTTCAGTTTCTTCCTAAATCACAAGGAAATGTTAGTTCCTATAGTGAAAAAAAAGCCCCGGGAATATGTTAAAACTTTTGTTTGGAGCATTTTTCTCCAAAATGCAATCCAATCGAGATCACTGAAAGAAATGATCTTAACCTTAAATTAACCTTCAAGGTCATATCGAAAGCAGAATGTTCAGCTATTTCTAAATTCGTAATAAATAATAGGGGTACCATTTAAAAAATAAAACTTGATCTTAAAATGACCTTTAATGTCAATATCAAGGACAAAACCATCGAATAGCCAGGGAAAAGTCCTACAACTTTTGTTTGGAACATTTTTCTCCGAAACGCATTCCGAGCTAGATATTTAGCCGTTCCAGTACTTTTGGGACACCCTGTACATACGGAAATTATAACAAAGATGCTAAAAATTGAGACAACAATTTGGAAGCGAATAAACACTTGTTGCAGCCTATTTGTAACTCACTTTCAGTAAAAAACACCTCTTTTGCCTTCTTCAGATGTCTATTCTATTTATGTACATATATCTGTGGTTAATGTTTTAATTTTTACTAATTATTATTGATTATATTGTATTTTGTTGGGTTATTATTTCATTTACAAATTCATTTTTGATATTATTATTGGAGTTTTTACTATCTTTAAGTATTATTATCATTATTTTGTAATTTATATTTTATTGATATTGATTTATATCTTTGGGACTGTAAACTATTACCATCATTTGTAACTGGTCCTAAGTTACTGTTTATATTAGGTTTGAATAATCATTTTGTATTGAAAATGAGAGACAAGTTTTCGGATCCAGATAAAAGGAGAATTTTAATTTTTTTATATAGTAATTATAGTTTTTGAAGGAATTTGATATGGCGATAATGTCTAGGTCCGCAAAATACTTGTAGCCGTTCAAAAGATCAACTTGACGATGCCTTAAAAGTGGAAAATTTGTAATATCAAATATAATATCCCATTATTTCACGAATTCACTACTGTTGTATATTAATAATAGCATAAGTTCAGCAAAGAGTGATTAAAAATTTAAGCAGTAATAAATTTTATATCTGTTGGCAAGGTCATAATAAATTTTAGTATTTAATTAAGGGTTTCATCTGCAATAATTTACGCTGGCGCCATGGGCATCAGTTTAGTTTAATATGGAAATTTTATTAGATTGATTTTATATCCTCGAATAGTCGTTATAATATTTTCGTGAAAATGAAAATTCCTCTTAATTTTAATTACATCCTTAAGTTCCCAAGCACTAGTTGGCCTTATAATTTTTTTTGTTAAGTATAGAAATACTGATTTTTGTGAAATGCGTTTTTTATTATTAGTTTTTATTAGAATAAATATAAAAGCTACTCTTCGGACAATAATTCTAGTAAATGAAATATCGGGCTACTAGCTACTATTATTTACTATCTTCAATATTTTCATTTTTGTCAAATATAGCAAACCAATTTAAAGAAATGATAGCCAGAATGTTTATCTTTTGGATATGAATTTCGAATTGTTTAATTAATCTTGATTGTTGATTGTATCTGGGTTCTAATGTAAAAAAGGCTATTTATAATCTGCTTGTAGAAAATTAGAAACAGCAAAAAAGTAAATGATATCGACCTACGCCGGTTTTTATACAGAAAATAAACTATATAGATTCAATAAAAACTGAATTAATAACGTTTTTTGGAAAATTCTCAACTCTCTTGCTATTGCTGTTGTGCTTGTATGTGAATTAAAATTTTGCGTAACCTAAAAAATTTACATTTCAGTAAGAGCTCTATACCTAGGGTGGTGCACATTTCCTGCAAATAGTGTCACAGTGTCAGAAAAACAATTGCAGATATTCTAAATACACCAGCAACAATTACAAAGTGATTTTTTAAAGTAAATATGGGTGGTATGATGTAATAAAATTTTGAATATTCACATACCGGGTTGGCCAAATGTTGAGTTCCGGAAAATTCTGCCACCAAAGGAGGATAAGGGGAGGGGTGAGAAGTAAAAATTACCTACAGAATGGAATTTGATATTGAAGTTACATTTTAAAATGGAAAGCTCTGTATGTTATTCCATATTTGGATTCCTGTCAATTTTAGTATTACTTTAGGTATCGCACATGGTTAATTTAGGAAAAATTAAGATTAGATTAAAATGTACAATTCTCAAAATAAATGAGGGGGCTTTCCAAAAATGCACGATGTAGGTGTCATTATTAATGTATAGTTTGAAATGGCTATGTTTATGTGGAGAGGATTAATACTTCTACAAGGCGCAACATCCTATGGAGTGGAATTATAGTTGTACAGGGTGTTTCAGAAAATGATAGACAAATAATTTATTTTGGATGACCAACACACAGAAACATATACAGGATGGTTGCAATCTAGGGTGAATGAGTGTTACATTTGTAGAAAATGATCCAAATAATAAAACAAATAAAAAAGTTAAATATATGTGGATAATATAGAAAAAAATACAAATTTGAGAGGGGGTGATAAGAATTTGTTAATATTATCAATAGAATTGTACCTTAAATCAGATAAGAAAAGATAATATATCAGAAAATAGTTATTGATTGCACACGGTTTCTAAACGGTTTTTATTTTAGGCCAGTTGAAGTCAGTTCTTTCTTAAATATAAATTATTTGTAACGTCTAATATAGAGTCCAATTTTCTTGAAGTTGATTAGGAATTAATTACAATAACTTGCTAATTTTAAACATTTTTTTATCATCAATTCACATGGAAGCATCTTAGTTGTTTAATAAAAATCACGTACAACATAATCTCACCAGACTACGTGCTTGTGAGTCATTACTTAAAAAGAAAACGAAACCACCTATGTAACCCATTTTCAGTAATTTTTTATTACATCTCACTTTTTAATTAGAAAGTTTGTTTATACTTATTGTTAGAACGTTTGTACACTAAATAAACTGTCATATAAATTATGGTTGAAAATCGAATATGTTTCAACTATAAAAAATTCTACTCATGCCAAAGCTCGGAGAAATTGATGAAGACGTTCGATAAAGGTCATGAGTCATGAAACGTTTATTAAATCTGAAAAGAATTCCTTTTGTAATTTGGTTCTCTCACAATTTAATTCTTTCTGCAAAGATTCCGTCTCAGTTCGATGTAAAAATAAATGTCATAGATTATGAACTTTTAAAGAACATTCACTCAAATATCATTTCAAATAGCTTTCAAAACCTATCAATCATATATCAGCTGAAATTAACGTCAACACAATTTCAAATAGCAATTTTAGCATTTTACTTAGATCATATAATAAATAATTACGCTGTTCACATTAATCTTAAATTAAAAAATGATAAGGTCGTCTTTAGGCACAACTATAATTATACAGTGAGGTCCGTAAAAAACGGATAAATTCATTTTCTGAGTAATAAAGACTGTAAATGAAAAATGTTCATACAAATTGAATGACTAACATATATGGGATATATTGTTAAATGTTGAGAAAAACCCACAGAAACCTACAAGAGAAGTAGTTGGTTATAATATTGTTATTGAAACATCTTTATTTAGAATTTTGAAAAAACACCATCCATATAAAATTAAATTGGTTCAGGAACTAAATTAATTTTATGAAATGGTAAGGAATAGGAGCCAAAGGAATCCGATCGTTCCCAACAATATCCTTTTCTCCGATGAGGCAAAATTTACCCTACATGGAACGGTCAACAAGCAAAATGATCGCTATTAGAGTACTCAAAATCCTATGTGGACACGGGAAGACCACACTCTATCCCTTAAAGTGAACGTTTGGGGCACACTAAATGATAGAATAAATTAACCCCTCAGACATTAATATAAAAATAGATATCAACAAGATGGAGCTACACCATATTATGCAGCAGCAGTATTTTTTTGTGGGGCTACTTAAAATCAAAACTCTACAAAGGAAACTCAAATAATATTGATGAGTTAAAACACCGATTAAGGTAAGAATTTAATCAAATCCGCGCAGAGATGTTGGAAAACCTTGTAGAAAAATTTCAACACCGTCTATGACTTAAACTATAAATATTGTAGATATTCTAAATTACCTCATACTTTATTTCTTTCTATGACATCATTAATTATTTAACAAATTTATAATTGAAGATTGATTTTTCTTATTCCAATATCTAAAAATCATAAAGTCTTATATTCATCAATAGAGAAAATGAAGCGCGGAAATACAGGCTACCCCTTTTCGTTTAATTTTTTTAGGCGTAGTTGTTGCCTCTGAAGGGTTGAAGGTAATTTTATTCAATAATAAAGTGAGGAGGTGTGTGTTGGAACAAATTCATTTAAAATTTAGTTGTTGTTTTTTTGGAAAAACGCTCGGGCACGTCGGTTTTTTTTTTGGACTGCAGTTTTTGTGATGATAAAAACTCATTTATACAGGGTGGGCCAGAAATAAATTGCGACCATCAACTTCATTTTTTCAAATAGAAACATTTGTTTATTATTTTATTTTTGAATTCTGCATTGAATTCTAAGTATTTTTCATGTACTATACCGAAAATTAACAGTTATTTAAAAAATTACATTTCTTTCTAAAGTTAAAAAAAAACAACGGTAAAAATAAGGTGTTTGTTGATTTGAACCTATTTATTTACGTCTGATTTTTATGATTTTTTAACAATTATTTATTTCCATAGAAACTGTACTATAATTTTACTTCAAATAAGTAGTTGTGCAGTGCAGTTGCAAAGTTTCAAAGTATGACGCGTTTAACTGAAAAGCAGCGAATAGAAATTTTGACGATGTTAAGATATGGCGACAGAACTCGAACACAAGCTGAAGTTTGCGAATTGTTTAATATGAAGTACCCGGAGCGGCCTATTACATGATCGGTAGTTAGTAAAATAGAAAAAAGTTTCTAGAATTTGGCCACGTAAGACACAAATACAAAACCAAAAATCTTCCAGAAGATACACAATTAAATGTTTTGCTCGATTTACAAAAAAATCCTCAAAAATCCACTAGACATATAACCGCAGAACAGTCAATAAGTAAATCTTTTGTTCTAAAATGGTTGCATAGAAATAAATGCCACCCATACAAAGTTCATGTAGTTCAGGAACTTACTGAAGATGATTTGGACCGGAGTGTAGAATTTTGCGAAATAATGATGGGTAGATGCAATGCAAACCCGCACTTTTCAAGTAAGGTAGTTTTTTCCAACGAGGCAACATTTTGTTTAAATGGTTCAGTAAACAGGTATAATTTTCGATATTGGACATCAGAAAACCCACATTGGATTATAAAAAGTCATACACAGTTTTCCAAGAAAGTTAAAGTATGGGCTGGAATTGTGAGAACTTCAACTGTGGTTCCTTTTTTTATTGACGGAACACTTAACTCGGTAAAGTATTTAGACCTATTACAAAATGACATAATACCCTGTTTAACAGAACTTTACCCGAATGGTGAAAAGCCCAATATATTGGCAGATTCGGTATGGTTTCAACAGGATGGATCGCTCCCGCACTATTCGCGAACAGTTCGAGATTATCTTGACAATATTTTCCCAAATAGATGGATCGGAAGGAGAGGTAATATCGAATGGCCAGGTCTCCAGATCTAAGCCCGTTAGATTTTTATCTTTGCGGTTACGTGAAATCGAAAGTCTCATTCAATAAGCCGGAAAATATCGAGCAATTAAAAACTAGAATTAGGTCCGAAATACAACGATTCCTGCCACAAACGCTAAATGAATTGTTACGAGAATTTGAAAACCGTCTTAGGTATTGTCAGGAGGTTAATGGTCCACAATTTGAACATTTGATTTGATATGTTGATGTTTTTTTTTGGATTTTGCCTCATGTTGATATAAGTATACTTTGTTCTATCCGGATATTGTATAAGAAAGGTTTCACAGACTCTTTCATTAATTATATCAAATTCACCACAAATGATTAACAAATCAAAGTAATGTTCATTTGTTTCTTGTCGGTTCTTTCAAAATAGCCTACTGATAATTCAGATTTCTCTAAGAGCCACACGGAAATTTTAGTTTTTCCAAGTTTATACAACGAACCGTTTACGTATGAGGTTGTGAGCATAAACTCCACCTGCTTTTTAGCGTACTATCTACATAAAAATATAATAAAAATGTCGGAATCCAAATTCGATTTAAAAATTAAAGTGCCATGAACAAGCAGTTGCCAGCTGGACCTCTCTTGCCGATAATTGGCATGTGAAATAAAACCTACGCGCATAATTATTTCTTTTAGTTAGAACCAAATATATTAAATGCAAATTTCGATCTATTCCTTAAAGCCAAAACTTGCCCACCTGCTCCCCCTCCCTTGGGATAAGGAATTGTGCTAGGTGGTAGGTTCTTAGCATCTTATTTGCAAAAACTTAAATTGCATTTGTTTCGACACTTAGTTCCAACTGACACCACACTACCTTGATCTTTATATACTCATATGCCTTAATTTTTTCAGTGTGAGAAACAGAAACCAGGTAATATAATAAGAGTCTTTTCTTTTATAGAAAATTAATAAATTGTATTTAAAAAACAAATATAACTTCCGATTAATATACAATCCACACAATTTACTTTTCGTTCTAATAAACATTAAAATTCTCTCTTTGCGATATTTTAAATTAAGATGATGCCGACAATGATGACAAAGTAAGAAGATTTCGGCAAAATGATCAAGTTTATAGATGGAAGAGACAAGGATGGCAAACTTATGTGGGGATTAAACTGAAAAAGTGTCCAGCTGAAAGCATTAAATAACGAGTTCAAGAAGTGACCAGAATACCGCTGGTATAAAAAGAGGGCATTTCAAAGGTGAAAATTTAACAAAAACTGCAGACCGATTAATCTTCTACCGGTTGTGTACAAAGTATTCACTAACAACAGAATACAAAGTACACTAGACTCCGCTCAACCACGAGAGCAAGCTGGATTCCGCAATGGCTTCAGCACCATAGATCATATAAATATACTTAAGTCGAACTAAGGAATATCAAATACGACTTGCCTTAGCCTTCACTAACTTCGAGAAAGCGTTCGACACCATCCAGTTGAAGGCCTCAATGCCATGAGTGAACAAGCTGTAGACAAGCGATATATAGAAACATTAGCTAACATATACAGGGAAGCCAAAGCCAAAATTAGAATATACCAAGGCAGCTCTGAATTTCTCACTAACAAAGGAGTCCGACTTGGCAACGCAATATCACCAAAACTATTCGCAGCGGTGCTAGAAAGTATCGGAAGTTAGACTGGAATAACAAAGGATCACAATGATCTAACATTTGCGGATGACACTGTCCTAATTGCCAAAAACTCGGAGGAACTGCAAAAGCAAATCATACAACTTAAGGCAGTAAGCAATGAAATAGGCCTTAAAATGAATATCAAGAAAACGAAAATAATGTACAACGAATAGGTAGACACGCAAGATATCACAATAGATAACACAAACGTGGAAGTAGTTAAAGAATAAGTATTCCTGGGTAACTTAATACACACAACGTGTTCGCTACTACCAGAAAAAATAAACGGATCTATCTTGCATGTTCAAATCTCCAGTCCATCTCAAGAAGAAGATGTTTGATCAATGTGTTTTACCAGTGCTGACATACGGCTGCAAAACTTGCATTCTGCAAACTGAAATGACATATAAACTCCAAGTTACACAAAGGTCTATGGAAAGATGCATGCTATGAACAACAAGAAGAGACCGAAACAGAATAGAGTGGATACGAAATAAGACCCAGGTAATAGATGTAATCCCTGAAATGGCAGTGTGTAGGACTGCTGGCAAGGGACAAGACACTAGCAGGTACTATCTACTGGATTATAATATATTCAACAGCTATTTTGAAGAATACTCTGGAGATGATGTGATATTTAAAAAATATATACTTAAATAATTTAATCTGTTAAACTTAAAGTGACATCATTATATATTGCCAGAATATTACATAGTGGAAGTATATTTGAAATATTATAATTCAACAAATTTTATATTTTGCTTAAAAATTATATATTTAAATTAAGTATTAAATTACACATTAGGATTAATACTTGAGTCGTAACAAATTAGTGACAATTATTTTAATTTTCCTGAAATGTATAGATACCTATTACTAAGAATGACACAAAGAAAGAGAAACAGAGATAGGGAGATCACGAGAAATGGGAAGTATATTCCGTAAGAAGCTTTCATTTCATCGTTCAGTCTCCAATGACAGCCGATCTTTTTCTTTACCAGGTAGATTTTTCTGGTCTGTATACTAAATAAACTATAATATAAAAAATATGAAAAAATATTCTCATACAAAAGCACAGAGAAATTGTTGATGTTTGATAAAGGTCATAGAACGTTTATTAAATCTTAAAAGAATGCATTTTATAATTTGTTTCTCTCACAATTTACTGCAGTCTGAGTTCCGTGTAAAAATAAATGCAATAGATTGTGAACTGTTAAACAACATTCACCCAAATATGATTCTAAATATCACTAAAAACATATTAATCATAAATAACGTGAAATTATCGTCAACATAGTTTCAAACAGCGATTTCAGCATTTTACTTACTTAGATCATTTAATAAATAATTATACTGTTTGCATTAATATTCATTTAAAAAATGTTAACGTCGTCTTTAAACATTACCGTAATTAACTAAACTAATATTTTATGTAAAGGTGATACTAATTGCTGAAACTACCTATTAAAATTACTAATAAATAAAAATAAAACAGCCAGTGAGAGTTGCCATCAGATATTTCAAAAGTCACGAAAAGCAAATATAAGTGTTTACAAGTCGAGCTACAGCTATTGCTTCACATTTGTCATCAGTTCTATTCAAATTCAAGTATAAAAGTACAATTAAGTCTGTATTTTCCAAATAAGTTGCTTTCAATCTAATACAGATTTTTCAGACAAATAATAAGTTGCTTTAATCACTGAAACATTTTTTTTGTGAGATTTACCTCGCTTACCATTTTTAGATAAAACCAAAATGGAATTTTCTAGTAAGTAAGAATTATTGAGTTAGACTGATGAAATACATCTAAATTAGTGGGTTTAAAAAATGTAATTTAAGTAAATTTCCGGAGTGACCTAGTAATGTGATCCACCTATGTTCATTTACTGTTGATGATATTTACTACCTAATATAAGAAATGATTATTGAGTTTTGAGTACTAAATATTTTTTTGTCAAAAAACTATAGATATGAAAGGTGATACTACAACTGCATTTGGTTAGCCAATGTCTTAGAAACAGCTTCGTTGTGTTTTTTAAACATTTTAAGCTTCATAGCGTACACCAACAAGCCCATTTTAGCCAACTTTGTGGAGTTGATAGGGAACGAATAATAAGACTGAGTGAGGCACGCATATGATTTTTTGAAATGGTAAAAAATGGGGAAGGTATGATGATCATTATGGGATGTTGTCAAGTTTATTATCAACATGGTCAGAATAGATGACCTGTAAACCTAGTTGTTGAACAAGAGATGGACAAGATTAATGCCTTACAAAATTATTCCCAAGAAATAGTTTCGCAACCTTTATGTAAATTGCAACCACTAGTTCACAAAAGAAGGTTGATTACTTCTATGTTTACTTTGTGACACGCTATTCATTTGTTCCTTTCATGTCGCTTACGCTTAGTAGTCTAGTAGGGAAGTGAGTTTGCTGCGAAAAATAGTTCTGATGATTTTAAAAATGTCGGGTTTTTTTTTGGATTCAGAATTAAATTCTGAGTAGTGGGAATTTTTTAATTTTTTTGCCAAGAACAATTGTACTTGTTATAAACAAAAAACGTATAGAGAAAATGAGGGTCTCCGTTTTTTTGGTTATAAAATGAAAAAAATTAAAAATAGCTTCTTTTTGAAAAAAGATTCTAAAAGAGGAGAAAATTCCATAACGACAAGTCCCAACTCCCGAAACTGTAACTCCATTATTTATAATTTTAAATTGACGTTGAAAATACCGATCCGCGCGGCCGTTTTGCCGCTGCGAAGACACCGCCAAGCCAACAGAGCATCACAAAATAATTTTTTTTTTAAATTTGTTATCAATTAAAAATTTTTAATAAATTACAGTATTATCTAGAGACTTGAAGGAATATAGTCCAGTAGACAAAAAAAAATTCACTTCATTTTTGTTAAAATTATTCAATTGTTAATTAACTATTTTTTCGTGGACTTAGATAACTGAAAATCTAAAACTTTAAATAAAGTACCTTGAAATATTTTGAATTCTGGGAGATTTTCTTATTGACTCAATGAATGAAATTCCGTTAAAAAAGTTTAAAAAAGTTTTTTCATTTGTTTATTATGATTTTCTTAAGTTAACTAAAAATGAAAAATGCAGATTATGTTATTAATTTTTTTATATTTCTTATTTCAGCTACTTTTTATTTATTTTTTGCATCTTATTTCATTACTAAAAATTTGTTTACGTTATTTGTTCATAAATTTGTTATAAACAAATAGACTATTTTAATATTAAAAAAAATGTTTGCCATTCTGTTGTATTGGTCAAATAATGAATTTAAAAAAAAAATCTTAAAAAAATTTTTAATTGTTTATAATCTTTTTTTTTTATTTGTCACCCCTTTAAATTATTAATTAAGGAATCGTTTTTTTTTCTAAATTCATCATTTACTATCCTCATTAAAATTCCAAAAAAAATTGCAGCTCAATTTTCATTGTTTATTTAATAAACAATTTGTTATAAACAAATTCTGAACCTAATTTTTTTTGTTTCCCTTACAAAAAAAATAAATACAACCATGTGCATCAAAGTATTTAAAAAAATTTTGTTTTATTTTTTATTTCATTCTTAAATATTTAATATACTCAGTGTTGAATCCGGCACCTATCTTATCAACTTTTAAATTGCTATAACTCTTAAACTATTGATGATGATGTCTTGGACATTTAAGACAATATTTTAGATAATTAATTATTCTATATGATCTTTATCTTAGAATATTTATATCTCTGTTACTATTGAAGTTACAGCTGTTACCATTCAATACAATTTTGAAGACTACTCAAAAATGTTCTTTTTAACTTTTTACTCCATGTGTTTATTAGTTATATGTTATTATTAACATTTTTATAAGATTACATTAATGGCTTTGGGGTTTTTCGTTATATTGATGTTCTTTTATACTACAGATAATTACATCTATGTATATGTATACATATATATCGATAGTCCTGAACCCCACATGTGCTTTCCCCCAAGGACACTAAAAACAACGTAAAATTGAATTTTGATATATATTTATTAGAATTATATATAAACAATGCATAATTATAAACAATGAAGACGAGAACCAGTATGTATCTGTATTATTCATACTTGAATTACGTTTAACCCCAAAACCATTAACTTAATCTTATAAAAATGTTATTAATGACAAATAACTAATAAACAAATGGAGTAAAAAGTTAAAAAAAAGTTTTTGAGTAGTCTGATAGTAAGTCTTCAAAATTGTATTGGATGATAACAGCTGTAACTTCAATAGTAACAGAGATATAAGTATTCTAAGATGAAGATAATGTATTTTCTAATAAACAAATGCGTATAAAAATAAAACCGTTATAGATAAGGAGATGATTAAAATTAAATCAAATAGAATTATTAATTATCTAAAATATTGTCTTAAATGTCCAAGACCGTATCATCAATAGTTTAAAACTTATAGCAATTTAAAAGGTAATAAGATAGGTGCCGGGTTCAATAGTGAGTATATTAAATATTTAAGAATGAAATAAACAATAAAACAAAATTTTATTAAATACTTTGATGCACATGGCTGTATTTATTTTTTTTTTGTAACGGAAACAAAAAAAATTTGGTTCAGAATTTGTTTATAACAAATTGTTTATTAAATAAACAATGAAAATTGAGTTGCAAAATTTTTTTTGGAATTTTAATGAGGATAGTAAATGATGAATTTAGAAAAAAAAACGATTCCTTAATTAATAATTTAAAGGGGTGACAAATAAAAAAAAGATTATAAACAATTAAACATTTTTTTAAGAAATTTTTTTTTAAATTCATTATTTGACCAATACAACAGAATGGCAAAAAAAATTTAAATATTAAAATAGTCTATTTGTTTATAACAAATTTATAAACAAATAACGTAAAAAAATTTTTAGTAATGAAATAAGATGCAAAAAATGAATAAAAAACCAGCTGAAATAAAAAATATATAAAAAAAATTTTAATAACATAATCTGCATTTTTCATTACTTGTTAACTTAAAAAAATCATAATAAACAAATGAAAAAAGTTTTTTTAAACTTTTTTAACGGAATTTTGTTCATTGAGTCAATAAGAAAATCTCCCAAAATATTTTTAGATACTTTATTTAAAGTTTTAGAACTGATTTTCAGTTATCTAAAGTCCACGAAAAATTAGTTAATTAACATTTGAATAATTTTAACAAAAATGAAGTGAAAAATTTTTTGTCTACTGGACTATATTCCTTCAAGTCTCTAGATAATACTGTAATTTATTAAATTTTTTTAATTGATAACCAATATTAAAAAAATATATTTTCTGATGCTCTGTTGGCTTGGCGGTGACTTCGCAACTGCAAAACGGCCGCGCGGATCGGTATATTCAACGTCAATTTAAAATTATAAATAATGGAGTTAGAGTTTCGGGAGTCGGGACTTGTCGTTATGAAATTTTCTCCTCTTTTAGAATCTTTTTTCAAAAAGAAGCTATTTTTAATATTTTTCAAGTTATAACCAAAAAACGGAGACCCTCATTTTCTCTATACGTTTTTTGTTTATAACAATTACAATTTTTCTTGGCAAAAAAATTCAAAAATTCCCACTACTCAGAATTTAATTCTGAATCTAAAAAACCAAACCCCATCTTTTTAAAATCATCAAAACTATTTTTCGCAGCAAACTCACTTTCCTACTAGACTATAGTGTTACCGCTCATTATTGATATTGAATACTATTAATAGTGTAAAGTACGGCAGCATTAGAAAAAGGAATGGAATGCAGTTGTGTTTTGTTTAGAGGCAAGAGTTAGTAACTTGTTATTAGGGGTGAAATGCATGCTTACCATTGAGAAAGTGATGATGATAGCAGGTCTACTGTGGAAACTTTGTGAGAACTACCAGATTAAAGACGATTGACGTCCAATGAAATTGAACCGTTTTCTGAAATGTCGATACTTTAAGGGTGACGCAACGGACAGGTTCTGAACAATTAAAATAAGTTGTGTTGCGTTAGCAGGTTTTTGAAATCCCGGAATACAGATGTCGAATATGCTTTATGTGCTTTTAAACTCCGTAGCATTATTATTATTAAAACATGCTGGGAAAGTGTTTTCCCCATTCTTTTCATCAAACGTTTTAGTTGCTAGATTTATTCTTTCTATTTGTACGGAAAACAGGATCTCTAGTGAGAAGTGTTATACATGCCCATGATTCTCAGTATCGGTGACCAATTGAAACCAGCACTTTCTCTATCATAATTGTGGCCCTCTCTTGTCTTTTTCGTGATCTCCATTTGTGACTAAAATTATTTCATCATTGTCGAGATGTTATTTCTCAGATATTTTCTAAGTTTGGTTTTATTTTTTGTAAAATTAACCCGGTTCTCTTTTTTTAGTTCGTTTTGTAATTACCATTTTAAGTTACTGCACTGAGAGCGCGGACTGGTCGAATAATTAGGTGTTGTGCCACCTTTTTTGTTACCGATATTTCTTTCTATTCATTTCCATAGTTTTAGTCTTGAATATTGTTTTCCCAGAACTTAATTTTTTAGTTTTCAATTTCCATGTTACATAATAAAGGGTGTTCCAATTTAAGGTTAATTTTTAAATTTGCCGCCATTTACATTTTTTATGTTATAATATCATATGTTATTTGACAGATGACAACTTCCGATTATTAAAAATGGAGAGATATACGATTGAACAACGCCTGTTTATTATTAAAAATTATTTTAAATTTGGTGAAAGTTGTGCAGAAGTTGGAAAATATTTCGTACAGAATATGGAAGAGAAAATTGTCAGTCAAATGTTACCGTTGGAAAAATTGTTCAAAAATTTGTGATAACTGCTTCAGTAAAAGATGAAAAAAACAAAACATATCATCGTAGTGAACGTCGAGAAGAAAATATTGCAACTGTTAATGCTAGTGTGGTTGAACAACCAAAAACATCAATTGGTCATCGGGCACAGCAATTAAACATTCCAAAAACCACTTTATTCAGAATTTTGATTCAGATTCAGATAACGCAAGAAATAAATCAATTCGTTAATTGGGCCATACAACAGAAACTTGAAAATGTGAATTTTTTCAACAAAATCATCTTCAGCGATGAAGCACGTTTTGAATTGGGTGGACTTGTTAACAAGCAAAATTGTCGAATCTGGGGTAAAGCAAATCCACGAGAAATAATGGAAAGACCGATGCATCCTTAAAAAGTGACTGTTTGGTCAATTTTTTGAAACAGAAATTTGGTAATTGAATAATTACTCGAAGAGGAAACATTAATTGGCCCCCTAGATCTTGCGATCTAACACCTCTAGATTTTTTCCTATGGAGCTATTTGAAAGAAAAGGTCTATGCCAACAATCCAGAAACAACTGATGACCTAAAGGAGAACATTATTAACTGTTTTCAAGTAACTGAACCGCAGTTATGCCAGAAAGTTATCTAAAATTTTGGCAAAAGTTTAGATGCTTGTCGTACCGCAGCAGGTGGTCACTTACAAGATATTGTTTTCCATTACTAAACCGAAACAATTGTACTATCATTTAAAATAAAAGATTTGATCATTCTCAAATAATTTGTGTATTTTATTAAAAATTTAAAAATTACCCTCAAATTGGGACACCCGTTAGATAATATTTATAGCTACAATATAACTTACTATTTACAGACTTAAGTCTATTAGGAGTTTGCATTCTATGTTATAGCATTTTTAGTAAATAGGTCTTCATAATGATACATCCGTCCAGCAGTAAATGTTTGGTTTTAATTCTTGATGATTTCCTTAGTTATAGATTACTTTTTAATAACAAGTCTACATAATGTATTTTCCAATCTTTGAAGGTGTTGTAGTTTATAGGGGTCCATGTCATACAATAATTTCATAGTTGGCAATGCACAGATAGAAAACATGGTAGATTTTGCAAAATAATTTACCGTTTATACATTTCGATACTTGTACAAAATATAAACAAGATATTTGTTTTATTCAGTATATATAGACTATATTATTGCCACACCTAAGTATGCAGACTAGTGCACCTACAAACTTACAGTCCTGTAGTTCTTCTATTCGTTGATTTGCAGTGTGAAGGTTAATTTTCTTGGTATACTATTGCAATAGTTATGAATACTGTTATACTTAACATTTGAATACCTGCGACTCCACCATAGTTTACTGTATGAGAAAGTCCGTAAAAAAGTTTCTTCTGATTTTTTACGGAACGGTATAAGCTATGTTATTGAAAAAATATGGTACCACTTTGGGATCTCCCTGAAGTAATCCAATTTCTTTTCAATTTATCCCATGTTCCGAATAGAAAATTTTCCATATTTTTAATAACAGCGACTCCACCAAAGATTACTGTATAAGAAAATCGGTAAAACAGTTTTACCCCATTTTCTAAAATACGGTACAAGCTATATTATTGAAAAAAATATGGGACAACTTCGCGAACCGCCAGGGTCCAGTATAAAAGGTGGAAATTCCTTGAGCCGTAGGCGAGTAATGGCTAAACAAATATAAAAAATAAAAAAAAAACATAGA
This sequence comes from Octodonta nipae, assembly GCA_034190945.1. Taxonomy (NCBI): domain Eukaryota; kingdom Metazoa; phylum Arthropoda; class Insecta; order Coleoptera; family Chrysomelidae; genus Octodonta; species Octodonta nipae. Next base: position 94,621,227 of record CM067221.1, read on the forward strand.
TACAGACGAATTTAGAACCTCCTTCGTTTTGAAGTCCGTTAAGAAATAGTAAAATTCTCGCTAGTAAAAGTTATACCCCAATTAGTACTGACTTTTGTATTACACTATGTATTGAGTTCAATTATGATAGTTTTTGCGACACCTTAATAATTTAATTTAATAAAATATGTAACAATTAAAATTTGACTGTTTATCGACGTTCTACATTGGGCATAACAGTTATATACTGGACAACAAAAAATTTAACATTTTATATATGAATATTTATTTAAAGACTATTTCTTTCTACGACTTATCTCAAAAGTGATAATTTTTTGTATTCAAATTTTTCGTTTTTTTTTTTCATGTAGGTATTTTTGTCGCTAAAAACAACAAAGATCACAAAAATTATTTTGAGGACTTTAAATTAATTTATTAGTAAATTTCAATTATTCTGGGTTACTTTAGATTTGTTTTGAAATACAAAAAGACAAGAATTTTGGTCTACAGCAAATTTTGATCCATACATCTTATTAGGAGTTAGAAGAAGGTAGTCCAATGATGAGGTCTGAATATTTTAGACTGGTTAAAGGTCTTGTGATAATGGGATGTATTAGACTTGTTACTCTCATAAATAGAGTGAACAGTGCACGTGAAATAAAAGATGATCCAGTTGCAATTGCAGGACGGATATTCTATAGAATAACAGTTAATCGAGGATTGCTTGGAATATGGCTAAGAAATTACCTACTTGATTAGGTGTTACCTTTGACACTATAGAAGAGACTTGTTGCTTGGAATGCTATAAGACTGGAATTGCTAATAGATGTGTTTCATTAAGTAGTCCAGAGGCATGAACTTATTGAGATTTCAAGGTGAGAGAAATTATAGATTTCACTGTTGAACGTCAATCTGCAAGGCAGAAACGTGTAATGGTACGAGGCGTCGTATGTATAGTTATTTTCAGCGGCAATCTTACAGTTCAGTGATACATAAACTGCAAGCAGGTACAGGTTAACAATCTTTCAAACAAATCTTGCCAAATTCAATCCTTCAGTAACATAATGTCAGACCTAATAGAGAGATTCAGAAACTGCCATCAAGATCACCTGATTTGTCCCCCCATCGAACATTTGGATGATTATTCCTCAATAATATACATAAACTAATTCTATCAGTGTCCCATAGAATAAATTGGTCCACATGGATTTGCTATTCATTATTAATTTTAATACAGTTATTATGAAAATTTGTTTAAAAAGTAAAATATTTTATTTTGGGGATATTGTCTACTTAGCACGCGCTTATGAGAACGTTAGCTGTTACTGGTATTAGGAGACGATTTACAAATATTACAATTTCGTCATTTCATAAAGGAAATTTTTGGGTTAAATCAATAAACAATAAGGTTTGAATCTGTCAAACCGAAACTTTGCACCTAAATTCTCTAAGTAAAATTATCATATTTCACAAACAGATACTAAAATCTTTTTGGTTAAAAAAGTAAACGCGTCCAGAAAATTGTGAATTAAAAATGGTTTGTAAATGAATGTTAAAAAATGACACAGTAAAAATTGTTCCTGTGAGAAATCAGCTACCAACGAAACATCACAACATCTTTAAATGAGAATAATAAAATACCAGTATATCGTTTCGAGAGAAAAGATTTCACAGAATATTAATAAAAGAAACAAGTGCAACAAAAAATTAAGGAATGCTTTGGTATATTATTAACCAATTACAATAATTTGGTCAAGTGCGATTGGACTCGAATACTAACGGATCTGTACCACCTTCAAGATTTGATACAATGTAGGTGAATCAAAGTGTATCTTTTTCTAATATTCCAGTTTCAGACAAGCAGGAAATGAGTGTATTTTCTTATATTTATCCAAATATCTTTTAAAATAGGCGTTTTAAATTTATTAAAAATATATTTTATTTTCCGCACAATAGACTTTTTGCTTCACTTGATTTTTATAAAAATTTTTATTTAATTTTCTATATTTTTGATAATATCGATTAAACAATTTATTTAAAAAAAATGAAAAAAATAAATTTATATTCCTCATAACTTCTTTCATTTGATGTATTGCATGATGCGTTTAAATAATATATTTTTTTATTATCCGTTTAATTCAATAATTTGGCCCCCAAAATTAGTATTAGGGATTTCTTTGTATTTTGTTTGGGGTGTAAAGTGCTAAATGGATATATTTTTTATATTTTTGTTAATACAATATCTTAAAATTTTCATTTTAAAAATATTAAAAATATATATGTGTAATCGTCATAACGAGCCCTTTGATTTAATTAATAATAATAATAATTTAATTATATGATGAGTTAGAAATAATTTTAATTTTGTATTTTCCATTTAATGCTATAATTTACCCCCTAAAATTAATATTAGTGGTTTTTCCAGTAAAGTTCAGGTGAGGTCCCATATCCCTAATTTTTTTCAAATTTTGACGTCTAATAGTTTCGGAGATAAGGAATGGGTAAATTTTTTAAATTTTTTGTTAATATATTTTAAATAATTTATTTTAAAAATATAAAAAAATTATATTTATATTCGTTATAACAACGAGCCCTTTCATTGGAGAGTACATCATGCGTTAGAAATTATTTTAATTTTGATATTCTCCATTTAATTCAATAATTTGCCCTTCCCCAAAAAATAACAGTAGAGGTTTTTCCGTATTTTTCCGGTAAAATTCAGGCGAGGCCCTATATATCCATTTTTCTTTTAAATTTTGCAGTGTTTAGTTTCGGAGATAACGTGAGGGGGAATGGGTAAAATTTTTGATATTTTTGTTAATACTTTTTAAATTATTTATTTAAAAAATTAGAAAAAAATATGTTTGTTCTCGCCATAATGAGCCCTTTCATTAGAAATATTACATGATGCGTTAGAAACAATTTTAATTTTATATTTTCCATTTAATTCTGTAATTTACCCCCCAAAATTAATAGTAGAGATTTCTCATTATTTCTATTTTTTTTCCAAAATTTTACGTCTTATAGTTTCGGAGATAAGGTGAGGAAGGTCGATTTTTTTAGTTTTCCCCCCAGAAGTACCCCTAAAATCAAAATTGCTCCATTTACGATATGTACTCCTGATCGGGTGACCAAACTATATACTGATACCAAATTGCAACCTTTTCCGTGAAGTAGTTTAGAAGAAAATTGCTGTGATATGAAAAAGGGAAAAATCGGGAGTGATATTATAAACAACTAAAAAAAAGTTTCGTCTTGAGCATCCTACGAAGTATTACTTACACCCGCGCCGCTGATGACATCTGCCGCAGTTGCAGATGAAACGTTCGAAAGAAATTCATCTAGATCATACAAGAACAACTCGAGGAAATAAAAATTATTCAGCAACGGTATATGACAATATGTTCGAAATCCATACATACTACCGACCAACAACAAAACACAAAAAAAAAGTTGCCTGAACTTTAACTGTTGTATATGGTTTCCAATGAATTTTTCTCTCTTGAATCCGAATCCGTTGTCAGATTTGTTTCATCATCATTCAGGTTTAGCCAAATTGCTAAAAACATTTTGCCTCCTGAACCAAAATCCGTGTGCAGATTTGATCCATCACCCTTTAATTTTCAGCAAATCGCTGAAACTCTTCTAATAAATAGAAAATTTTGGGTAGTACCCCATCACTTAGCGACATATTAGAAAAGGTTTGAAATAAGGGTAAGATACATTGTGAGGGACTACTCATGTAATTTATGAGAATCTAATGTTTCAGTGGCACCTCCATGCGGTGATAGCGTACAACCACATTTTTTTCTTTATACACCCACTATACATATTACTTATATCTAGACAAAATATTCAAAATCAGTAATCGAGTGACTTATTTCATACTTTTATATATAGCCAGATATTTAATGTTTAGTGTTAGAAATTTCCTTAAGACTAAAGTATTCTCGAGCAAATCTGACCACGGATTTTGATTCTGCAAGCCAAAATACTTCGTAAATCATATTTCTCGTATGCAGATCGTTCCACTACTCAAAATTTCTACTATATATTTCAGATAATTTTCAACGAATTTTAGAAGCTTTTCAGCGATTTTCTTGTTGATGGAATAAATCTGACCACAACACGATCATGGTATAGGAAACAAAAATACTTCGGAAATCTAATATAACATAGATCGCTCCACTATTCATAATTTTCCATTTTTCAGAAGATATTCAGCAATTTTCTGAAAACTGATTGGTGAGAAGGCAAATCTGATAATTCTGCTCAGGAGGCAAAAATAATTCGGAAACAATGTATGGCAGATACAGATTCCTCCACTACTTAAAATGTTCTGTATTTCAGCAGATTTCAGCGATTTTTTAAAGGTTTGCAGCGACTTGCGGAAAATTGAGCGTGATTAGGCAAACTAGACCACGGGTAGCCAATTTTTCTAATTGGAAACGATACATCTTCGTTTCAAAAGCTTCTACAGTCTCCAGTTAGTAACAAGTTGTTTACGACGGCTATTTGATATATAGTTAAAACCCACACAATATATTTTTTAGAATTCAAATGACCGCAACTTCTAGTACAATTTAAAAAAATATATAATTATTTTCGAGTGAAGAGTTGCTTTCGAATAAGCCCAATTTCTACTCTACATTAAAGGAAAAATCCGTAATTTGACGTCGCGAAAGGAAAAAATTTAACATACTTTATACATTTTAGATTTTCTTGGGAATAATACCACATCAGAGTTCAAACTTGTGTATATTTTAAAACCAAACGTTTCAAAATCCTGTCGGATTTCGTTTTCAATGGAAAATCTAAAATAAACTAGAAGATGCCACAAATAACATTCAGAAAACATACTTTATACAATATATTAAACATTACATTCTGATACCTTCAATCGAGCAAGAAATATTTCGCAATTACTTTACACCCTATTCTATCCGGCAGTTATCCTGTAAGAAATGTAAGGACTCAAATAAATACTCCCGAGTAATTATGCAAATGCGCTTCCTATATTTTGCACTAAACATATAAATTTATTCTAGTACACATTTCAAGGTATTTAATTTTTGTAACATTAAATGACAGGCAAATAGTCTCCAGGTTTACTTGTTTTTTAGAACTGCAAATTATTTAACATCAATTCTTTATTCATTTTATAGAATTTATCTGAGCGATAATATTATCAAAGAATTGGCTAGAAAAGATGAAATCGGAAAGATTGACCCGACAAACCTAAAATTCAAATTTTGTTCTCTATCGATGTTGTAATAGGCAATAGATACTTCAAACTTTTTGGTATACACTAATTGAACCTTATTGTAAAATAGTAAAAGTAATTTTTCTTATTGTGAAGTGAATGTTTGTGCTTCTCTAGTGTGAATCTTCTCAAATATGGAGGGAGTACAGACTATTTAAGCCAAATGGGATGAAACATCAGTATCATTTGATCATTGTTAGTGAATTTACAACATGAAACCGTTTGTGGTACGTACCCATTTATTTTTCTCCCCGAATTTGTTTAAGTGATTAACGGTGTGATACAGTGAGAAATCCGTCTTTTAAACATCGCTTTCTTCGTGTTGCTCGCGGATCTGCAATTTAAGCTTGTCAACATACCTTGTTGTTGGTACCGGCTATTTGTTGGATTATTTTGGTTATTTTAAAATTACTAAACTATTATCCTTTTTTGCTTTAGTAAATAACATTATCATTTTTTTAAATTAAAATTTTATTAATTTAAAGTCAAACATGCTTATAACTTTTTAAAAATATTTTGTGTTAATAGTCAACAACAAAATTTCCGTTTAATTACTATTTTAAATTTAAATTATATCTGTTTCTATCGTTTATACTAAAGAATTTGTAAATTATATTTCTATTTTTATTTCAAATTAATAACGGTAAACACCTTGTTTTAATAAAATAGTAGGTAATGCAGTTTTTTCAAAACAAATTATTTATTTTAAAATTTCGAACTAAATTCTTGCATACAACATTTCTATTTTATGTTATTCATTTCAATCTATTAAAGGCAATTTGTAGTCTGTACCGGCATTTTGTTGGATTATTTTGGCTATTTTGATATTCAAACACATATTTTTTATTTTTCTCTGATTTTTAGCTTGAAAATATTCATTATTATTAGATGACAAATATAATAAATAAATAAATATGGTAAAACTTTTAATTGACATTTAACTACAATAAAAAAACAGTTGCCCAAACTGAGTTATTACTACTAGTGTTTTGAATTTCCATGTGGATTTTTTTTCAAATTGAATGTCATACGATTTTTCCACATTTTTTCCCATTTTTGCCCTGAGTAAATTATACTCTCGAAAATATTTTTATTTACAAAGTTATTCAACAGTTTCTAAAAATACATTAGAGAGCAAAATATGTCAAAATTTTAGTAGTAATGTTTATTTCCTTGAAAGTTCTGGCTTATTCTATATTCTTCCCCATTACTTCAGAAATGGAAACAGCAGTATCAAGTTTCTTACATTTATTTTAATATTTTTATATCAATTATTAAATATTTTGGAAAAGAACTCAAAATATTTGAATATTCGTAGAAACTTATAAAACTGATTTATTTTTCTTATATTCTTTTAAGTAAAGTTCTTCCTTAGTTCAGAATGTATAAAAACAATTTCTACAGTTTATGATTTTTCTGACAAATTAATGAATGTTTAGTCTACTTCAAGACTTACATATTTTTACATTAACAACGATACTGTGCAGAATCTCAACAATAGTTTTTAAGTCAATATAACGAAGTTATAAGTGTATATCAAGGATTTCTGAAAACACTTAAAATTGGTTACAGTAATATAAAAAACTGTTTTGTACATACTTAATCAATACCAATTAATATTCGTAACATTGTCAATATTTTGTACTAATGCATTGAATTTACCCAATCAATATAAGAATTTTAATTTGCCTTGAACATATTTTTCAAAAAAATTGTGTTAACAGAAAAAAAGCGATCAAACTACACTTTTTGTTACATTCAGTAATGAATCGACATGTGGCATACGTAAACATTTAATTGACAAAGAGAAAGTACTTACTAATGATTTTGCTTTTATCAATGAAACAGAAATTCAAACAAAATTTGATAAACAGTCTTTATCAAACGAAAAGGAGAAACCCACACTTTTCGATTTCAAACTTACGTTTAAAGTCGGTCATTGTAGTTTACATTAAAATTATTATTGTAGCATGAATTTCTTCAAGATGATGACCTAGGTGAGGAGCTTTGTTAGTTAAATAAATATTCAAGATGATACTTGACATAGAAAGTGCAGTTTTGAATTTGTAATGTCTGAATGTGGGTTTTACGGAAAACAAAATGAGTACAGGCGCTCGCTGTTGCTTGTTTTTTCAAAGGAGAATATTTTTTTATTCTAACTGGAGAAGTAGTATGGGTCAAGCACACATTAGTTTTATATTCATTTACAAAAGCAAATACGTGATCAATAAGTAGTCAATTTAACCACGGATTTGTAACGAGTTCACTGTTTTAATTGCAGTTTTAATTTAAATTAACAGTTGATACAAAAAGGTTTAACAAACGATTAAATTTGCTTCCAGTACTTTTTCAGACTACTTATTTCATGAATATTATGAGAATCTAAACATACAACTGGTATAATACTCTTAGTTTAGTTTCTATTGCCTACTCCACAATTGGCGTGTTTTCACACATTTCTGAAATCTGAAAACAATATACTTTGAGTTAGAAATTATTATTATACTAGCAGACCCGGCCACGCGTTGCTGTGGCTGAGTGATTTAAGACAGATTTCAAAGACAAATTTAACACAAATTAACATAAGATTTTTATAACATTTATTCAATAGTATATATACTCTAAATATCTTTAATCGTAATGAATCACAGTTAATGTTCAATGAAGCGCCAGTCGATGTACAATATTTTTGGTCAAGGCGCCATCTGTTCCTGACTTATGGAACGTACGATTAATAACAACAACCAACGTTGATGATCAGTTTATTATTAATTATTAAGACCATTAATTTAAATAACTATCCTATCATCTAAGTTGGACCAAATTACATATATATGCCAAATTTCATGAATATCGGTTGACTCGTTTTTGAGTTTATTCGGAACAGACACAGTGACACGGATTTTTTATATATTAAGATTACTGTCAGCTTTTTTAAATTTTGAGCGCCCTATTTTTCTTGCAATTGGCAATTTTAATATAATTTCATAATAGACGTATATAATGCATTATTCTTGTAGAAAACAACAATATGTTTGTGATCGTTTCGACAATATTTGTTTCACCAAATTAATTTTTTCACCAATATTTATACGCTTTATCAGTTGTTCTAAAAGAATAGTTTACTAGTAGTATCTATTAAATCTACAATCATAATATTATTAGAGCTGTTATGTTAAGAAAATATACGAAAATTACGAAATATAATTGGTTCTGGTACTTTTTTTATATGAATTATTAAATTGTTATTTTAGAGTTTTTATAAAAAACGAATAACAATAATGCACAATTTAAAAATAAACGGAAACTCTAGAATTATACATTTATATAATCTCATTTCTGTGACTCACTATATGCAAAAAGATGCAGAAAAATATTAACATAAACAAGTTTATGGTTCTGGTTTGATTACAAAACTAAATCTCCATTATTCAAATCGATTTATTATAAATTCAGATTAGCATCCGAAGTGTGTTCTAGTCCACATCTTAATTCGAGTGCAAAATATATTCGACAATATAAAACCGGAATCATAAATTTGCAGAAAAAGAAATAAACAATGTTAGAATTAAAAATTAATTGTTTATTAGCATCAAAACGATTTGATAATAGAATTTTCTTTCGCACCAGTAAATCGAGTAATTGTTTATTGTTGTCAGCAATATCGAAGAAGATAGTAAAAACGTGGGAGTATTAGCGAAATCGTGGAATCTTTTAAATTATTCTGTAATCTTCAATTATTGTTAATGGTTTGCGAAGCTGGGAACTTTTGTTGCCAAATTATTGTTTCTCTAAAAATATTCAGTAATTTACATTTTAAATTTTAATTAACAAATAGCATTGCTATTGTGTTGCAACAAATGTTTGCCTTTAATGAATTTATGCACAATTTTTAGCGATATTTAGTTAAAAAGTCATTCTTCGATATGTTTAGGTGGCTAACGGTTCTCAGTTTCCTTTGTGTTATTTAACTCCAGAGGGTTATATCGGTTTGTTATACTTTCCCTCTCTTTCCTTTCTTCTTTGTCTTGTATATTGCTTCTAACCGATGAGAGATCGATTCAAAAGAACCTTTGCTTTCACTACCAGTGCCTATTAAGTTGTCAGATGTTAGTCTGTTCCACATTATATGTACTTTGTTCATCTTGCATTGACAGTATATGGGTTCAATATTTTCGGTCGGATGCGCAACTTCGCATCTATCATCTTTGTTCTAATTATTTTTAGAAACTGCAAGATTTCCATGTAGAGGGGAAATTGTCAAAATAGTAGCCCCTCTATCTAAATCTACTGTGTCCCGCTTATTAAACTTCTTAATATGAGTCTTCGTACCCGCAGCCTTATTTTCCAGCTTATCAAATGTTCTTTCCAGAGGGATTTTGGAGTATCTCTGTTCTTTCGCTTTGGTTTTTTTAATAATGGTAGTTATCTTTACTCTTTAACACTTTAAAAATCCCATGACATGTACTGCTTCATTTCGGTTTTATAAACGGTGTTGATCCTTAATATCACCTTGCCCGTTTCTTGGTTATCTCCTGTTTAAGAGCCCTCCGTCATATGGAACACGGTACTATAATGTCCAAAGAGACTCAAATTCAGTTAAGCATAATCCTAGTCAGGTTAGTCAATATTAATTCAAGTAATTTTACTGGTGTCTTTTATATGAAAGTGAGTACTTTCAGTGATCTCCTTCATCAGAGTTACCCTTAGTATCCCGGCCGCAGTGGCATGCCAACTTTAGGTGTTTCTTATTCAAGAACCCAGTTATTTTCTTGTTTCCTCAAAATAGAGGACTAAATCTGCAGAGTTTATTACCTCATTGGAGTGTATTACTTCCAGCACATCATCGGGCAGGACAGTCCATAAGGTTGGGGACAATACAAATCCTTCTAGTACCCATCCCTTTATGTAATCTTAGCCATTTAGTCTCATTTATACATTACATTCAAGTTTTTTTTTTATTTTAACCACCTGCCTGGGAGCTTCGCAGTCCTATAATGCATTCTATTTATCTGCGTTAAATAAATGAATTCATTTTTATATTTTGAAATAAACCAGTATTTTTTATTTATTTGCAGCTTTTGTCCACTTTGGTGGCTCTTGCCAGCGCAAGACCCGAGGCTGGCTACAGCTATAGTCCTCCATCCACCTCCTATGGAGCACCATCTGGTGGTGGCGGTGGATTTGGCGGCGGCGGCCATGGAGGTGGAATTGGAGGAGGCTTCGGCGGAGGTAAGGATGGCATTTATTTCAATTCTCGAATACAATTCTAAAATACAATATTGAAACTCTTTTAGGCGGCGGATTCGGAGGCGGTGGCGGATTCGGCGGTGGAATTGGAGGTGGTCACGGAGGCGGTGGTGGAATTGGAGGAGGCGGTGGAATTGGAGGCGGTAAGTTTACTCTAAATACGCTATCATTTTAAAATGTACTATTATCTGGGGTGTTTATATAGTGATATTTGAAATAAGAAAGCCATTAGCAATGTAAAAAAATCTAAATTATTAATGCGTTATAACAAGCAATAGTTTTTAAATTTATGATCATTTCATCAATACTATATGAAGCAAATATAATTATGAATTAGCATTTTTTTAAATTGTAATGTTATTGTTTTGTGTTCAGGATTCGGAGGTGGAATCGGAGGAGGATTCGGAGGCGGCGGCGGCGGCGGCGGCGGTGGTGGATTCGGAGGTGGATTCGGAGGTGGTTTTGGAGGTGGTGGCACCACAGTCCAGAAACACATCTACGTCCACGTACCCCCACCAGAACCTGAAGAATTCAGACCACAAAGACCAATTCAAGTAGGTCAAGCCCAGAAACATTACAAAATTATCTTCATTAAGGCACCAAGTGCACCAGCACCAACTGCCCCAGTGATCCCAGTTCAACCACAAAACGAAGAAAAGACCTTAGTCTACGTTTTGGTCAAGAAACCAGAAGAAGCACCAGAAATCACCATTCCAACAGCTGCACCAACTCAACCAAGCAAACCAGAAGTATACTTCATCAGATACAAGACTCAGGTAAGGGAAATTGATTATTTTTCAATATACCATTTATTTCAAAAGTCAAGTATTTCCTTGTTTAAGTAAAACAACGATTAGTAGGTGTACAACAGGATATAAAGGTAACGATCAAAGCCAAACCAAAAAGACGGAAATATCTAAAACCCATGAAAATAATCTGGAAAGCCTACACAACTGTTGAATAACTTCGTAGGAGTGGACACTCAATGAAGGTTGAAAGATGACTCCAACTAATGAAGATAAATCTGAAGAATCCATTGCAAACAAACATACAAAAACATATATAGAAGAAGTTGTTAAAGATATTGTGATAAAATATTCTATGTTATATAGTAGGGATCCATTTTTTTAAGGTCATCTGTAAATTCAAAATGCAGGATTAGTCCCAGAAGTACGACACTTATGGTTGGAACTTATGGTAGAGAGTAGAAATCCTATAAAGCTTAAGATGGAAGTTTGACCACGAAAGCTGGCACATGGCTGAGGTTTATGGAATGTGTTTAGAATACTGGTCAATAGGTACCTTCAGAAAGGTAAAACTAACAACGGCGAGTATTCTGAAAAATTAACGCAGTGTTTGAGTTGTGAAATCAAGAATACTGGTCGAATTTCGCGAAATAAAATTTATTTGTATTAATCAATGCAATTAGTTAGAGAAAAATTTTCCACCTCCTAGAGTAATTTTATGTCTTCAAACTTGAAAATTAACTGGATGGTAAAGAACATGCTAACAATAATGAGATTGAGTGTGTGGCTATTATCAGAAGCTCGACGATTATCATTATATAGATGGGAAACATACATCTATCTAAGAGGAGATGATGTAGCGAATCAAAGACATTTTCCCTATTTTTGAAGGCATTGTAAGACTTTAAAAAATACCTTTTGCCATGAGCATCAAGTAAAAGGTAGGAAATAAATCTTTAGGAATTCCCGACTTTTGATGAGATAATTACCTAAAATTTCCATTCGAAATTTTACCATACACCACCTGCCATACGATGCAAGTGAAATCCATCGAAAGTTTAATCAAAACCTTCGCATCAATGGGAACACCAAACAACTAATCCTTTGTTACTTTTATTCTTAATTATACACCAGAGAAATCTCTTAGAATAAATACTCACATAATAATGCCGTCCGAATTATAAAAAAAAACTGTTACATTACGCAGTCAGACTAATGCACTTTCATCGGACGAGCAAAGTTCAAGTGGCATCTTCAATTTTCTCTAATCATCTGTTAAACGGTGAAAGTAAATTTGCGTTTGGTTAAATAATTGCATTTTCCAATGTAAAATACCGCAAGTAATCCTATTTGGGTTTCGTTGTTTTCCTGCTGCGACGCGTTCAGGTCTCGCCAATGCGGAAGCTAAAGGTCACGAAACAAATGAAAGTGTACTCGTCGCATCAAACTGTGCCGCCTTAGATGTACTTCGTATCTTCAATAATAAAAAGTTTCGTTTCATGAATTTACGTGATCATTATTTCAGTGCCTCGTTTAGTTGAGTAACAATAATTATTTTAAGAGAACTGTATGTTTTTTATCAACAGTAGTTGTTACCGCGTTAGATAATTGCATATGGGGTGCACATAATTATACCGATTAAATTATTTCGAAACGAACATGATTTAATGATCTAAGTTGATGACATAAATTGTTTTATGTTTTGTTGATATAATAACGCTAGCTTCTTTGGCGCTTTGTATTATTCAAAATCACATACATACTTCAATTATTTTATTAGTTTATAAAGTGGTATTGAATTTATTAACTTTTTGTTGTTCCTGTAAGTAAACTTGGTTAACTGGGAGATATCTTTTCACTCTTGAAGTAGTCTATTTTCTCAATTTCTAAAACAGCCAAATTCTTGTCTTCTTCTGCATTTATTATAGGGTAGGCTCCAACCTTTTGTCATGATGTCCCTCTTCTGAAGATAACCAACCAATCTTTTCTCCCTTGATATTTTTATCAGTCTGGGACCATCATCTGCTCTTGTCACAAGTTCATTCCAATACAATCTTCTTTGTTTTATAAATTTCCTAATGTCAGTTACGTTACATTGTTGTCTTATATCTGAATGTCTTATTCTGTCCAGCTTGGCCTTTCCTGCTCTAGAACTGAAAGTGTTCATTTCAGCGATAGGAAGTAATTGGTTTGTTCTTCTTGTTCTGCTCGAATCTCTGATCCATATGTCAATATGGATCTTATCTACATTCATATATTCACTCTTCCATATTATGTCTCTCAAATATTCTTTGAATGTTTGAGATTGTACTTCGTGGTACGTGTAATAAGCCCTAGATATGTCTAGGTATTTAAAGTTCATTACTTTTTATTCTGTTATTTTATTCCTCGGTTTCCAATTTGCATCACACCGGTTCCCCGGAAACACCCATATACCAGGTTTTTTCAATTGCTGCAGCCATGTTATATTGTGTTGCTCACTGTTATATTTACTCCATCGTATTATTTTGATCTGTTCGTAGTTGGTATATATTGTAACTCCTTTCTGTAAAGCGTTCCAACGTACGCCTTCCATTGGGGGTTATCTGTTGGCCTTATCTTTACAGTCTCGTTTACTCGCTCCTTGTTAAAGTGTTTCCAGTCAATTTTTTTTTGGCTACCCTATTTTTTGATTTACGAGGTTTCGTTATCATTGGTAGGACTGCCAATAATCTGGCATTTTTGTTTTTTTGTAGCGAAAAAAACCTTCTTTCTGGCGATTCTCTTAACTTCCTTCGTGTACCAAGATGTTTTGTACTTGTTTACGGCTCCTTTAATTTAATTCTCCTTTTTCCGATCGCTGTTTCTGTAATTTTTTCACTTTGTTCCATGCATTGTCCACACTGGTTAAGTTAGATACGGGTTTTGTACAGATTTGATCTCTGAGCCTTTATGAGTAGAGATCTCTTGTGCTGTTCTGAAAGGGTTCCAAATCAAATTCTTTATATATTCTTGTGTGAGTTAGTTTCTAAATATTATATTTAGCTTTATTTTGCTTGGTCACTACCTATATTTGCCGAGTTCAATAGTCTTCATCTAACATTTCTGTAGATTTGATAAGTCTATTTGTTATTACGTTTTCTATCATAGATTGTTGTCCCTATGCGTTTATGAAGGTATGTTTGTGTTTGAGGTGGAGATCGAAGGATGTGTTGATGATGCTGAGACTATTTAGGCGCAAAATTCTACTATCAAATCTCCATTGCCTTATTTACTTACTTACCTGTTCGTGGAATCGTTCTTTACCCGTTGCACAATACCATTTCCAATTCCAGCATTAAAGTCTCATTAATATCAACCTGTGGTAAGGGATAATTTTTCTGTTTGACTCTACAATTGTTCATAAAACATTTGTCTTTTTTGTATCTTTTGAAATGTCTAGAACATAAAAATTATATACTTGAATGAATTCATTGTGAGTTCTTAGCGTTATTTCCATTTTTTCTGCACTGTCTTTGATCTCCATAACTCTCCTGTTCTTCTTTTATTTCTTAAGAGGCGGAAATAACTAAAATAACTAGCTTCGATGTCGCATTGATACTATATGGATTTAGGGCCATTCTTCAAGTATCTTTTAAAATTCTCTTCCTCGCATTGTCATCACAAATTGAAATATTTCTGCCAGCTTGAACTAGTTATTAAAGAAATTTAAAATGGAAAAATCATGATTTTTTTGCAAATCTTATCCCTTAAAAATGCTGTATAGCAAATTTTTATTTAGGAAAATACAATAGTTTAATGTCTTTTAAATCAAGCAATCTATTGTGGAACGTACATGATAACTGTAAAATACGTTTTCGAGCGTTGCTCCTTCACTTCGGTATTCACCTCCTTTGAACAATCTGCAGAAACATCCGAAGTCATTCATGGAATTCTGTCATATTGATAAGTAACAGGTGAACTTCTGACACCTTTGAAATACCTACTGGTTGTAGATTTCTCCATCAAAACAAGTGACAGTTTTTCAATTCCTTGCATATTGCACATAAAAGTGAACTAATCCAACCTTTACTAGAGCACCATCTGAAAAGAGATATCAGTCAGAAAATACCAAGTCAGGGTGACTGACTTTTTGCCTACTTTGAAATGTTTTTATTCAAAATATCTCACCAGATTTAATTTATTTTGATTTCAAACTTGGGAAATTGTTATTTCACCTTTTACACTATCTTTGTACATTATGCTTTAATATTTTAAACTTTATCGACAGTTCTGTTTTTGTTACTGTATCACTATATTAAACTAAATAACCTTATTCACAAGATCGTAGCCAATTTAAACATTATTTCAAATTCTAATATAAATAAAACATTAAAAACATAAGAAGCATACAAAAGACAGTTTATATTTTTTACCTCTTTTTTATTATTTCAGAAACAAGCCGGAGGCGGCGGTGGATTCGGCGGTGGAGCCGGTGGTGGATTCGGTGGTGGAGCTGGTGGTGGAATTGGAGGAGGAATTGGCGGAGGTGAGTACTGAATTCATTTCAGCAAAAAAAAAATAAAGTAACAGAATTATATGTGATTTTCTACAACTTCTAATTGTTATTCCTATCAAACTTACTTTTAGCCTTTGCTACAATTACCTGGTAAACAACATCATCTTGTATCTTCTTTCAGTATCTACTATTTGATTCAGTTCACATTTTTCATATCTTTTCCCGGTAATTCTTCATAGGTTTAATCATTTAATAATTGAAGGTTTCTTAATCTCAACAAGTTTAGCATAGAGATAACGAAAAACGGATCAAGTATTATCTTGTTGCTTTTTTTGGGGGGAGGGGGAGGTATATTTACTTGCTATTAAAGGGTGTTATTATTGAGTGTATAGTATAATAGTATACCTACTTTTCTTGTTAGTGTTGTTTATTAGTTTATGTTCCACTTTTTCTCTGAAGAGAGCTATTTCTCTCACCCCCTTAATTCAACAATGAATTTGTAGGACAGCTTCTTGAATTATATGGTATTTGTGTTTTAAATGTTCTAGTCAAACTCTTATCCTAAAACATTCTTCTAGTAATATTTTCTTTTAGCCTAGACCACTAAGAATATACTTTTCAATAAAATAGTAATACAATATTAATTCGTTTCAGGTTTTGGTGACGGTATTGGAGGAGGAATTGGAGGAGGAATCGGTGGAGGCATCGGCGGAGGCATCGGAGGTGGACATGGAGGTGGTATCGGCGGAGGAATCGGTGGCGGTAGCGGCGGAGGTGTTTCTTCCAGCTACGGCCCACCAGGCAAATCCGGCCCATACTAAATTCATTAATATATACCTCGGTAACGGTTAAATAACTGCATTATAACCGTTACCAAATCTAAAAAAGCGCAAATGGTGATGTTGGTTTGTTCGATACTTTTGCAAATTCATAGATAGTCTTGCCAAAATCTTTACTTTTGCGATGGTATCGAACAAATTTTTTTTGATAAGACCCAATTTTTTTTCGGCAACGAAAACATGGACAAATGACACTTCTTTTTTTATCCATGCGGTACTTTTGATGTTAATGTAATATTCTTGTAAAAAGACTTAAAAAAAGGTCGCCGTATGAACAAAAGGATATTGCAATTGTATCAAAAGCGCTTCATGTTGTAAATATCGTGCAATATGTGTTTTATATATATTTCTTTATATATTTTTGTATATTTTTAAGAAATACGGTGACAAATGATAATATATTTTTAGTATAAAACATACTGGTTTCATTTATATTCGACGACATTTATTTAGACACTACACGAAACAAGTTAATACTGATTTGAGGTACCACTCTTGGTGTTTTATGAAATGACTGTAAAGTATAATATAGTGGGTACAGCATTACTTATTATTTTAAAAACTGCAAAAAATGATATTAGAATAGTAAAATATAATTAAAGAGTCTGTTCCAACTTTGTTGAGTAAAACCTATTACAAAGCTTCTACAGACGTAGTTTAATCAATTTCGATTATAGATAAAAAAGAAAAATTACTGTTCCCAAGTTCAGTAAGATTAAGGCTACGTAGTGTTTTTTACAGCTATGATAAATTTACTAATAACATTTTAATTCTTTCATTTAATTGATAGCAAATACATTTGCTAAGATCATTATCAGCTTCGCGGGTGCCGGGAATTTAGTATTTAAAAGTAAAAACATAATAAAAAAAAATACTGAGCAGAGAACTAATTAGATCAATGAGCTGGTACCATAATTTATTTTTCCAATATTCGCCTGGCATATGTTGCTCGTCCATTGTTTGTTTCACTCCGTCCTTACATGTATTTTCTTGTTCGTTATGTTGGGTCGCAAAGTCATATTTTCATAGGTCAAGGCTCTTTTGACATTTCTGTACCAGTTCAGAATTTGATCCTTTTATAGCCTCTACTAAAATGATTGATGACGGTTACTTGCATTTGCCCTCTGATAGATAGTTTTCCTATTTTGTACATCTTTGTGATGCTACAACTGCGTTGCCAGTTGCTTTTAATTGTTTACTAATATATCCCACTTTTCTGAGTAGAAAGTTTTCAAAATTTGCCTGACCGACAGTATTGGATCTAGTTGTCTTACTGAAATCTTTCCCTTGTTTAGTTTTAGTTGTATGTCATAATTGCTAATTTGACCTGAGCGTCCTCAAAATATTTATGTTTGGCAGTCTTTTCAATCTCTTTCTGTATCTCTTACCAGTTTTGTTAAATTGTATAGTCCCCCACTTTCTATACTATTTATTATACTTCAACGAATATTACAGGTCAACAAAATTACCCATAGGGTCATACTTTCATTTTAAAGTTATTAGCACTTCATATATATAAATTAGTTACATTGAAATATGTTGAAGCTGAATTTCTAATCAAATGCAGTTTTTGTTAATTTGTATATAAATCGTTTATCGGTTTAAAATAAATTTGATTCGTTTTCCGATTTTCCATCGCTTGCTACATTTTCGGAAGAACTACATTATCATATGCATTTCGAAGGTCTATATGGATTAGATGTGTTAGATGGTCAATTTCGTTATGGCAGACAAAAGACTACTTCATAATACAATATATCCATACTTTAAATAACAACGCAAAAACTCAAACAATGAAGACTTTTCCCTATGATCCGGTTTATCCGAAAAAAGTTTTTGAAAAAAAAAATACACTAGTATCTAATTTAAAAAGGTAACAGAATTTGTGTATTCAGTGTACATTGTGTCTGCGGTACACCTTTCCAAGTAACGTAAAAAGAATTGTAACACAACGTACCGAGAAAGATCAAGATTGGCAATCGATGTACAAACTGATAGTGGTAGGCACAAAATAGATAAGACCAAAATATTACTTAAAGAAGAAAACAAAAATAAAGAAAAATTAGAGAAATTGTTTATATGTAGTTAAGGAATGAAGAAATTGGGATACCCTCTATAGAGAATCGATGTGTTATGGTTACACATCCTGTCGAAAGAACATCAAACTTCAAATATTCAAAATTGTCAAACAATATTGGTTATTATGAAATAGGCGAGATTAAGATTACGTTCCACTTGCTTCAGAAACACATTCTCCGAAACCCATTTCTGGGAAGTATCTTGCAATTTGCGTTCACCCAGATTACACATGCAACTCCATAGATCTCTATAAGTTAATCCTGTGGAAGAGCTTTTTATAAGAAGGCAACTAATATCCCTAGTAATTTCTACAAATTGTCCTTATTACACTTTGATTTTCAGTTATTTAACTTATCTGTTTTTTGGAAACCGTTGTGAGGGGAGAAAATCCAGATTAGCAATTAAAATATTTACCTCCTCAATCACTAAGAAATAAATAATGGAAACATAAGTTGCATCCACATTAAAAACCAAATATATTTGACAAACCGAAAAATTCAAACAAATACACATAAATACTACGAATAGTTTTTGGCAAAGTTTCCAAGATTGGGCTTCAATCGCCTCCAAAGAGTCTAAACAATAAACAATACAGTTTCTTTCCTTCAGGATATCTATGAGGAAGACTTTCTATAACAGACATTGTTACAATTTGCTTCCTTGAAGTAAATACCTAAGTGCCAAGAAAAAATTCCAATGAATAGGCAAAGATTTCCTCAAAAATCATTTCGAAATTACTTAAGAATGCGGCATTGGCAAGTTCAAGAGTTAACTTTAGATATTTGAAAACTTAAATAACAAAGAAATTGCAGAAGGTTCAGAACAATTGGAATCAATAATGTAATTTAATGATCAAGGTAATACTGCAATTTTAATGAAGATAGGTAATTTTTTAGTTTGAAATGGGTTACAAAACCTTCGAAAACAGAAGGTAAGTCTTAAAAATAAAATCATTATAATGGAAAACAAGGGACCAGGGCGAGAGCCTCAAGGTTAATAAATTTAATAATCTTAACTCCAAGAGAAGTAAGTCACTTATATGGGTTTAAACCACATAACTACTATTTTTAATGTAATAGGCAAGAAATATGGCTTTAAAAGTATATTTTGGTAAATTTAGTACAGGATAAAATAAAAAAAAGAATCACAACACTGATAAGACAAACAATGTAAGTGAAAAACGTCAGATATTTCACTATTAAAAGTGAATACAAACGGGACGCCAGTAACATATCTTAATAACGAAACAGAGAAGCCGTCATACAAAGCAAAAACAATAATGATAAACGAGAAAATGGAAACCTTAAATTTGATGCGTATCACTAAGAAAAAAAAAGGCAAATTTCCAAGTTGTTAATGTTTCAGAACATAATATCAACCAACTATGTAACTGATGATAATATCTTCCATAACCTAATTTCGACAATCTAATAAATTAGATAAGATTATTTAGCTTTTTGAAAGATAATGATAGAAAATGATGATAGATATTAAAAAAATTATAATTTACGATCATTATAGCATACACAATGGTTTCGGGAGATATTAAAAACATCAAGTCATTGATATGGCTGATAATATTATATACAACTTATCATTCCATTGTGTTAGGTGACCAAACATTTCACAGGTGAACTCTATAGATAAATAAGTTAACCTTCCTATAAACCCTTAAATGTTCTATTTCGGCGAACTCGAATTTGCTCAATATTTACTTTTATATTGTATACTGCACTTTTGAGGCATAAAATATTTAATACATTTTCTTTTAGACTACCACTTTATGAAACTTTTTCGAGTCTACCCCTCACAAATAGAGGTAATACTAGAAGTAGACACAGTGGTGAAGTTGAAAAGGTATTCTTAACTGAAGAAGCTTATGTGAGTATTCCATTGCAGTAGATAATGACAATTTGAAGACTTAGATTTTTGCTTTAACAAGATTTATTATAAACATTTACAGGATAATTAAAAAAAAAACCCATGCATGCATGCTAGAGCTTTTTAAAGGGATGGTGGCTACTACAGGAGTGAATTGGAAATAAACAGGAACGGCACAGCGATTCGTCTTTTTCAAATGTTAGCTCAGATCATTTACAGAGAAAAAGACCTTTTGGTTGGTAGAAAAAAAAACAACATCAACGTGTTCTAATAATACAACATGACTAATTGACATAAAATTCAACATTTTTTATCGATGCTTTTTTGTTTTTTATCAAAAAAAAACGCGAAAAATCGCTAACAATTTAGTTTTTTACCTTTTACACAAAATCTACCCACATTTGCTACATGGGCAATGTTGTAGAGAAATAAAAAACTTACAAAATGAGCTTCCATACGGTCAACATAATTCCTCAAATAATGGAACCATAACGTGGAATTGCAAAAAATATATATAATCGTTTATATATTTTTTTATTTTATAACTAAAACATTCTTATTAACTGAATGGGTAGATCTTCTCATACCCAATTTATGTTCTAAAAATTAATACTGTCGCCCGAGTAGTTTTGCAGCATTTAACTCAATACTATGGAAGATATCACCGGTTGACCCTATCATTACAATTAAACCATAGTTGTACAGTAGAAGAGTTAATCTAGAGATGCAAAGGCTAGTGTAAAAGATCTTTTACACCAGCATTTGCATGTTGTGTATTATGTTTGCTCCAAAATTATCATTTGTGTCTAAGTGGAGTTTAGATATTCCATTTTGCTAGATTTATTACATAAATCCATATTACACTAGAAATATAAATGTGTCTACTTAAAGTTAAAATTTGCAATAGGATTATTTATTACTAGGCGTTACCCGCTATTTTACCCGCGTTCGGAATGTTCAAGCCTTCGCAAAAAGAAATAACTTATGAAACATATGGGTTATCCTATATAAAAAATTTTCTAACTTGTTTGAACCACCCGACTTAACCATAAATCCACAAATCCCGAATACATTTCACCCAAACTGCAAGTACTCCTAGGCCACCCTATATAACTATTTTATTCGACATTTTTTTAATCACCTTGAATAACTGTAACTCTACTTCACCCTATATTGCAACCATATGCTCCTGTTTTATAATTTTTTGAATACCTGACTATAACTTTTATCTACCCTATATTTCAGCTATGCAACTGTTTATGGTGTACCTTGTATAACAATTATTTCTGATATTTTTTATCCTCCTTTTAAAGAAAAATTTCTCTATACTCTATATATTAATCAACCTAAAATCTTGCTTCTCCCCATATTTAAGATATTCCATATAGTAGAATGCAACTGTTTATGGTCTACCCTATATAACAATCTTTTAAACTTTTTTTGATCCATCCTAATGGAAATGATGTGGAACCCTTCGTGAATCACAAATATAAAAACACAGTTTGGCACCCTAACACCAAGCTTTTAATTAAACCTTCACCCAAACTGCAACTGCTTATTGGCGACCCTATATAACAATTTTATTAAAAAAATTTTTAACAGCTTTGTGTAACTAACTCTACTTCCATCTACATTAAAACCGTCCTGTATACACCGCCCCCAATGTATCAAACATTACAACTTATTTTTGAACCACCCTGTATAACCATAATTTTACTCTACAAAATATTTCAACCACCCTGTATGTGCATCTCCTTAGGGGCAACCAAATATAAAATTTTAAAATTTTTAAATACTTGTAATCGCACTGTATGTTCTATCCTACAAAAAAATTTGACTATAAATCTATTCCACCCGCTATTTCAATCACCTTGTATTTGCAACTACTTATCGGCCACCCAGTATAACATTTTTTCTACCACCCTGTGTAACTATAAATCCATCAATGCCAAATATATTTCACCAAAACCGCAACTGCATATGTTGCACCGAAAATAACAATTTTGTTCAACATGTTTTTGAATCACCTTGTATGTATTACAACTACCCTGTATACGCTACTGCTTATTGATCAACCAATATAGCATTTTTAAAATAATTATCATAACACTTCTTCACCCTATGTTTCAACTATCCTATCTTTGCAACTTATTATGAACTACGCTATTTCCTTATATACTAAAGTATAATTTCTCTCCACACTTCATTTAAACCAACCTTCATTTACAACTTTTTCTAACCTTGTTTGAATGACACTGTTTAACTATAACTTTACTGGGCACCATACTTCAGGTACTCTATATATGCAAGTGCTATATAACAAACATTTTCTAGCATTTTTTACCCACTCTGTATAATTCTAACTGTTAGCCACCCTATATTTCAACAACGTTTTATATGCAACTACTTATTTTTGTACGACCCTGTATCCTTAGAATCCTACCCCACCCAATATTTCAACCATCCGGTGAATGGAACAGCTTTTAGATCAGACCATTACTTTAAAATATTTTTAAACCCACCTGTATAGCTGTAATTATACTCCGGTACAAATTTCAACCATCCTATATATGTAAACTACTTGTGGATATAAAACAAGTTTTTAACCACAACATAAACTATAATTCCACTCCCTCTTATATTTCAAACACCCTGTATAAACAACTGCTTCTAACATTTCTTTAACCGGTCCAGCTGAAATGGTTCGGAATGGCCAAATATTTTCAATACTTATATGTTTTTATACTTTAAATTTTAGAAAAGTGAAATGAGGGATATCTAGTCATGTCAGTAGAACATGCTGATAGTGGTTTTGTTCTACTATTTTAGTCACTGCTGTTTAAGCTGCCTGTAATAGCTCGCTAAAAAGAACCTAACGCTTAGTGCACAATAACAATCATCGTGTATAGAAACAATTGAAAATAGTTTGGGACCAAAATTGAAAGAAAATTTGCATTAGGGATAATAGATCCAACTAAAGATCGAAATGAATGGACCTTTATTTTTTCGACATATTTGTAAGATATATAAAGCAACGTGTACAAAAATAGAAATAAGAAGACTTGATGCCTCTGGAACTCTCCCCGAAGAACCAAAAGTACGATTTCGACATAAAAAGTGTAGTCAAGCCAAAAAAATATTTTATTTTCAAAAGAGTCAAATTGTTTAATCATAATTCCTTATATTTGTGCGGAAAGTAAATGAATCCTCGGAGTAATAAAATATTTTAGAAAGTGGAATAGGAATTATTTTATTCAAAATCTGACCAAATCACATTCTCAGCCTTCTAAAATGGCATTGCCAAATTTTGTAAAATTATGTTAGTTAATAACGAAGTAGATAACAATCATGTGTATACCTCAGTATACATTTTACATTTCTCAAAATGTAAATTTTAAAGCTTCTTCTAATGATAGTGAAAAGTTAGTGGAAAATATTAAATTCATGCTAAATTAATAAGAATTTCAGCTTTTAATTATTTATTTAAAGTAAACAAATAAAGGAGTAAAAAAAATGTTTCATCATTTCATAATATGATTATTTTCGTGTGCGTAATATGAAAATTTTAATTTATATACGGATACCCTTATAATATCACTCCGGATTTGTCCCTCATTCACATCACAGTAATTTTCTCCTAAACTGCTGAACAGAAAAGATTGAAATTTGGTATAAGTGTATACTTTCGTAACGCGATTAGGAGTACATATCATAAATGAAGAAATTATGATTTTTGTAGTACTTCTTGGGCGGGGGGGACGAAAAAAATCACCCCCCCCCCTCATCTCCGAAACAATTTAACATAAAATTTGAAAACGTATACAGAATATAGAACGTTGGCCCTAATATTAATCTGGGGTGGGGGGCAATGAAAAATATAAAATAACTATTCTTTTTAAAAGGGCTCATTATAGGGAATACAAATATATTTTTTCATATTTTTAAATTTAGTTGTTTACAAGATATTAACAAAAATATTTTAAATAATCTCATTTTCTTCTTTATTTCCGAAACCAAAAATTTTGAAAATAATTAGAGGTACAGGCCACACTTGATATATTTTTTTCATTATGAAAAATATAAATATATTTTTATTCATATTTTTAAAATCATTTGTTTAAAAAAATATTTAGAAAAACGTTAAACCTCGACTTACTTCCCCCTTTATCTTAGAAACTACACGATTTCAAGTTTTGAAAAATATATTATATTTGTAGTTTTAAAATAATATGTCTAAAAGATCTTTTTATAAAATTCAAGAGAATCAAATAGCAGATAAAATAGAAAGTCTCTGTGTGAGAAATAAAAGTGTATGTTTATTTAAATTTTAAACGCTTTGTTTAAAAATATTAGGGCAAATATCAGGAAATACACTCATACCCTGCTTGTCTGATACTGGAATATTAAGAAAAAAATATATTTTGATTCACCTACATTGTATCAAATCTTAAAGGTGGTACAGAACCCTTAGTATGCGAGTCCAACTCGCACTTGACCAAATTACTTAAATATTAGGTTAGAAAATTAAATCTAGTGTTAAGAGCTATTTTATATTTTTTATTCTCTAAAAAATCTCTCAAGCGCCTAGAACATAAAATTTTAATTATTGTTTAACGATAAATTAATTACCTTATATTAAAAAAGTTATTCCACAAATTATAAATAAAAGTGTATTTCTCGAAAAAAAACAAATGTTTGTTTTCTGTTTTAGGACTTGTATGCACCAATTTCTATTGGAACACCAGGTCAAGTGCTCAACGTAGCATTCTCTCTAAATACTGCTAATTTTTGGGTAACCTCGGCAAAATGCTTTGGAAATGATCCCCATTGTTGTAAGTTAACAAATTATTTATAACAATATTCCGAATTATTTGTTGTTATTGTCATTTTAGCTCATCATAGATATTACAATTCTTCTAAGTCGTCTACTTACAAAGAAAATGGTACCAGAATAGAACTACTTTCAGGTGCTGATCCACTTTCCGAAAACTTAATTGGAGTTTTAGCTGAAGACAGCATCCAGGTAATTAATATTGTTAATAGGATTTAATAAATTCTTTTTATTGGACAGTTCTAAAACAGATATTTTTTCCTTAATGCATCAGGATTATTTAATATTTAAATAATAAATAGAAGAAATATCTATGAAAGTATTATTATACACAAACACCCCACGGGGTACTAAGTGGCAGTAATAATTTTGGTAACGTTTTTCGTCCTGGATTCAACGTGCGTATTAATAGTGTGATGGCGATCAGAGGTCCCCCCTCTTAAGTGTGTGAAAATTTCAACGAAGTGGGAAAATCTTAGAGGTAACGATTGCGATTTGCGATTGATTAGAAACAGCAATTAGGAGCCTACAGCAACTAGTGGTGGCACCACGAGATAAACCAGCAATCAGTCGACTTCTCTTTTTGTATGATCTGTGCAGTCGACTCCGAACTCCAAGACCCAGCGGCAACAAGGTGGCAACTAGTGCAGTCCCGGTGTCACAAAGGGATAGGATTTTGTGGTTAGCTGTTACTGCAATGTTGGTAACGATAGTCCACGTGCTCTAGAGCAGAAGAGCATGTCAGTTGGTAGTGTGGTGGTGGCGCTTGTTGGCACGTGCACATTGTAGCAAAAGAATAAGATCTTGTGGTTAAAGGAGCAAACAGACTACCATCACGTCACGTGAGCTCACATCGGCGACATCTCACATACTGTCATGCCTTAAAACAGGTTTGAAATTTTCTTTCCTTTACTAGTAGGTCTAACGGATCTCTGCCATGAGGCAAAATGACAAAAGTGTGATCAACATATCTAAGACAGCAGGAAGGTTTTAAATTAGACGAGTTTAGGGCCTGGGTTTCGATTTGTTCAAAAATGTTAGGAAGCAGTGGAGAAAGAGGTGAACTCATCGGGGCCGCACGTACTTGTTTGAACAGGGTGTCTGAAAAATATGTGTTAGAAGAACACTTGCTGTACAAGTTTGATGTCAGAAGAGATATTGTGTTTTGTTTTTAGAACATCTAACTTTTCTGAAATGGGGACATTGATGAAAAAAGATACAACATCGAAGCTAACTAGGATATCATTTTCTGAAATTCTATAAGCGCCTAACATATCTAGGAAGGAAGAAAAGTTCTTTACATGAGAGGATGCTTGTTCGGCTAGAGGTTGAAGGGTTTTGGTTAAGTACCGGGCTAATTCTTGGGTCGGGGATTGTACCGAACTGACAATGGGCCTAAGACGTATGTCCGGCTTATGAATCTTGGGTAGTCCGTAAATTTTGGGAATTTTAGAAGACTTTTCACGAGGAATGATGGTCTTTTTGAAGTGAAGATGTTGATGATTTCCTTGGTCTTTTTCTTTAAGTTAATAGTCAGATTATTGTTAATTATTTCGTAGGCTGGAGTGTGTAGTAGAGAATTCATCTTGTGAACATAGTCATTAGTGTCGCGTTACCTTTGTCGGCAGGAAAAATAGTTATGTCATCGTTGTCACGTAGTTATTTTAATGCATGTCTTTCGTACATTCGTACATTCAAATAGCACGGATTCTACACCGACATCAAATAAAGACAGTCTTTAACACCAGTCAAACTATAGCCAATTTAACCGGAAACCCTAAAGAAAAGGTACCTAACGAGGATCGAGGAGTTTGTGAAATTCCATGTCGCGATTGCCCACAAAGCTACATAGGTCGTACCAACAGGCGCGTCAACCATCGAGTATATGAACATTCTTTTTCAGTTCGCAAAAAAGATCCGACTTCAGCTCTCGCGCATCATCATATTCAAATAGGACACACTTTATCAACTTCGAGGACAGTAGGACTATCATATCTCTTGATTCCTCTTCATCACGTGACATCCCCCTCTAACCGACCGATAACTATAAATAAAAGAAGCAGAGCAGATTCAAATTCAGTTCGGTTACATAGTGTCTCTTTGGGAGTAGGCAGATTGAGGCTCCGAGTTAGATCTAGACTCTCAAACTCTTTTTCACTTTTGTCTCTTGATAATGGCTCCAAAGCACGAGTCGAAACGTCGAGCATTTAATAAATTCAGACGCGGTTCTCACCCTAGCCTAGTTCATAATAATGACCGCGGAAACCTCTCAGATCACATATATATGAATTCATATTTATGTATTTTCAGTGATGACCACATAGAACCGTATACCTTCAATTGAAAACATAAATTATGAGTAATGTTAACGTCTGCTTTCAGATTGGTGGTTTGAAAATAAGAAACCAACCCTTAATTGAGTCTATTTCTCTCAGTTCATCTTTGTACGATAATCTTCAGTATGATGGAGTGCTGGGATTAGCGTTTCCAAAAGTAGCAGTGGAGGGAATTATTCCTGTCTTCCAAAATATCATAAGTCAGAAACTTATTCAGCAACAAGTGTTTTCTCTTTACATATCAAGGTAATGTATTAATTTGAGAAAGGTAGATGCTAGTGATCCAGACCTGTAAGCCGCATTCACTAGAAATCTTAGAGTTTGTACTTATATGAATATGCTCTAAGCCAGGAATCTAATTTCGTGTCACCAATCCGTTATTTTGACCAAAGTTTTTTTTTTGTCTTATAGAAATAAGTCCTAAGTCAAAGGGATCTTTTGTAAGTCTCTTATGCTATTTCGTTTAAAATTATAATGAATTGCAAAAACGAAATCGGTTAAAATATATACGATCAAAATATAGAGTAAAAGGGCGGTACTGGTGGTCATTTAAGGAATATTGAAATTACCAAAAATCATGGTTTCATTGAATTCTGAGTCTTAGATACTATAATTATAGAAGGTATAAATTTCTAATGTTTTATACACATGGGGAACATATTTTAGTTATTACAACATTAAAAAAAGTAAACTTGGCTAGCAATGTCCGCAATAATGTGATGATGGCAATGAGAGTTTTTACCAGATTTAACTTACATATCCTTCGAATCATCTTGCTCAATATCATCGCATATGTTAGTTATACTAATACGTAATATAGATGACGATTGTGAAAGGATTTTAAAAATTACTTATCCCTGCTAAACTGAAATGGAAACAGTAAAACATATTCAGGAATTGCAGCTATTTTTCACTTTGCTCCATTGATCTGAATTGAGAGGGAAATGTAGAAACATTTATGGTTAAATAGTAAAGAAGAAATTTGTTCATACTGATTTTCGTTAGGCTGTTTTTTGGAAGTAAATGGATCCTGATGCTTCTAAACAGGATTTGGTTATATTTTATATAATAGATGAAAAGAATAATTGGAGAAGATATCTTAAAAAATACAAATAAATGATTTATAATGGACCAAAAATATAAATAATCAGATTGCAGTTAACTTAAGAAAAATAATTAATATATATATATATATATATATATATATATATATATATATATACAGGGTGTTCCTAAATTGGAGGTACAAACGAAAAGGGAATATTCCTTGAATAGTTTTAGGAAGAAAAAGTCCCATAAACATGGGTCCGCAAACGTTTCGTTTTCAAAATACAGAGTATTAGTTTCAATTTTTTTCAAGTTTTTTTCTCATAGTATCTGCACTTCACAAGATATTCAAATGAAATTTGGCATAGATATTACAATTAAGAGTTTACACCTTGTGACATGCCAATTTCGATTGCAAATCTACAGGGTGATATTTTTTCGGGAACACTGTCCACTGTTGTCCTTCAGAACTTTTTTTGGTGAGCCACTGGTACTTTCAAAAATTGTAAAGAAAAGCTTTGTTGTTATACCAAACTTTATGTTCTCTTGTAGTTTTGTCGTATCTACTACCTGTTTCGAGAAAAAATTTTTGAATTATTAAACTAGCAATGATTCTTAAAGATTCGATAAACTGGTATAATCATCAAAAAAATGTATTACTGCAAGAAACGTACAACTCAAAAATTAATCATAATAAAAAAACTAAATAACAACAAAGGAACTAAACTACAGCAATTGTTGAAAATGTCCTCCCCAACCCTTATACCAAGCTTCTGTTCTTCTTCTCATAGACGATCGAACTCTTTCAAACACTCCTGGAGTATTCCTAATTGTATCAAATGCGCCTATTATACGATTTCTCAGTTCGTCTACGGTATTCACTGGCGTTATGTACACTAGAGGTTTCAGATGGCCCCATAGAAAGAAATCTAAACTATTTAAATCTGGGGATCTGGCGGGCCATGGCTGATGTCCACCTCGTCCAATCCACCTGTTTACAGAATTTTCGTTCAAATACTCCCTAGCCAAAAGTGAAAAATGAGCAGGAGCACCCTCGTGCATGAACCACATTTCACGTCGCATCATAAGAGGTATATCATCCAATAACAAGGGCAAATCGTTCTCTAAAAAATGTCTGTATAATTGACCAGTAAGTCGCCGTGGCAAGAAGAAAGGACCAATCTAATAATCGCCAATATTATCACCCAACACATTTAATGAAAATTCCTCTTGAAAATAAGCTTCTGCAATTTAATGTGGATTTTCCTCAGACCATATGTGTTCATTATGAAAATTTATGATTGAAGTCCTTGAGAAACAGGCTTCATCAGTGAATAGGATTTGGCAATCAAAATGAGGATTGTTCAATAGTCTGTTGAGGTACCACTGACAAAAAATAATTCTTGGATGACAATCCCGAGGCAAGAGCGCCTGCACCCTCTGAATGTGATATGGATAGAGCAAAGAATCCCGCAAGATCCGCCAAACAACTTGATGACTTGTATTTAAGGTAACACTAATTTTTCTTGTACTGGTTCCTGGATGTTCTTCTATTTCGTTCAGCACTGCCTCTTCGAGTCGTGGTGTTCTCACACTTCGTGGTCTACCTGCATTAATATATTTCGCAGAAAAAGATCCAGTTTCTGAAAGACGCCTTTGAATATTAGAGAACATCCGATGACCAGGCATCACTCTATTGGGATAGCGTTCCATGTAAAGACGCTTAGCTTCTCTTGAATTACCATTTGTAAGATCATACATGAAATGCATGTCAGCCGTTTCGGAATTCGTAAAATTCGGCATGTTTTGATATTAAAATGCAACAATCTTTAATTTTCAAAACACAGGAGTTTAATTTGATGTGTCAAAACTAACAATAAATTTATTCATTCACCACAGCCTACTAGGTAGGTAACTAGATTTCTATGACAATTCGAAATTTTCTAAGGATTTCAAGAGAATCATTCAAATTTTTATTCTCGAAACCGGTAGTAGATACGACAAAACTACAAGAGAACATAAAGTTTGGTATAACAACAAAGCTTTTCTTTACAATTTTTGAAAGTACCAGTGGCTCACCAAAAAAAAGTTCTGAAGGACAACAGTGGACAGTGTTCCCGAAAAAATATCACCCTGTAGATTTGCAATCGAAATTGGCATGTCACAAGGTGTGTAAACTCTTAATTGTAATATCTATGCCAAATTTTATTTGAATATCTTGTGAAGTGCAGATACTATGAGAAAAAAACTTGAAAAAAATTCAAACTTTATCACTCTGTATCTTGAAAACGAAACGTTTGCGGACCCATGTTTATGGGACTTTTTCTTCCTAAGACTATTCAAGGAATCTCCCCTTTTCGTTTGTATCTCCAATTTAGGAACAACCTGTATATAAGAAAGTCAGAACATAAAGAATTTAACATATATCTGTGAATCTTACAGCTAAGAATATTAGAATCACTACAAAATATGTTAGGAAGTAAAGGTCAACATTGACTGGTCTAGGGCTAAAATTTATTTCAATTTTTATAAAAAGACACAAAAGTATGATAACTATAGAAGAGCTCTGTTATATCACCCCCAAACATGAAGACTTTCCATTAAGAGGTAAGAAAGGAGGGTGGATCGCTAAAAGACCCTGGTTCAGGTGGCTCCGGCAGAACCCTTTATTGTTTTATTGGAGTACATATAAAAGTTCAAGGGCAACATTAGCGCCAAGCAAAAGGCGCCGACGTCTAAGTCCAAGCCATGATCCTCATAAAGAAGGGCAAAGGGCCACCTATATTATTTTTCCCAAGATAATAAGTAGGAGTACATTTTATTAAAAATTCCTCGGCGGTAAATATGACGACTATATATACCCCGGGAGAACTATATATTATAGAGTTCTTCAATCGGATCTCTAGGGGGCAGCTTTAAATATATCAAGCATAAGCGCAAATTTAAGAACACTATTAAAGATCGGAATATGGATTGTGATAAGCCTATTTGAGGCTGAAGAAGTGGAATACCTAAAATGAGAAATGAACAATCTTAAACTGGATATCGCCGTCGTTGCTAAAACCTGATAGCCTAATGAGGAAGAGTACGATGTGGGTAACAAGGTATTCTAATCTAGCAATGAAGATCCAACAAACATAATTAAAAAAATAACTAAGCGGTTGGCCCAGACGAAACTCCTTTGGCGCTACTTAATGTGTTTAACACTATATATGAGATAGGTCACTATCCCAAATAGTGATTGTGCATTACGTTTATCCCTCTTCGTATGAAGACCAACGTAAAACAAGCAAAGATATAGGCTTATTACTCTGATGAGTCACAGCTCTTAAAAGTTTACATCAAAGAATATACATTAAATGTGAAAGAGACATAGCGACTTACAATGTGAGTTTAGACAAGCATTAGGTGCAAAAAAGCAATAGTCGCAGACCAAGGGCTGTGATCAGAAAAACGACATAGTTGTTTGATAGGTTACGAAAAGGCATTCAATCGTGCAAAGCAATACAACTTAATGCAACTACTCATAAGGCTTGAGATAGACCAGAAGATCATCCGATGTATTGAAAAAACATACACATTAAAAGGGCAGGGAGTGCGATAGGGTTGTGAGCTGTCTCTACTCTTATTCAACCTGTGTTCGGAAACAATTTAACAGGAGACTTTGGAAATGGGAGTGAACGTATTATCAGCTATACTGACTGATCATTCAGTCTCAATCGCTGATAATACACACGACCTACAGCAGGTGGTCAATAAGGTAGAAGAACAAATTTCCAGAATCCTAAATATGTTTGAAAATTTCACCATAACATTTAACGCAATGACCACAGAAAGAGTGGATAAAGTCAATTGCTTGGGCACCAAGCTTTTCGTAGACTGATTATCAGACATTGAAAGAAAATGTGGTATTGAACAAGCCCAAACACCATTTTTTAGGTTCTGAAGAGTGCTTGGATTATGATCAGCGTAAACGTCGCCCTGTGAGAGTTAAATTAGAGAGCAAAGATGCGGTTCACAGTATAATCCGGAAAGTCAAAGGACTAAGGAATCATAGAGAATATAGGAACAAGCCTATATCAATTACCTTTGATCGTACACCTCGACAACAGGATGCCTTTCGTTTACTAAAGGAAGAGCTGAAGGATCGTGAACAGTCTGGGGAAACCAATTTACGAATTAAATACATCAAGGGCGTTCCTCAGATTGTGGGAAACTAACGATGCCCAACAGTTCGCAATTCTTGGTGGGTTACTACCAGAATGTTCGCGGCCTCAAAACAAAAGTTGATACGATTTACGCATCGGTCTTGGACTGCGAATTTGATTTGACTGCTCTTTCTGAAACTAACTTAAATTCAAGCGTGAACAACAGTGAACTCTTTTCGACGCAGTACAATGTTTACAGGAAAGATCGGAAGCTTGATATTGTTGATCGTGTAAGTTTCGGCGGCATACTTTTAGCAGTAAATAGCAGATTTATCTCAAGTGTTGTGAACTGTACGTATATTGATACCAGCTTTCCTGAGATCGATCTTCTTGTGGTTAGATGTAATTTTTGGCATAAATCATCATATGTTGTAGTTGTTTATATTCCACCTGATATTGACCTGAATTCTTTTGATCAACTAGATTTAATGTGTAAGGATGAGGTTATTATTTTAGGTGATTTTAATATACCTGCCTTTGTACATCACGATCCAAATAACAGAAAGTCTTCAATTATGAATAACTTTTTAGCAATCTACAATTTACACCAGTTTAACGATGTTAGAAATTCCATGATGAGGTTATTGGACTTGGTTTGCTCCAATTTAGGTAATATTACTGTCTCACATGATTGTAATTTGTTAGTTCCCGAAGATAATTATCATCCAGCATTAGTTATTAACTTTTCTACTCCAGAACTTTATTTTAACTTTCAGTCTAATCCATGTCCTAATTCATATAACTTCAGGAAAGCAGACTTTGCTTCGCTATATTACTCTCTTTCTTGTGTAGATTGGTCTTTCTTAAGATCTTTTAATAACGTAGATGCTTGCTTAGAGGCTTTTTATACAACTTTGTATAATATCTTTGATGCGCATGTTCCGCGGTTTAATTCACACAAACGTATATTTCCTAAGTGGTTTACCTCTGACATAATTAAAAATATTAAAAAAAGGCTAGGTTGCATAAGAAATTTAAGAAGTCTCAAAATATTACTCATTTCGAAGAATTCAAACATTTAAGGGCAGTGGTGAAAAGACAAATTACCACAGCATATAAGGAATATATTGTAAGTCTTTGATACGAGTTGACTCGAAAGAATTCTGGTCGTTTATACGTGATAAAACGGGTATATCCAGAATTCCTGGCAACATCACATTTAATAATGGGATTCTTACGGATCCGCAGGAAATTGTTAATGCTTTTGCTGATTTCTTTCAGAGTGCATTTGGGCAGTCCAGTGTAATCATTAACTCTGTTGGCCCAATTATCACGCACGTAAATTTGGAATTACCAACTATTTCCGAGCTAACTGTGTTTCAGTCTATGAAGAAGCTGAAAAATAAGTTTACATCTGGATATGACGGTGTTCCGTCTTTTCTTATTAAAGATTGTGCTGGAGTTCTGGATGTTCCTCTCAGTATCGTATACAACGTATCATTAAGATCCTTAACGTTTCCCTCTACTTGGAAATCAGCTAAAATATGTCCGGTATTTAAATCCGGAGACAAATCTGCTATCGAGAACTATAGGCCAATATCTATATTGTCGAACTTTTCGAAGGTTTTTGAGATGATTTTGTACGATCACATTTATCCTTATATATGTCATCAAATTTCTCATTTACAGCACGGATTTCTGAAGAAAAGATCGACTGTTACCAATCTCACTATTTTAACTCAGTACCTTGCGGAATGACTAGATAATAAAAGTCAAGTGGATGTTATTTACACCGACTTTGCAAAGGCCTTTCATAAATTGGATCACGGTGTTCTACTTGGTAAATTGGCTAAATTTGGATTCGGTAGTCAACTCATTACTTTTTTAAATTCTTATTTTGACAACAGAATCCAATCTGTTTTCTATAATGGATTTAAATCAAACCAATACGTTGCTACATCAGGGGTTCCTCAAGGGTCAAATCTGGGACCTCTGATGTTTCTTCTTTTCATTGATGACTTAACAAGTAGGCTAAAGTGTAACAATTTATTATATGCTGACGATTTAAAAATCTTTGTTGAGATTACAGGTATTGATGATTGCTATTTTCTACAAGAGAATCTTAATGTTGTTAGTGACTGGTGCTTGCAGAATAATCTACATTTGAATGTGTCTAAGTGCAAAATAATGTCTTTTACCAAGAAGAAAACTTGTCTAGATTTTAATTATATGATAAGATATGATTGCCTTCCACGCGCAACTTTAATTAAGGATCTTGGTGTGTGGTTTGATACTAGGTTGAATTTTTACGAACACATTAACCTTAAAATTGCCGAAGCTAGTAAATTGTATGGCTTTATTGTCAGAAACTGTAAATCTTTTCATGGTATAGATGCTCTGAAAGTACTTTATTATTCTTTTGTACGCTCCAGGCTAGAATATGCCTCGATCGTCTGGAAACCGTTTTACAATTATCAGAAGTTAGCATTAGAAAGTGTACAGCGAAAGTTTCTTAAGTATCTATGTTTTAAAATTGATGGAGTTTATCCCAATAGAGGAGTTAATGAGCAACTTATGTGTAATAGATTTAATGTGGAAATTTTGGAGCTCAGGCGAATAATATGTTCGCTCACTTTTCTATACAAACTTCTGCATAATAAAATAGACGCAGTGAACTTGTTATCACAGCTTAATTTCAATGTACCTTCTGTTTTTCTAAGAGATCCAGTGGTTTTTAGGCATAGTCGTAACAAAACTAACTTAGGCATAAACTCTCCTGTTTTTTGTATGACACAAAACTTCAACCTCATTTGTAGGGAATGTGATATTCATGTAGACTCTTTGTCTGTTATTTTGAGTAGGGCCAACGCTTTATTTAGTTTATAATTATTAACTTTATTTTTTGAGATCGCAGTTATCGAGTATTTGTTTATTTTTGTTTATTTTTTTTTGTTATTTTTTAGTACATTTTGCTTTCTATTTTTTTAAGGATTCATTAATATTGTCCTGTTAATAGTTTTTTACTGTTGGGCAATAAAGCTTTATTTATTTATTTATTTATGACCTTTACTTATGACTAACATTCGTAAAATGTTTCGTTTGGTCGATACTGCTTTACAGTATCGAAGGTTGGAGACTGAAAACGACTGTAAATAACAAATATGAGACTTTTGAAATGTGGCTGGACCGCAAAATAATTAAGACATCTGGGACGCCTATACTCACAAATGAAGAAACTGTAAGATATGTAGGAAAGAAGAAGTATCCATGGAACGGAGAAAAAATAGATACTGTGGCAAATAGTTTGTCTAATAGTAGAAGTGAACAAGAAGAAGACGAGCTCATTCTGGTTTCAATATTGGTCATTTTTTGATCAACCCAATTTGGTCTATTCACTGGTATGAGTCTAACAAGTCGTGGGGAATAATAAGTTTGACTACTATTTTCCAAACGTATTTATCCAAAATTGAATGACTAGGTCGCAGAGGATTTAGTGACTCGCCCTTTCATCCGATTTCATCCAATTTGATTTTTTCTTAAGAGATATTGGAGATGGAGTGTCTTTGTTACCAAGACAATTAAGGCCAATAATAATTCTCTGAGTGCAAGAATATACCCGTGGAGACATTTTGACCTATGCGGAATGGAGAGAAATAAAGGTTTCATTGAAGCAAGAAGGTTATATTTCTCAATTACTGTAAATATCAATAATATTATAAGTAACATGATTAATGCAAGTTAACATTTTTATCATTCAAATAACTATACCGTCTAGAAATACAATAAAACATTTTTAAAAAGTATATAACCGACTTCTACCTGTAACTACAACGCTAAAAATAATTATAACAATATTCAACTCTAGCAAATAAATAACACATTCAATCTTGTTAGGTACCTACCCAGGAAGTAAAAAATGTAAACATTAAAAGGTGCTCATTCTGTACAAATTAATTACCTACCAATCTAGAATATTTTGAAGCCGGTGCCAAGCAAATCTAAAATCCTTCATTGCGTACTTATCTACTAATTCATAAACTTGATTGTTGCTTGGCACCGACTTCAAAAATATACTAGATTGGTAGGTAATTAATTTGTACAGAATGAGCACCTTTTAATGTTTATATTTTTTACTTTCTGGGTAGGTACCTAACAACATTGAATGTGTTATTTATTTGCTAGAGTTGTATTTTGTTATAATTATTTTTAGCTTTTTAGTATAGGTAGTTATAGGTCGGTTATATATTTTTTAAAAATGTTGTATTTTCAACTTTTTAGTATTTTTAAACTCAGGTAGTTTTCATTCTTTATTTTTTATTTTGTATGTATAACCTTAATAGACAGAACCAGGTAATATCGAAAGACTCAACATTACACAATGATAATTTCTCATTTAAATTGATAGGTAAATCTTTACGAACAAAATGTACTAGTACGCGTTGACTTAATAAGCCCAAAATATATTTATGCCTTATGGACTACGCCACGTAACCTTTTTTCAACTTTTTTGGACAACCCTGTATAACTATAGATAATTCCACTCCAACCTATGTACCAACCATCCTGTACATACGACTGCCCACGGACAAGCATACATTTGTTAGCTGTTAGGACGGAGTAGAATCCAACCAATATTTACGGAGTCAAATCCGTCCTATATTTCAACCATAGTATATAACTCCTTGTGGGCTAACCCATAAATTAGTTCATTTTTTACATTTTATATTATCGTCCGTTGTAACATTAATTCCTCTCCACACTTTATGCAACTTCTTATGGGCTATAAGAGAAATATTTTTTTAATCACACTGTATAAATATAATTCAACTGCAGCATATATTTCAACCATCCTGTATATGATTTGCTTATGTCCACATCATATAACAGTTTTTTAATCACCCAATATAATATTAATTTCACAGTTTTTCCAACATTTTTATACCACCAAACGTCCAGTCCACCACTATCATTCTAGTCCGTCCTATATTTCAATCTTCAGATAAATGCAACTCCTTCTATCACTTTACTTTGTGATTTTGTTTGCTATAACTAAACACCCTGTCTATAAACGAACCAAATAACAGTTTAAAGTTTGACATGTGTTGTCACTGAATTTTCTATTAGGCCCGGAGAATGTGACAACCAAAAGCACCGTCTTCGCAGAATGGAAAAATTTGGGTATACAAACAAAACGAGCTTGGTACTCATTGATTTAAGAAGCCGAAAATAATAGGCTTTACTACCTATATGCTTGAGATGTACATAGAAAATTTTCAAATTCGCAATTAAAACTTCCAGCTCCTAAAATTACCGCACTATTACGTTGAAATAAAATATATATGAGGGAATGTCCGTTATGTCATTTCGATGAAATTTTTGATAAGAATTTTGTAATTTTCCGCGATTTTCTGCAAAACTAAATAAAACACAAATAAAGTAGTAAACGTTTAGGATATTTCCGAAATCTTATTTCCATATTTTCAATAATCCAGAAGAATTGGGAGAGAAGGGAAAGTTGGTTTACATCACATTATATTGTTATAACATTTATTTTACGGTCAGATAATTAAGAGGTTTTATAAAAATTAATCATTTTGATAAAAAACAGTGCGAATACTACGAAAACTATATATAAAAAAATGAAAACGGCAATATACTCTGGCAAATCCGAAATAGCCACCGAATTCTAGTATCTTGGACCACACTAAAGTCGACTGTCGTACGAGGTGATCAGTTGCGGCGTGTATTCAATCGACAGCGAAAGAAGTAACCAGCTTTTTACGATAGTAGGTATTAGACATTTTTGTTCTATGATCAATGAATTTATTTTGGCAAATAAAGACGTTTGAAAGTGAGTGTGAACATTTATGAAATTGAACCAACGGAATCTATAGCAATATTATATCATTTATTGGTAACATCCTTAAATAGCCACATTAATTAACAAAATGTGAGTGTTCGCGATATAGTTTCATATTTTAAAAATTAATATCTCCAACATTACAATCTCGGATTCATTATAATAGTTTCTTATCGTGATAGGAATGGAAAAACTGGAAGTCAGCTCATTCTTGGAGGCTCAGATTCAAAACTTTACAAAGGAAACCTTTCTTATATAAATGTTATAAATAAGGAATACTGGCAAGTTCCTTTAAATTATATAGCAATTGGATCCAAGCAATTTGGTAGGAATATTTCTATTAGATTCGACAACTCTCTTCGATATGTATATGGTGGAATCAAGGATATATATTATATAAACAAGGTAAAAAAATTGTAAACTTTAATCCAGAATTATCTATATATCTTTTAGGTTTTCAATGGAACACCGTCCTCGTCTTCAATGGGATATGATGTCAATTGTACTCAAGTTTCAGAATTTCCTGAAATAACGTTTGTTTTAAAAGGCCTTAACCTTACCATCACTCCTGCAGAATACATTTACAATGTAAGTATATAGTAATGCCCTCTTGATGGTTGCTAAATAAATATGAGTATAGAAATTAAGAGAATACTGCCTGAAAATATCAAGTCCAAGTAAAAATGTTGTATAATTAATACTCGTAATTTGCTTTGAGCTAGAGATTTTACAATTAAAATTGCACAGGTTTAATAACAGTCGCTTACATCCTCTAAAAAGGCAATCGCGTGGTGGTTAATAAGAGTGACACCCAAGGACGTATTTTGAGGTTGGGGTGCAAGGGGGGAACAGTTCTCTCCCAAAAACTTGGAGTATAAATTAAATTGTAACTCCTACACAGTATTCTATTTTTATTGTCTCTCCAAAGAACATGCTATTCTATTTTCCTTGTCCCCCCTCTCAAAATGCGGAAGATGCGCCCCTGATCCATTGTGTTTTTGCTTATACACAGTTTTCATTTTATACTTTTCCTTGAACTTAGGTTTCATACAAAATATAAGTACGTTTCTTAGAACACTTTGTTAGAATTTCGGGCATTTGTGATATTAAGAATTATTTTGTTTTTTAAATTTAAAAAAAGTGCAAATTTTACTGTTTTCAGACTTATGTTTTGACAAAAAAAACTCACTATTTCAGGTTTTAAAAAATAATGCAAAAACTATATATGTATAATTGTTTAACAGAAAAATACATTTTGGACCTCTGAACAAATCTCTCTCTTTTCTTAACTGAAGAACCAAACCGAAGTCGAAATAATAAAAATCCGAAAACGTACTGGTTTTCTAGTTATGAACAATTTTCGTTTTTGCCTCTATCAATACTCTTTTGCTTTCGCATTTGTAATACCAACAATTTGGGCTTCAAACACTAATACCAGCTTACTACCCTGGATTGGGAATTTTTAAATGCATAGCCTTTACTCTTATCGGTTGAGACTAGGTTCACTGCAATTGCTAACTTACAGTCTAAGAAAAGTAATATTTTTTTCTAATCATTTTGTTTGTATATAACCTAGGTTATATTTAAACAAAAAATATATTTTTATCATATCCAATAAAAACAGTTATTGGCAATTTTAATAGTGATTGGGCGTTATTTTGGACATCCACCTAAAACATGTTATACAAAAATAACTCCTAGTGTTCTTATGAATTATATATTTTCTTCTAGAGAAGCATTATAAAGTTAATAGTTGGAGAGCTAGTAACCCATTTTTCATGAAGTGTTTCATTCATGTAAATACATAGAGGTATAGATAGGATAGATGAGTGTGTAATCGACTGCCTGCCATACGTACGTGGGGACAAAAGGTACTGCGCATGCAAGAAAGGTGTGAAGGATTTAGCACGATGAGCTGAGTCGATATGGGAGTATTAATCTCAAAATTGGTATACGGACTTTTTTCGAAGAGCTAGTTTCAATTAAAATATTTTGAGGTATCTACGACTTCCGGTTCTACCGGAAGTGGATCTCAACTTTGTTTTTAGGGTTCCGTATATACAATATACGGATACCCTTATAATATCACTCCGGATTGGTGACCCGATCAGGAGTACATATCGTAAATGAAGAAATTTTGATTTTAGGGGAACTTCTGGGGGGAAAAACTAAAAAAATCGACCGTTCCCCCCTGATCTTTGAAACTACTGATCTTAAAATTTTGAAAAAAAATAGAAAATATAGATGGTTGCGCGAACTTTACAGGAAAAATAAGGAGAAACCACTAATATTAATTTTGGGGGGACAAATTATAGAATTAAATGAAAATTTAAAAATTAAATTATTTTCAAACGCATTATGTAATATCAAACGAAAGGTCCCATTCTGACGAACACAAATATATTTTTTTTATATTAAAAAAAATATTTAAAATATATTAACGAAAATATACCAAAATTTACCCACTCCCCCACCCCTTATCCCCGAAACTATAAAACTTAAAGTTTTGAAAAAAATTAGAGGTATAGGGTCTAACCTAAAGTTTACTGAAAACATGATGAGAAACCTCTAGTTTTAATTTTGGGGGGCAAATTACAAGAATTAAATGGAAAATATAAAATTAAAATTGTTTCTAACGCATCATGTTATATATCAAATGAAAGGGCTCATTATGACGAAAACAATTTTATTTTTTTCATATTTTTAAAATAAATAAATTAAATGATATTAACAAAAATTTTAAAAAAATTATCTATCCCCCCTTATCTCCGAAACAATAAGCTGTAAATTTTTGAAAAAAAAAGTAGAGGTATAGCGCCTCACCCGAATTTTACTGGAAAAATAACGAGAAACCCCTAATATTCATTTTGGGGGGCAAATTATAGAATAAAACACAAAACAAAAAACAAATAAAAAAATATAATTGTTTCTAACGGATCAAGTAATATATCAAGTCAAAAGGCTCATTATGACGAATACTAATATATTTTTTTATTATTTTTTAATAAATATTTTAAAATATATTTAAAAAAATATTTAAGAAATTACCCATTCCCCCCTTTATTGCCCAAACTATAAGACCTAATTTTTTTTGTTTACACGAAAAATACGAAGAAATCCCTAATATTAATATTAGGGGCCAAATTATAGAATTAAACGGAAAATAAAAAAATATTTTTTAACGCATCATGCAATACATCAAATGAAAAGGTTTATTATGAGGAATACAGATATATATTTTTCATATTTTTAAAATTAATTGTTTACAATATTAACATAAAAATTCTCATTTCTCGCTTTATTTCCGAAACCATACTACGTAAAATTTTGAAAATAATTAGGGGTACTGGTGCTCACTTGAAATTTATAAGAAAAATTATTAGAAAACCCCCATAGTAATTTTAGGGGCAAATTATACAATTAAGTGGAAAATAAAAATTCAATTTTCAAACGCATCATATCAGATAAAAGGTTCATTATGTGAATTACAAATATATCATATTTTTAAATCATTTGTTTAAAAGATATTAACAAAAATATTAAACATAAGTAAGTAAGTATAAGAAAATGCACTCATTCCCTGCTTATCTGAAACTGGAATATTCGAATCTTGAAGGTGGTACGGAACCCTAAGTATGCGAGTCCAACTCGCACTTGACCAAATTATTTTCTAAAATAGAACATTCTGTTTTTTCATAAAAAATTTAAAATCTGCAATGAATTTTAATACAACTTTATCTAAACATCATATGTCTGAAGGGCTCCAGTTAAAAGTTATTTAAAATTTTGTGAAAAATTGTACAACCCTTCGCAGAAAAATATTTTTTAGGAAACAAAGAGGGCCAAGTCAAAAATATCCAAAATTTGCCTGAATAAAACTTGAAGGATTCTACATTTTGTTAAAAAAACTTATCCTGAGTGCCTAGAAATTGGCTCGAATTTGGCTATCTCTAAACCCTTTTCTTCCGCTACCCCTTTTTTTCTTAACGCCAGTGGATTATGCTTACAA
The DNA here is from genome assembly GCA_034190945.1 of Octodonta nipae. NCBI lineage: Eukaryota > Metazoa > Arthropoda > Insecta > Coleoptera > Chrysomelidae > Octodonta > Octodonta nipae. Next base: position 94,663,972 of record CM067221.1, read on the forward strand.
CCGCATACCTAAATTAAACAGTTTTTTCATAAACTTGGAACAACTCCAATTTCCTTGTGGTTATTAGAGATATTTGAATTATCATTTAGACTTTTTTAAAAGAACCGACAAGAAACAAATGCTGAAGTGTCACAAACAATTTTTGCGAATAATTTGAAGCTAAATATATTGAAAGCATGTATACCGATTAGGAGTTAGTAACGAATATTACTTTAATTTTGTTTTGCTTTTGGGAATGATATGCGTGATGTAATCACGAGTATGTTTTGGTCTATCCGGATATCGCGGAGGAAAGGTTATACAAACTCTTTCAGTATCAAATTCTCTATAAATGATTAACAAATTAAAGTACTGTTCGTTTGTTTCTTGTCGATTCTTTCAAAGAAACCTACTGATAATTCAGATATCTCTAATAACGGTGCAGAAATTTTAGTTTTCCAAGTTTATACAAAAACCGTTTAATTTAGTTACGCGGTTGTAAGCATAACCCCCCCCCCTATTTTTAACGTAGAGTTGAGAAAAAAATGGTTGCCAGTTGAGTTACACGGATTTCGTGATTCTGAGCACTCAGTATAATTTATTTGAACAATTCCAAAGATTTATGAAGCTTCATGTTTTATTCAACCAAATTCTAACAATTTTAAACATGGCCCTCTTTGTGTCCAAAAATTTTTTTGATGAGCTGCTCTGTCAAAATTTTCAACAAAATTGAAATAGATTTCAACTGGAGCCCCTCAGACATTTCATGTTTCCAATAACATCGTGGATTCTAAAAATGCTATAAAAACAGAGTCCGTTTTAGAAACAAAGTTGGGGTCTACTTCCGGTACATATATACCTCTTTTACATGCGCAATATCTATCATCACCACGTAGGTAAGGCAAACAACCGATTAACCCACTCATCTATCCTATCTTTACATATATGTAAAATACGTGAATCAAATACTTGATGAAAAATGAGTCACTAGTTATTAGTCTATGATAAATTTCTGCTTCTGAACTAGAATGCTAACAATTGTTAGATTTTGCACAAACATCACTATTACTAGATTCTCCTTTGTGTGCAAATGACAAATAAAGGGAAAAACTTTGTAAGTATCCGTTAGTTTCCAATTCTATAATATTCTTACATATAAAACATTTCCTATATTGTTGAAGTTTCCTTTTACTTAAAATTTTAATTGCTTCTAGTTTTCAGTTTTATTTTACTTCTTTTAACTGTAGCACTATTGATACATTTCTTGACACCTTCGTGATGTTATTTTGAATGGAATTCTTGGACGTCTATGGTGTTGTCAATTATTACCCAAATAACGATGAATAAATTAATAGATGTTTGTTTGTAGTTTTTACAGAAAGTATATTCATGAGAATTTGTCGAAATATCTTCGGTCTCATTTTATAGAATATCTTCAGTAGTTTTGGTTAATATCGTTGTATGCTATTCGCTTCGAGCCGCTGATAATGTCTGCCGCGGTTTCAGATGAACCGTTCGGAAGAATTTCACTAGACCATAGCAAATCAATTTATATTATATTATATTATATTGTATTATATTATATTATATTATATTATATTATATTATATTATATTATATTATATTATATTATATTATATTATATATATTATATTATATTATATTATATTATATTATATTATATTATATTATATTATATTATATTATATTATATTATATTATATTATATTATATTATATTATATTATATTATATAAATATTGCGACAGATTCTGTGGGTTCAAAATTCATAAATATTCACTTCAACGACTTTATTTTTAACCAAATAAACTTATTCACAAACACGATTAGTAATATTATCAGCTGATGTACCATACGTTGCTTTCAACCCAAAACTGCAGTCGCCAGTCTTTTCGGATGCTAGTCTAGTCAAATTCGGTATCAGGTCAATCTTAGCATTTTTACAGTTATCAACATTTCCTGACTACCGCTGTTGCTGGTTTTTTCGCAATGTTTTTAACGAAATAATTAATTTAGGCTTCTTTTTTTTGGCGGCGTCAAATGACAATATTATATTATATTAATTACAAAGGAATGAATTCGGGAAAAGAGAGTAATAAACAAAAGATCTTCCCAGATTTAATATTTTCCCTCAGAAGCACTTTTATGGGGAAATCTATTACTACCTACCCCTTATAAACTCAAAACAAACAAAACAGTAAGTAGTTTTCATCTGACGCGTATTTTGGACGAAAGCCAATGTTTCTTCAAAAGTATTCATTTATGAAATCTTTATTTTATTCTCCCGTTTATTTACGAGCATATTGAATTTCACAAAGAAGTATTGATAGTAAATATTGATTCAATCCCCAATTCACTAAGAATGTTTTCTCAAAATACGCTGGTTGGCCAGGAATTCTGTATCTATTTGGTAAACAAATACTAATTATTATTTTATCATTTCAGCCACTGAACTTCCGTCATTCGTTCTCGATCTCTGTTCTTACAGGGGTAGAATGAAAAATAATATATACTTGCTTCTAGAACATGAACAAAAACATATTAAGATCAGAAAAAAGTACACTAAAGTATTCTTAATATCGGATGAATGCCGATTCCAGGAATTATTGGATCAATTCCCGTGATATTATTAATATAGTTACATAGGTCGTGGGCAGTTTTTTTATTGTTTTTATCCGACTATCAAGAAGCAAACGAACGATAACGATTTTAACATCCCATGTATGTATGTATGTATAGATGTTCCGCCCTAGCGTCTCTCCTGGTGAAGCAATTTTATCAAATAACACGTCTATCCATTCGTTTAAATTGTGCAGTGGTTATAGGCCATATATTTTTATCAAAATTTAAGTACAGGCTCTTGGAAATCAATAAAATAATATGTCTACTATTGCAAAACATCTAACTCACGGTATCTGTCCTATGTTTATTAGTCGTATGCTGTTTTATTGTAGTTGTTAGGGGTAAATATTAATCTATATATAAATAGGCTAAGACAAAACGATTACGTACCATTTTCTCCTCTGTCTCTCAACCGATTTTCTTCATTTTTGTTTCGTTTAGTAGCTACTGACGACCTTCAGTGCAGAATGCTAATATTAATTTATAATAATGGTTCATTCATTAAATAAAATATAATAAAAATTCATTATTTACGTCATAATGTCAACGCCAAACAACTGAATATGCCGCGTGCCGCCACCGCCAGACTCAAAACATTGAGTAATTATATATAGAGGGACCAATGCTGTTTATACTTAGAGCATGTACTACTGGAAGTGGCATGCAAGAGTTGTTATTGTTTAGTGGTAAAGTAATCGTTGTATATTATAATTATACAGGGCGATTTCAGATATGTTACAAATATTTTTTTCGTGGGTGGCACATAAGCAGTTCCATATATAGGGTGTTTAATAAAATAATTATATAGGGAAGCCCATTAGCGGTTGAATTTACAGGGTTCTTGGAATAGAAGGTGCAGTAGAATTACGGTTATACAGGGTGGTGCAAAGAGTATTATACAGAGATGCAACATTTCGTAACCCATAAGCAGTTGTATATATAGGGAAGATGAAATATAGGGTGAGAGGAATTATAGATATACAGGATGATGATAAAAAATGTTAGAAACGGAAATGGTTTATAGAGTAGCCCACGAGAGTTCCATATATATGATGATTGAAATATAGGTCAGAGTAGAATTATAGTTACAGAAGATAGTTAAAAATTTCATAAACAAAAAGAGTAAATACCGTGGCTCATAGGCAGTGGCATATACACAATGGTTTACAGGGTGGTTCAAAAATGTTAAAAAATATTATGCGTGGTCCAGGAGCAGTTGCATATAGAGGGTTGTGGAAATATATAATGAGATGGAATTATTATAATGAGGATTTTAATAAATGTTTGAGAATTGAGTGCATTTATAGCTATACAGACAGGTCAGAAAAAATAAATATGTATGGTAGCCTATTAGCGGTTGCTTTGTTGTCATATTAAATTTAGAATTACGAATTTGAACACAAATAAAGTCCTATGAATTATATCTGAAAAAAACTTGAATTTCTTTACTGATTTGTAGAAGCGAGATGTAAGATCGACATCAAGGATTTTCGAGGAAACTATCACATAGAGGTTCCGAATCTGGATCCGTTCCGTGTAATTGCTGTTCTCCCTAAGGTCCTAGGATAGAATGTCCCGATACGATTTTCGGGTTACTTAACCTGCCAGAGATATTGACACAAGTGGTCGAATTTCGACCACTGGGCGACAGCTAGTTAATATTAATATGATGCAAAGTATCAGTTACCCTGACGGTTTCCTGTTATTCCGATCTAAACATCCTTTCGCTAACTTGCTTAATCAGCTTTTAGTAAGGTATGAGTTCGAAAAAAATGTAATCTTCATTATACTAATTTATCGGCAGAGATGGCATGATAGGTGATTAAAAAACATTGTTGTAGAACCTATAGTAAGAAAATGAGATAACATTTGAAACATGTTGGAGTTAAATGCGAAGCCTATATTATTTTACGAATGAAATAAAATGCAGTTATTACCTATTAATTACATATTTTCGCGATTTATAATAAGTTTTCCCTTTCGTAAATCGACAATACTGAAAAGGGCGGTATTATTTATAAAAGGGATATAATATAATATCAAAGAAAATGACATTAGGCTTTGTTATAAAAATACTAAATCTAGTATACATAATAGTAAATGTATATAGATAATAAAACAGAATATAACCAAGTTTTGGGATATGGTCTAATGAGTTCGGCAGTTATAAAATCTGAGAAAAATTTAGATGTTCAAAATGTAATGCTTCAGCTTGTGGTTCTCTTGAAGTATGAATTAATTAGTCTTGCAACAACAAACAACTAAACTAAGATTTCTTTTTTAGTATACACAGCAAGGCAAAACTCACTGTTACAGTGGATTTGAAGGAAGTATCGATATCGATCCTCAAGAGCCAATATGGATATTTGGAAAAGAATTTTTGAAAAAATTCTATACTCTATATGATTTTGAAAATAAACGTATGGGTTTTGCTGAAGCAGTTTAAATAGTTTCAGACCTGTTACTTACCATTTATAGAATAATTAAAGATATTTTGTCATAATTGTTTTATTTATTTATATTTATTAAAATAAAGGAGTAAAACATCCAAGTGCAAATTACAATTTAACATAAGAAACAAAAGGTAATTGTTCACTTCCAGCCTCTATGGATGCAACAGTCATACAGCTCCCGAATGAATTTTCTTGTTGATCTGGAATCTGTATGGGCGTGTATTTGTATGCTATTTTGTGATTTTCACTTATGCAGACATCTCAAATTTGTAGCACTTCCTCTTGCAAACATATATATGCTTGTCGAAAGGACAAAAAGTAAAATGAAATCCTGACTCAAGGATAATAGACCGGGATTGCTTGATCAGTGTTACTTAACGTTATTCCCTCTTATCCGCTACTTTCCAGTGAGCCTTTTTACATCGTCACTATATTTAGTGGGCACTTATCCCGTCTTTCCTTAAGCATTTATTCTTGGCCTTCATTGTGTAACTGTATGATTCTAGTCCCGTGACCTGCTGAATTCTACTTTCAGATTAACATAGTTTAGAAGGCATAATAGTGGTATTATTAGGGATATGGTTTCAAATTTGACCCCAAACATTGATCTTTATGCCTTATGCTGCATAAATTGAATTCTCTTAACGTTGACTTTGGCAATTTTCAGAGATTTTGCGTCATATTTTCATACGTGAAGGAAGGATTGGTTAAATATTATACTTTTTAATCGACTTCCAAAAAGCAAGAGATTATCAATTCGTCTGCATCTACATTTTTAGGGTTCCGTATATACAGTATACGGATACCCTTATAATATCACTCAGTATTTCTGCCTCTGTCACATCACAGCAATTTTCTGCTAAACTACTGGACGGAAGAGGTTGAAATTTGGTATGAAGGTATAGTTTGGTGACTTGATCAGGAGCACATATCGCAAAAGAAGAAATTTTGATTTAAGGGGTACTTCTGGGGGGAAAAACTAAAAAAATTGACCGTTCCCCCCCCTGATCTCCAAAACTACTGAACCTAAAATTTTGAAAAAAATAGAAAATATAGAACGTTGCCCGAACTTTACAGGAAAAATAAGGAGAAACCATTAATATTAATTTTGGGGGGCAAATGATAGAATTAACTAAAAATTTAAAAATAAAAAAAAACTCATCATGTAATATATCAAATTAAAGGTCTCATTCTGATGAACACAAATATATTTTTTTTCATATTAAAAAAAAATTAATTAAAAAGATATTAAAGAAAATATACCAAAATTTACCCATTCCCCCCCCCTTATCTCCGAAACTATAAAACGTAAAGTTTTGAAAAAAAAAATACTTTCATAGGTTCTGACCTAAAGTTTACTGGAAAAATAAGGAGAAACATCTAGTTTTCATTTTGGGGGGCAAATTACAGAATTAAATAGAAAATATAAAATTAAAATTGTTTCTAACCCATCATGTTATATATCAGATGAAAGGGCTCATTACGACGAAAATAAACATATTTTTTTCATATTTTTAAAATAAATAAATAAAAAGATATTAACAAAAATATAAAAAAATTTACCCATTCCCCCCCCTTTATCTCCGAAACCATAAGCTGGAAAATTTTGAAAAAAAATTGAGTTATAGCTCCTCACCTGAACTTTACTGGAAAATTATGGAGAAACCCCTAATATTTATTTTGGGGGGCAAATTATAGAATTAAATGGAAAATATAAAATTAAAATTATTTCTAACCCCTCATGTTATATATCAAATAAAAGGGCTCATTATGACGAAAACAAATATATTTTTTTCATATTTTTAAAATAAATTAATTAAAAGTTATTAACAAAAATATAAAAAATTTTACCCATTCCCCCCCTTATCTCCGAAACCACAAGCTGTAAAATTTTGAAAAAAAAATAGGTATAGCGCCTCACCTGAACTTTAGTGGAAAAATAAGGAGAAACCCCTAATATTCATTTTGGGGGGCAAATTAAAGAATTAAATGGAAAATAAAAAATTAAACTTGTTTCTAACGTATCTTGTAATATATCAAATCACAGGGCTCATTATGACTAATACAAATATATTTTTTTTATTTTTTTTAAATAAATATTTTAAAATATATTTAAAAAAATATTTAAAAAAATACCCATTCCCCGCTTTATTCCCCAAATTATAAGACCTAATTTTTCTGAAAATCGGAAAAATGGTGCAAGAAACGGTAAACATGAATGTAAATGTAAAGTTTTCATCATAAATTCTTAGCTCAATAATGTCAAGGTATGCCCTAAAATTATATCATACAGGGTGTTCCTAACTGTTTTCATTTTAATTTATTTGAAGTGAGTGTCTTTTTGAAACAAAGTGTTTTACCTGGCCCACAGTCGAGTGAAATGGCAGAAAATATTCCATTAGTGTATGGAAATGAAAAATTGCTATTCCGGCAATCTTGTTTATATTGTATACGGTTGTAGGACTAGATGTGTGTGTGTATGTGTGCGCTAACGCTTGCGTGCATCGAATTTCGTGCAGTAAGCAAAATGGGTGGTTGAAATATAGGGCATAGTAGAATTACAGTAATACAGTTGCATATATAGGATGGTTAAAATGGAATAGAGTTATATTTAAACAGTGTGATTAAAAAAATATTGTATTGGGCGGCACATAAGTAGTTTCGTATACAAGTTGGTTGAAATAAGAGTGGAGTAAAATTATAGTTATGCAGAGTGAATAAAAAACGTTAAAGAAATGTTAAATAAGCATATGCAGTAAGGATATCTGAGTTATCGGGCGGAATATAATTACAGTTATACAGAAGATGGAGTAGAATTATAATTATACAGTGGTGGTGGTAAAATCTTATATAGTGTGGAACATAAGTAGTTGGTTATTCAAGGTGGTTGAATTAAGGGTGGAGTAAAATTATCGTTTTTCAAAAATTTGTTACATAAGCATAAGCAGTTAGGATATTTTAATTATAGGTCGGGATATAATATATTTATAGAGGTGGTTTCAAATATTTTCTGAAGCGGTTGCAGAATTTGAATATTTGACGTATAGGGCGAGGTACATTTATAGGTATGGAGGGTGACTTAAACAACAGAAAAACAGAAATAGTCAATAGGGAGAAGAGAATTTATACTTATACAGGGTAGTATTAAAGATATCAGAGTGGTTGCAACATCACGTGGAGTTGAATTATAGTTGTACAAGGTGGTTCAGAAAATGAATATAGGGTGAATTACAGTTACACTTATAGAAAATGGTTCAAATAATAATACAAATAAAAAAAGTTCAAAAATATGTGGAAATTAAAGAAAAATAATACAAATTAGAGAGAGGGGGAGAAAGAGACAGAGAGAGGGGGAGATATATATATATATATATATATATATATATATATATATATATATATAGAATACGCTAATATAATTAATAGAATTCTACTTTAAATGAGATTACAAAAAGAAGATGTCAGAAAATAGTGATTAAAGTCAGTTCTTTTTTAAATGTAAATTATTAACCACATTTTTGGACTGAAACTTTAAACTTCCCAAATGCTGCACCGCTCAATCCTAGTCTACTTATTTATTCTATGTTACCGTTGTTGATGGAATCGCTCAATATCAAATTTGTCATAGCGTCAGTTTTCCTAATCTTTATTTCCTATTTTCTTTGCTGATGTTACATATAAGTTCTGAAGGATAGTGTGTGCTTCTGTTATATTGTCTGTTATTTGGACAATGCCGTCAATCAAGTTCTAGTACTTTGTTAATAGGATGCGCCGTTTTTTCTATTCCGCAGTGAAGAATAGGGTTTCCTATGACAAAACGTTTGACATTGGAAGGTCAAGTTCAAGTTCATGGTCAAAGCCATATTCAGACGTAAAATTTTCGGCACTTTCCAAATCGGGTATTAAAAAATGGGGTCTCCTATTTTTTTTAATTGCTGACATTGATTTGACCTTTAAGTTCATGGTCAAGGTCAAATTCATGGTCAGCATAAAATACCTAACATATATTCAAATGCGTGTGTTTGGGAAAGTCGCGTTAATAGCTGCCCTCCCCTGGACTTAAAAACCTGCCATGAGCCATTAAACTTTCCCATAAATTTGCTGTCTTTCCCCCCCTACCCGGACCAAAAATTTTCTGAATTGTCCCTCTTTCTATGACAATTTTTTCCCGATTTGCCTCCCTCTAGGACATTTTTTTCCCCTCCCTAGACCAAAACCTGGGTACGCGCTTGTATATATATATATATATATATATATATATATATATATATATATATATATATATATATATATTTGCAAATAGTTATTTTTTTGCAACTTCAGCCCACTACAAATAAAAAGTAAGCATTTTGGAGCGTTGTGTCCGTTGAGACTTTTGATCCACGTGCTCTATAAAATCTACGCGCCAAATTTCAGAAACATTGAGTGAAACCCAATTTCCATTTAAAATTTGCGGGGTCCTTTGACACATAGAGACAAACCTGCAAAATATCACAAACAGAGAATTAGAATGTTTATTAGAACAAAAAACAAACTTGTTGCTGGTATTGTATATTAAATGGATGTTCTATTTATTTAATTACTATAATTGATTTTCTATAGACAAAGAAACTCTTAATATATAACCCGGTCCTGTTTCTTGCACAGAAAACTAAGTTATGTGGGTACTTCAAAGTCAAAGAAGTTTCGAATCGAAGTCTAGGAACAAAGGTTAATTGTGCATTCCACTACCAAACTTAAATATTTTCATGTGCAAACGTTGTCTTTGTTAAGAATTTTTCGCTCAAAAAACATGTTTTGCTTTATTAACGCGACATAGCTTTCACTCAATGTCATTTATAACATTCTCATTACAACTAGAGAAAAATCGACGGTGTTGATCTGTTAGGAGTAAATTTGTTTGACCCAATTCACATAATCTGAATCTCAAAAGAATCTTTTATTTCCAGATGTTTTTATTAACATTACAATAAGCAACAAAGCAGTCCATTTAGCATGCCTTGAGAATAGATAAATAACATCTCCGTCACTGTCAGAAAAGTTTCCTGTTTTAATCAATTTCTTCATTATATAGAGCAAGGCTGACCGTCTGAGTAAAAAGAGGGCCATAAAACATCCCTTACCGAATAAAGTTGAAAAATAGAAATATAGTTAAATAGTGTCTGGAAACAAGAATAAGGTCTGGGTTGTATTCCCCTGGTGTTGCTCACGTTCTGGGCTCCTCCTCCTTGCCCGCAAAAGTGACGCCAGCATGTCTCGTCCAGTAGGCGACGTAACAGATAGAGAATGACGTCGCCGAAAAGACACAAACTTCACTAGTAAATGGAATACTATTATTAAAGTTTACAAATGAATTCTAGGAACTTATGAAATGTTCATGACATCTGTAAGTTCTTTTATTACGGGGGAATGTCTTATTATTTTCGTTTTGGCAGGTTCGGAAATACAGGAACAGTACAAATGCGTAAAAAAGATGGCTGATAATTTAATATTTACATAACCAATATATGTGCTTGACAGCAAGAACTCTAAATTTTCTACCCACATCAATTCAATAAATAAGAATATCTGCAGCACAGGGTAGTAAACCATTCATCACTTAAGCTCAATTTATTAACAAAGTTGAATTTTATATTTTATTTAAAAATTATAAAACTAATGATTCAAGCTTAAAGTATATTTCTTTAATTTAAAAACAATATACCCTCACCGACTTTGAGATACTGCTTCCGGAATGATGTCGAATTAATTTCTTTATTCTCTCTCTCTCTCTCATACTGAATCAAATCGCTGGGTGCAAACATTTGCGTTCTAGCTAGTGCGTGTATGGTCCGCATACCCTGTCGGAGTTGGTCGGCATAACAATAAACTTCTTGGGGCGGTTCTTCTGGTGAGCCAAAGGCTAAATCACAAGATATCTCAGCTCCTTTAGTAATAGTACTGGAGTCCTGTGCTGTTGAGTACGGCTGAGCGATAGGAATACTGGAATAATCCCATCTCAATGACGCTGATTATTGCTGACGACTTTGGATGGAAGTTGCTCCACAGGTCCTGTTGAATCTTCCCACCAATCCATCCGATTGTGGATGCAAAGGTGGTTCTTGTTATCTTGATGCCCGGCATCGTACATCACTTCTGGAATACGTTAGATTGGAAATTCCGCCCCTGGTCCAAATGTAACTCCAACGGAACACCAAAACTGCTGAATAGCTGTTCCACAAGATTGGGTATAGCATATTCCTTAGGCCATTTGTTGAAGTAATCTATTACCACCAGAATGCATTTGTTCCCCTCTCGCACTCGGGAAATAGACCGGCGACATCAATAGCAATTTTCTCGAATACGATGCCCACATTGCATTGCTGCAATCTGCCCTTGGTCTGAGTCTTCGGACCCTTACTGGCTGTACTTGGTCACATTTCTGACAAAAGGCTCTGACATCTTTGAAATAATCTCCCCAGTAATACCGTTAGCGAATTTTATCCAAAGTTTATTCATATAAACGGTCAGAATGTCGGGTACCCTTTTCGTTGAGACAACCAGTTTTTCTTTAACATTCTCTTAGATAGTTAATAAACAAAAGTAAATTTCTTTAAGGGCGCCAGACAGTTTAACTCAACTAATATTCGAGACATACCTTCCAAATAACAAAGCCAATATTCGGCTAAGTTCATGAACTTCCACCTGTTAGCTATAGTTAGGAAACTACGCTCCCTAATATGACCTTATTCGCAGTAATATTTACTTTTATCAAATTTTTATAGTTAATATAATGCTCATGTATTTCTGTATCTTTATCTCATTCAGTAAGGTAGAAGAGTAAGACAATACTTGACAACGGATGAGAGATTTTTTCATAAAAAATTATCAAATATACACAAAATATCTATAAGGTAATGATTTTAAAAATACATGCAAACTATGTTAATTTAAAAATAATTTGGTCAAGTGCGAGTTGGACTCGCATACTTAGGGTTCCCTACCACCTTCAAGATTCTAATATTCCAGTTTCAGACAAGCAGGGAATGAGTGCATTTTCTTATATTTACCCTTATATCTTTTAAAGGAAGCGTTTTAAATTTATAAAAAATATACACTTTGATTTTCCACACATAGACTTTTCATTTTATCTGCTTCAGGATTCGCTTGAAATTTATCAGAATACATATTATTTAATTTTCTAATTTGGCCCCAAAAAAATTAACAGTCTTTTATAATCTACTGTCTGAGTTTTGAGGCTCTGTAGTTTGGAAGATAAAGGGCAAAATAGGTCAAGTTTTAAATTAGAAATTATTAAATCTGTTATTCAAATTATTAAAAAATACTAATAAAATATATTTTTCTAAATTTAAATATTGTAGTTTCTAAAGTGGGAATTATGTCGATGTTTAATAGTTTTGTTAATATCTTTTAAACAAATGATTTAAAAATATGATATATATGTAATTCATATAATGAGCCTTTTATCTGATATATTACATGATGAGTTTGAAAATTGAATCTTTATTTTCCATTTAATTGTATAATTTGTCCCTAAAATTACTATAGGGGTTTTCTAATAATTTCTTTTCCGTTTAATTCTTTTATTTGGGGGCCAAATAATAGAATTAGGGATTTTTTTTCATAATTTTCCTATAAACAAAAAAATTGAGGTCTTATAGTTTGGGGAATAACGGGGAGATATTTTTTTAATATATTTTAAAATATTCATTTAAAAAATAATTAAAAAAATATATTTATATTCGTCATAATGAGCCCTGTGATTTGATATATTGCATGACCCGTTAGAAACAATTATAATTTTTTATTTTCCATTTAATTCTATAATTTGCCCCCCAAAATGAATATTAGGGGTTTCTCCTTATTTTTTCAGGAAAGTTCATGTAAGGGGCTATACTTCCATTTTTTTCAAAATTTTTCAGCCTATGGTTTCGGACATAAGGGGGGGATGGGTACATTTTTTTATATTTTTGTTAATATCTTTTAATTTATTTATTTTAAAAATATGAAAAAATATATTTGTTTTCGTCATAATGAGTCTTTTCATTTGATATATAACATGATGGGTTAGAAACAATTTTAATTTTATATTTTGCATTTAATTCTATAATTTGCCCCCCAAAATGAAAAGTAGAGGTTTCTCCTTATTTTTCCAGTAAACTTCAGGTTAGAACCTATACCTTTAATTTTTTTCAAAACTTTACGTTTTATAGTTTCGGTGATAATTTTGGAAAATTTTCGTTAATATCTTTTTAAATATTTTTTTTAATATGAAAAAAATATGTTTTTGTTCCTCAGATTGAGACCTTTCATTTGATATATTACATGATGCGTTTGAATTTTTTTTTTATTTTTAAATTTCTATTTAAAAATAAAAATCAAAATTTCTTCATTTACGATATGTACTCCTGATCGGGTCACCAAACTAAATATTGATACCAAATTTCAACCTCTTCCGTCTAGTAGTTTAGGAGAAAATTGCTGTGATGTGACAGAGGCAGAAATCCTGAGTGATATTATACGGAACCCTAAAAATGACTTGCACTTGATAAGTTGTAGAGTAAAATTTGTTAACAACCTCAACTGACCTTTTACAGTTGGGGTTTCTAATTCCCTATAATATAGATATTTTTGCTTCATACAGTTTATTCTTAATTTCTTTAGGAACTCCAAACCATTTAAATCATCCATATTAACTCTGTGTCATATTCGAAGATGGCGATTGTATTTTAGTACTACCTCAACCATAAAAAAAGAAAAAGCGGGAAACCATTACCATTACAAGAGATAGGAAATTTCTATTCCAAATTAGCGAAGGAAAATTATACGTAGTATGTACGATGGATTATAAGGAAGAGCGTAAGGAAAATCCTAAGATATTCATATATTTGCAACAATTTATGCCAAAATAGCTACAACTCCTCTTTAGCATAAAAAAAGTTAAAAGGTCGTTTTTCCTAAATATGTCAAAATCCACCAACAAATATTTTCCATTGAAGACACTTACCATGAACCAATAGTTTAGGACAGTCTTAAATGACAGAGTCAAAAAATCTCGTGCCGATAATATGTGACGGCCACCTAACACATCTGCATCTTTCAACCAAATATGACAAAAAAAAAACAAAAATTAAAGGACTCTCTTTCTTCCGTTAGTCGACTTACCCATTTTGTTTTCGGCCTTTATCAAAAAAAAGCAAAAATGCTTTCCATATGACGTGTTCCAAGGATTTATTTTATGAAGAATTTATTGAAGCCGGTGAATGTGTAGAACGGCTAGTCAGTTCACTAACTTTTACATTTAGCAATTTTTCAGTTCAAAATTGGAAGTACAAGGTAAACTAAAAGTTATGGCATATTAGTTCAGAGAATCCGCTCTAGCTATGAGACTATAGTAGAGCAAATCCTTTTTTTTAATATAAAAAAGTTAGTAATCATTAATTTATTTAAACAGCTAGCTTCAATACTTTTACATGTCACAAGGTGAATTAGCCAATTTGCACAATATTATGAAAGTTTGATACCTTTACCTCATCTTCGTTGTAATATGGTAAGTCCCCCTTCCCTAGAAAGTGAATAAACTGGAGAAAGAAACGGTTGACCGGTGGTTCATTAAACCCCCCAGCCCGAGCAATGCTACTGCATTTCAGAGTTCTTAATACAGTATCCGATATCAGTATATTATTTTCTAAAACTAAAAAATACTTTGTAAAAAAAGTTTTTTCTTCAAAACTTCCTCTTTATTAAATAACTACTTAATAGCATCAAAAGATGTTCATAAAATTGCTTACAAAAGCCCTCCGAATATATGGTAACCTCGTTGCCAATTTTCCAAACTTTCAGGCTACCGTGAAGTGAATACATCACACCTGTCAGCCGCTTGCTTTACCGATAACTTCCCTTCCATCACACATTTAACTGCCTTTTTTCATTTCGTTGTCACCTCCATTTTCCTCTATTACAAATTCTATTTATGCAATCTATAGCAAATACTTGGGATAAATAACCAAACAGAAAAACAATTGCAGTGCGTTTGAAATTAAACACTTGAAAGCATATATACGACAACACCTGTCCGGGGGTTCTCGATTACTACTATTAAACAATTTTAATCACAGTTCATAGAATGTACCAAAAATGTTTCAAATACTACTACTAAAATTAATTAAAAACACCAGCGTGTACCACACTCAACAGCCCCGTAAAAACCATGTTTAATTTGTATTTACGTTAGAGGACCCGTTTGGTTTCTTAGAAATTAAAGAGATCCATGCCCATTACTACGTCAACTTAAGTTATTTTCAACTTATACTCCTGCATCACCCTGTATGTTGACTTTCCGGTAATTATTCTCATTTGGATTGGAGTCAACCAAACTGTTTGGTTTACTCATTGATAATGAGATCTTAAAGTTTCAGAATCGGCGTTGAGTGTTTAAAATAAATGTTTTGTGTTAGGGGACCAAACTGTTTTTACATTCATGTACTCAGTTGAGCTTGGTAACGAACCTAGCACAAAAGAACAGAAATAGGGGTACCGTCAAATTAACTGAAAGTTTACTTGAACTTCTTTCTTCCATTTCAAGGTCTAACTGAGTATAATCAGTTAAATAAATATCTTATAACCAAAGTATATACCCTACGCATGTAGTAATTAGGATACATTTTGTCACTAAACTTATTCCATTACTCCAGTACTGTGGCTATCCAAATGAGGCACATGGTGTATAAAAATAAAGGTTCACTCACTCGTTGCTACGGATCTATTTGTTTATTTGCTTAGTTATAGCCGTAACGAGCATATCTGATATTAGTCCACTTTATTTTTTTGATATCAAGGGGGTTAGTGTAAAGTTAAATCCAAGTTTGTGGGGTTGCAACCCTTGTCGCACGGTGGCCATCTTGGAAAAAGGGGTCCAAATATAAAATTATCTACAACTTTTATCGAGTAACTTATAGTCGTAGAACCATAAACAAAAAAGTGAAAAAAAATGACGTGCATTATTACTAATTAAAAACAATATCATAAAAAAATTAAAAGATTATTAAAGGTTATGAAAAATCATGAATATTAATGTATAATTATAAATACTGAATAATAGTATTCGTTTCGTAGTAATCTAAAACCTTAACTAATGAATAAATATAATAAGTTTATAATGAAAATATTCCTTAAAACACCATCTATACAAATGGTCTGATGTCATTTCTTTGCAAAATGATTAGAAAAAAAAAAGTTTTATCAACAAATAGAAATTAACATATAACATTTGTATTTATTGTTATAGCTATAAGATACTTGATAAAAGTTATAGATAATTTTATTAGCAACGAAAATTGTTAAACTTTTTTGTGAGACCTATAGTTTGTCAGGTAAATAAAAACCATTTGGACCACATTTTCCAAGATGGCGGCTATGGGAAATGGGTTGCAACTCCAAAAACTTGGATTTAACTTTATACTAACCCCCGTTGATATCTAAAAAATAAAATTGCGTCCTCTGACAAATGCTTCCTAAGCCCAAAAAAGTAATATTTCAATGGACTATATTTCAAGTTACTCTCTTCGCGGTGTCATTCCTTTGTACGCAAGACAATATATATTATATATAATACATATTGTTTCTGGTAAGGAAACCTTCATCAAATACGCTTCACACAATTGAATGTCCTCTCGAACACTTCTTTATGTATTTGATATATTTCGTTAAATTTGAAGACGTTTGATGTAAGACAGACATCTAGGATTTTCGAGAGAATTAGCATACAGAGGTTTCGAATCTGGAGCCGTCCCGTGTAATTGCTGTTCTCCCTTAACTCCTAGGACAGAATGTCACGATAAAATTTTCAGGTTACTTCACCTGTCAGAGATATTGAATAGTCTCTTCGAAGTGTCATTCCTTTGTACGCAAGACAATATATATTATATATTATATATTATATATTATATATTATATATTATATATTATATATTATATATTATATATTATATATTATATATTATATATTATATATTATATATTATATATTATATATTATATATTATATATTATATATATATATTATATATTATATATTATATATTATATATTATATATAGTATATATTGTTTCTGGTGAGGGAACCTTCATCAGTTGCGCTTCCCATAATTGAATGTCCTCTCGAACACTTCTTTATGTATTTGATACATTTCGTTAAATTTGAAGACGCGACATGTAAGACCGACATCTAGAATTTTCGAGAGAATTAGCACACAGAGGTTCCGAATCTGGAGCCGTTCCGTGTAGATGCAATTACAAGGAACCTCTGTGTGCTAATTCTCTCGAAAATCTTAGATGTCGGTCTTACATCTCGCGTCTTCAAATTTAACGAAATGTATCAAATATATAAAGAAGTGTTCGAGAGGACATTCAATTGTGGGAAGCGCAACTGATGAAGGTTCCCTGACCAGAAACAATATATTGCAATATACTTCGTGGGTTCAATTTAAAAATTATAACAACTAATATTTACTTTCACTTTTCTAGAACTTTATTTACATTTAAAACAGCTGATTCACAATACATTTTCATATAAGCTAGTCGTCGCGGTATATCTGCCTGGCGATCGTGGCGTTCTTCTTTTATATCACCAGCGTAGAATTCTCCAGTAGAAATCAACATCGTTCCTTCCGCTGCCGAGCCTTTTCGAGAATCGTATTTTTTTATCTTGAAGCGTTTGTTGTCGTGCTGAAATGACACAGGGTCGGCTTTGGGTAAATTTCGTAACACTGCCCCCCCTTTAATTCTGATCGTCCCGATCAGAAACATCCTCTCCATGGTAGGGAGTGAGTCGATCTAAGTGAACCACCTTCAATTTAGCCTTGGGGTTTCGACGGATCCGGTAGACGACATCATTCAGCCTCTTGACCACTTCGTATGGACCATCCCAGGCGGGTGTAAGCTTTGGGGATTTACCCTTGCTCCGTTGGGGGTTGTACAGCCAGACTTTGTCCCTTTCCTGGAACCCGGCTGAATTGGCCTTGAGGTCGTATCGCGTCTTCATCCGGTCACTGGTGGCCAACATCTGCGTTCGGGCTAAGTCATGTATTGCCAGCATGTTATGTCGGAGCTGGTCGGCATAATCGTCGATGTCTTGGGGAGGTTCTTCGGGGGAGCCAAATGCCAAGTCGCATGGTAATCGCAGCTCCTTTCCGAATAAGACCCTGGCTGGGGTCAGGCCTGTACTATTATGTACAGCAGAGCGATATGACAACAGGAATAGGGGAATATGCTCATCCCAATCACGCTGGTTATTGCTGACGACCTTGGATAGGTGTTGTTCCAAGGTCCGGTTGAATCTTTCCACCATTCCGTCTGACTGTGGGTGTAATGGTGTTGTTCTCGTTTTCCTGATCCCCAACATCGTGCAGACCTTCTGGAATAGATTCGATTCGAAGTTACGCCCCTGGTCTGAATGTAATTCCATCGGGACGCCAAACCTGCTGAATAGTTGTTCTACTAGCACCGTCGCTACCGTGGTTGCCTCTTGGTTGGGTATCGCATATGCCTCAGGCCATTTGCTGAAGTAATCCATTGCGACCAGAATGTATTTGTTCCCCCTCTCAGACTCGGGAAACGGACCGGCGACATCGATGGCAATTCTCTCAAATGGGACGCCCACATTGTACTGCTGCATTCTGCCCTTGGTCCGGGTCTTCGGGCCCTTACTGGCGGCACATGTGGCACATTTGCGGCACCAAGCTCTGACGTCTTCGAAGTAATTCACCCAGTAGTACCGCTGGCGAACTTTGTCTAGGGTTTTATTCATGCCCAGGTGGCCTCCGGTAATTCCATCATGTACTTCGGTCAGGATGGCTGGTACCTTTTTCTTCGGAACTACCAGTTGGGACTTGGTTTCTCGTCCATCAGCGCTTTCCCAAACTCGCTTGAGCATTCCATTGTCTACTCTTAGAGAGTCCCACTGAGCCCATAACGATTTCAGCACGCCGGAGTATCTAGCTACCTCGTCCCATCGTGGCCTGGGTGCCCCTCTCATTTTGAGTGACAAGATTGGTTCGATGTCTGGATCAGCCATTTGGTCCTGGATGCACTGTTCCGTTGTCCAGTCTTCATTGGCCTGCACTCGGATCTGCCTGATGGAGATACCCTCTCGCTGTTCCGTCTTCAGACAATGCTTGCATTCCGCTCTACAGGGTCTTCTGGATAGGGCATCGGCATTATTGTGCAACCGGCCGGCACGGTGTTCCACCTTGAAGTCGTATTGCTGTAATTTCTCCATCCATCTGGCCAGTTGTCCTTCCGGTGTCTTCATGTCCAGCAGCCATTTGAGTGCGGCATGATCTGTTCGGATTAAGAAATGGCGACCATACAGGTATTTGTGGAAATGGTCTACAGCCCTTATTATTGCAAGAAGTTCTTTTCTGGTGACGCAATAATTTCTTTCTGGCTTCGAGAATCCACGGCTGTAGTACTCGATCACCCTCTCTTCACCATCTTGCACCTGGGATAGGACGGCCCCCAAACCTGTGTTGCTGGCGTCTGTGTCTAAGATGAACTTGCCGGACTGTGTAGGAAAGGCTAGGATTGGGCTGGAACATAGTGCTGCCTTCAGTCGCCTGAATGATGTTTCGCAATCCTGATTCCAATGGAAGGTCTCTTTATCAGTGGTCTGCCGATGTAGAGGGGCGGCGATGGTGGCAAATCCCTCAACAAAACGCCGGTAATATGAACAGAGGCCCAAGAAGCTTCGGAGTTCATGTTTGTCTCTTGGAACTGGCCAATCACGGATGGCTTCTATCTTGTCTTCGTTGGTGCGGATTCCTGACTCGGACACTACGTGGCCCAAAAACTCTACTTCTTTTTGAAACAAGGAACACTTCTTCGGATTGAGTCTCAGGATGGCGTTATTAATTCTGGAGAATACTTCGCCCAGGTTCTTCAGATGGTCGTCGAATGTCTGGCCCATGACTAGAATGTCGTCGAGGTATACTAAGCACGTCCTCCATGTTAGCCCGCTCAGTACATACTCCATTAGTCTCTCAAATGTAGCGGGTGCATTACATAACCCAAAGGGCATGACCGTGAACTGAAACAGCCCTTTACTGGTGGAGAACGCTGTCTTTTCTCTGTCGTTTGCGTGCAGACCAACCTGCCAATATCCACTTTTTAGGTCTAGTGTGGAGAACCAACGGGAGCCTGCTAGTGTGGTCAAAGTGTCATCGATTCGGGGTAGTGGATAGCTGTCTTTCTTCGTGACGTCATTGAGCTTTCTGTAATCCACGCAAAATCGGGTGGTTCCATCCTTCTTTTTAACTAGCACGACGGGAGCAGACCATGGGCTGATGGATGGCTCGATAACTCCATTTTGTAACATGGACTCGATGTTTTCCTCGACTGCCTGTTGTTGCCCCAATGGTAGTCGCCTAGGTGGTATTCTGATGGGTTGAGCCTTTCCGGTATCTATTCGATGCTGGATGATGTTGGTGCGACCGGTGGTTCCATTTTTACTGTTAAAAATTTACCAGTGTTTTGTGATAAATTGCTTGGCTTTCTTCTGGTTCTCTGGCGTCAAATGTGTCAATTAGTCAGCAAACTGTTGTAGGAACTCTTTATCGGGCCCTGGTTCCTTCACCGACGTCTGGTACTCTTCTTCGCAATTGATGATGGTCTCTACTGGCTCGAAACAAGCTATCTCTTGACCATTGGTAATTCTGATGTCGTTGTTGGACAGATTCAAAACTCTGATTGGTATATCTCGTCCGGTTTTCACTATAGCCTGTCCAACCAAGTAGTCATGAGCTGAGTGTACGGGCTCCACCATTCCAACGCAGCTCCCAGGATTGCTGTCTAGCTGCCCATGAATAATCTGTTCCGTTCGACCGGGAATTCTAGCTGAAGACTTTGCCACAATTTTTATGGGCGTGAATGATGTGTTGACGGGCCGTGTCAATACAAATTCCTCATTCAGGAACCGAAGAACATCATATCTCGGGTCGAACATAAATCCATGCTGGCTAATTAGGTCCATTCCCAAAATAAAATCGTCCTCAATATTCGCTACCAGGACCCTATGCCGGATCATGTTGTCCCCTATCTGTAGCACGACATCTGCCTCACCCTGTATTGACATGGACTCGCCGGTGACTGTTCTGAGCTGGATGTTATTGGTAACTGGCCGAATTTCTGATGCTCTCAAAACCCTGGACTTGGCAATGGATACAGCGGCGCCGGTATCGATGGTGATGGTAATTGCTCGCCCGTTGATGGTGCCTCTGATGACTAGGCTGCCGCTATCTCGGCAAAATCCCCGGATGGATAACGTTTTGGGGGCTGGTGGAGGGACAGTCAGCATTCGCCCCCCTATGCTGACTGACTGACGGTCCCTGGACATGTGGCTGTTCTGTTGGTTACCCCTGGTCGGTGATCGTTCAGGTGGCCTCACTCGACAATTACGTTGGAAGTGCCCTGTCCGTCCGCAGCGGTAACATGCCTCTCTGGTGCCAGTTCTTTGTGACCGGTCTAATATTTTGGTCAGACCAGCCAGCAACGCTTGAAATTGTGACTCTGACTTCCTGGTTGAAGGAAACGGCTCGGACCCTTGGCTTGGACATGTTCATGACGGCCTCTACTTCCAAAGCCCGAAGTAGAGCTTCACTACTTTTCTTGACGCCACTCAGTCTTAAATTTCTTTGTACTTCCACATCTCTGATGCCATTTATGAAACTCTGTGTGCCCAACTGGTCTTTCGTTTCCTCTGGCAGGTCTGGGTAGGACAAGTGTACTAACCGTCTAATCTCTGCTTCGAATTCTTGAAGGCTTTCACCGGATCTTTGCGTTTTTCCACTGAGTTGGACTTGGTATACCTGGCTCAAGGATTGATTGTCGTAGCGTTTGTCTAGGATGGCGATGATCTTGTCGAAATTGCCTTGTTCATCGACTGGAATGCTTTGGAGGAGTTCTAGGGCCGGACCTCTTAACGAAATTACCAGAGAAGTAGATTTTTCTTGATTATCCCATCCATTAGCTGTAGCCACAGCCTCAAATTGCCGTTTATACATAGGCCAAGATGAACTGCCATCGAATGTGGGTGGTTTGCTAACGGAACCTTTGGTACTCACGGTGTGCTGGTATTTCCCTCTCTGCAAATCTTGTTGCAATTTTTTAATTGCTGTTTCCACTTTATCTTGTACTTCACTGTGTACTGCGTCTTTAATTGAACTGATTTCAGCTTTTACCTGGCTTTGGATAGCACTTATTTCAAATTTCACCTGGTTCTGGACGGAATCGATGTCATCTACTTTGATTTCAAGAGTCTCCACATTACTTTTTAGGGTCTTTATGTCGTCGTTTATTTCTTTTATGTCTGATTCAACTATTTGCATTCTTTCATTAACTGTTTCATTAACTTGCGACACTATTTGCATTAGTTGTTCAAATTGCATTTGTCTTTTTTCTTCAGTTATTTTAAATTCATTTTGTCGCTTTAATTCAGTTTGATCTTGTTTTTCTACAAATTTCGAGAATAATCCTTCAATTAAATTTTGTTGTTTTTCTTCCATCGTGGAAACAAGATTTTGTTGTTTTTCTTCCATTGTAGTGACAATATTTTCTAATTCTATTTTACGTTTTTCATCAAAAGATTTTACTAACCTTTGTTGAATTTCTTCTTGATGTTGTTTCTCCTTCTTGTCACGTTTTTCTAGAATCTGTGCTATTTTTTCGTCTAGTACCTCCGTAACCTGTTTGATAATTTTTCTGGTAGTTTCGTCGGTTTTTTCCATACTTCGAGTTTCCATAAATCAAATTACGCTTTTAACTGCACTTAATCCTTCACTTCTAACACCAAATTGCAATATACTTCGTGGGTTCAATTTAAAAATTATAACAACTAATATTTACTTTCACTTTTCTAGAACTTTATTTACATTTAAAACAGCTGATTCACAATACATTTTCATATAAGCTAGTCGTCGCGGTATATCTGCCTGGCGATCGTGGCGTTCTTCTTTTATATCACCAGCGTAGAATTCTCCAGTAGAAATCAACATCGTTCCTTCCGCTGCCGAGCCTTTTCGAGAATCGTATTTTTTTATCTTGAAGCGTTTGTTGTCGTGCTGAAATGACACAGGGTCGGCTTTGGGTAAATTTCGTAACAATATATTATATATAATATATATTGTCTTGCGTACAAAGGAATGACACCTCGAAGAGATTATTCAATATCTCTGACAGGTGAAATAACATGAAAATTTTATCGTGACATTCTGTCCTAGGAGTTAAGGGAGAACAGCAATTACACGGAACGGCTCCAGATTCGGAACCTCTGTGTGCTAATTCTCTCGAAAATCCTAGATGTCGGTCTTACATCTCGCGTCTTCAAATTTATATTTCAAGTTATTTAGAACTTGGACATATTGGGTTGACGTTCTTATGCACTAAGAAACATGTAAACAAGTCATGAATCTCAAATACTGAATACATACATTTGTATTTTTTTATTTTATCGATTCTTCACTGTTTGGCCTTGAAATGACCCTAATTCTGACTGTGCTTATCTTAGAACGTAAAATGTTATGCTTATGTATAAGAGTGGTTTCATATATGCGAAAATGTTTTGTAAATGGGGAGTAACTTGTCAGCTAAAGTGAATGGAATGCTTTGAGATAATTGTAGACAACTGTCAAATGATCCAATGGTTCTCATAACTATTGTACTATGACGATCTTAAAAGCTGGCCAAAACGTAACAGTAAGTTTGCCATACTTGTTTATACATACAAATAATGTTCGTCACCTATACTGTCATACAAATAATATCCAATAAGTTTTCTAAAATATGTATGTGCCAACATTATTTAACCCTACATTATTCCATCATGTTTAAAGGTTACAACAACAACTTTATAATATAGTTTGTGCAAATACGTTTGTGCATGCCGTAAAACACGTGCAGTATAACAATATGTTTGCACAAAGTGCTCAAACCAAAATTATAAAATCTGCGGCGTTTGATTTTTTGTTTGTATGCTAAATTTGTACAAACAGGTAGCAGTGTCTAGGTTGTGGTATAGGTATAAGAATGAAAACACAACAAGCAGCCCCTAAATGAACGTTCAAGTTGTTGAAACTTGTTTTTATAAACAATTTAATTGTACCTACAAGTGTGTGTCCAGTTCGTTTTGTTGATATCCGATACAAATATCTACAAGTTTGCACGTGTAGGTATTTGATTTCAACATTCTTGTCAAACTTGTTCAAAATACACAAAAGGTAGTTTAGACGTAAGGATTTGTTTTTACTAATAAGATTGTGTGACATGTTTCTTCAACTATTTATGAAGGTGTAATGCTACTGCCAAATGTCTCTCCGAGATGTTTTTAAAAAGATATATCAGACTCAAGTGTGCTGTCTAGACGTGTACACAATTCGTTTGTAAATATGTATATAAAAAGAAAATGTGCAGCTATTATAATTACCCAAAGTGACACAAAACGAAGCCAATTATGGTCCAAAGAATGATCCACGAAGAGGGGGCAGTTTTCAGACATGAATTTACTAACCCAATTACGAATTTCTGAAAAGTCACATTTGAAAAATTATTTACGTATGGATGGTAATCAATTTAACATGATTTTGAAATGTATCGACTCACAAATTGAAAAACAGGATAAATGAGAGGAGCAATTAGTAGCGAGGAAAGGTTAACTGTAACATTACGTTTTCTGGCTACAGGAAGATGAGGATTTAAAATTCAGTTGTGCCATATCACCACAGTCCTTACGAATAATTATTCCGGAAACATTTTTATTACTATATACTTTAGCTTTTATTTTCCACAGACAAGGAAACTCTCTGTCATACGTAGCGCACTACCCTTTAAACTAAATGTTTTCACTCGTCTCCTATCCCTAGACGCTGCTAGTTGTTTGTACAAACGTATCGTACAAACAAAAAACAAACGCCGCATACCTACTTCAGAATTTTGGTTTGCATGCTGTGTTTGCGCAAACATTTTGTTGAACTACGTTACGGTATGCACAAACGTATTTGCCCAAACTAAATTATAAAGATGTAGCATGTAGTGATGCAATATGTTTGTTCAAACAAATACATTTCTATAAAATCAATTCATACATGTTGCTGTTAATTTTTCGTACTTAAACTTGATTGTACAAACATAACTTTCAAACATGATGGAATAATGTAGGGATAAATACTGTTTCCAAATACATATTTTAGAAAACTTGTTGGATTTATTTGTATGAAGTATAGGTGACGAACATTATTTGTATGTACAAACAGGTATAGCAAACTTACTGCTACCTTTAGGGCAGCCTTAGTTAAAGGGTAATTCGATTTGTGTGACTTTATAGAAACAACATGACTGTCCAATCCTACAACAATATTGTTCTACCAGGATTACGTTGGACTATTTAAAATACTGTATTGATTCGGCCGATTTAAATATAATAAAATTTATGTGTGCCTTAGTCGTTACAAGTATTACTTTTATTATCAAAATGTCTTGTTATTTTGTATACTTGATATACAGTTTCGTAGTTTATGCAAAAAATAAAAACAAATTCCAGTTAACATTTCCACGGTACTAATTACTTCTCTCACTATTCCAAATGTAACTTTTCAGAACCTCGTAATTCGGTTAGTAAATTCATATATTTAAACTGAACTATTACCGTTTACCAATCTTTAATCCATAATCGTTTTTCGTTTGGTGTCTCTTTGAGTAATTACACATTTTCCTTTTCTGTACATAACTACACACGAATTGTGTGCACGTCTAGGCAGCATACTTGTATCTGATATCTGTTTTAAAAAACTTCTCGAAGATATATACTGCAGTTGCACTACACCTTTATATTTACATAGTTGAAGAAATATTTCACACAATCTTGTTAGTAAAGACAAATCCTAACGTCTAAACTACCTATTTTGTATGTTGAACAAGTTTGACTAGAATGTTTAAGTCAAATACCTACACGTTCAATCAAGTTTGTATAAACTTAACAAAAGACACACACTTGTACAATAAACTTATGTTTACAAACAAGTTTCAACACCTTGAAGGTACGTTTAGGGGCCGCTTCGTACTATTTATACTTATGTGGTGCTTTATTCTGTACTGAGATTTCACTGTGGTTAATTTTAGGTTCTACATTTTGTTGTATTAATTAAATTTTATTATTGGCTTCATTTATGTCTGATTTAACTTCAGTTAAGTAGTTTTTTATGTAATTATAGACACATGTCAAATGATCTTTTATTCCATTGAAATATTGCCTCAATCTGCAAAATGACGTGGCAGCAAAGTAACACACATTTATGTTTTGACGGTGCTGATTACGAATCTGCAATTTTGTTGCAAACGTGAAGTAAGGGGTGAAATCCCCATAAAACTCCCCAAAAACTAGTTTATCAATTTGAATCGTATAACGACACGATTCGTAGTATTCTCTGGTTACATAATTCTGTGGATTATTTTATTTGAAAATAAGCAATGGAGATGCTTGTGGATTGTCGGAGTTGGCAATTGTTAATATTAATTTCAAGATAAAAATAGGTGTTGAAGGTAGTGGAAACAATTATAGTCATAATTAGCTATTTCCTGCAGTATTTGAATATATATATATATATATATATATATATATATATATATATATATATATATAGAAAGTGGTATATTTAAGGGCAAAGACAGAAATTTTTTTCGGGGTGGGATGGGTAATTCTTTCGCGGGGGTGGATGATTTTTGTTGTGGTTAATTTTAGGTTCTACATTTTGTTGGATTAATACAATTTTAGTATTGATTTCATTTAAGTCTGATTTAAATTCAGTTAATTTTTCGCGTACAATTTTATGAACATTTTCCATCACCTTCCAACAATTCCATATTTTTTTCTGGCTGCATTTTAATTAATTGCTGTTGATCTGCTTTCATGGATGTAATTAAATGCTGTTGTTTTGTTCAGATTTTCTGTTCTGTAGTTCCATTTTGTGCATAATATTTAATAGATTCTCGTCCAATTTTCCTTAACTTCTCTTAAAATTTCATTACTTTGTTTATCTTTACTTTTTTCTTTGATCAAATATTAAGCATTAATTGAAAAAATTCTACCATGTTGAATACTTGGGTTCTACATACTTATATATGCACTTTTCTCCGATTAACTTTATTTGCTTTTACAAACAATACGACTAATCCCAAATAATACAAATATCAGTAATTGCACAATATTGCTAGGATTTGAGGGCCCCAACACCTGAGGATAGTGCGCCAACATAATACGTCTCCCTCTTTTTGGTCAGTTCCTGTAGCAGAATTCAAAATGATGGCACAAATCGAGTGTGGTTGAAATAAAGAACTAAACAACTCCGAAGTTCTTGTTTAAACTTGATTACCAGCTAATCGTGTATAGCATTTTCTGCACTGTTCGTTATCCCTACCTCGGAGACCACCTATCCCAAGAACTGTAATTTCTTCTAAGACATGAAGTGTTTCTTATTGTTGAGTATCAGATTAGCAACCTTAATTCGTGCAAATACTATCCCCAGGTTCTTCAGATAGTCTTGAAATGTGTGTAGTGCACCATTACCAGCAGAAGCCGAAGAAAGCAACAAATGGACTTCATATCAGTCTTAATAGTGCAAATTCGTCTAACCGTTCTAATCTCGCAGGTGTATTGCACAACCTAAAAGACATGAAGAATATCCTGACTGTGGAAAAGATATTTGCTTTTAGTTATTTTAATGAATCCCGATGTCAATAAGCACTTGTTGGGCAGAAAACTGAGGAATAGAATGGTCAATTTATCGTCAATCTTAGAGAGTGAATAAATATCTTTTTTGGTGATATCATTTAACTTACTGCAGTCAATACAAAATTGGGTGGTTCCATTCTCCTTAGCTAATACAGCGCTTGCAGAGCAAAGGGGATGAACAGCAACATGGCATATAAGTGCTTTCAAAAAGTAACGAATAAATTTATGATTTCTGAAAGTGAGAAATTTTCGAAAAATTCCTCTGACACGTCGATTTTGTTTTAAATAACGACACTTTTTGACATAAGACCATTATTTGTGAGGTAATGATTATCCGAGTTTCGCGAAAGGAGTGTTTGACCTGTTTATTGAGTAGTGACTTTTTTTAAAAATGGTTGAATTAACTGAACGGGAACAAATTGATTTTTTTTTGCATAATCAAGAAGTAGTTGAATTGTTCAATGAGACTTATCCAGGTCCGCGTCGAATTAGACAAAGCATGATAATCAATATTGAGTCTAAATACCGTAACTTTGGACATTTTGAGATGGGTTTGGTTTACTGCGTGATGATGACAGCTTCGCTGTTGAAACGTGCGTTGAGTGAAAAAAGAAAGACAATCACCACTCAACACTTGACCAAGTGGCTTCTAATTTCAATCTGGCAGCGTCCACAGTTCACAAAATTGTAAAAAACCAAGTCTCATCCTTATAAGGTATGCCTTGTTTAATAGCTACCTGAAGACTATTTTGATTACCAAATTCAAGTCTGCGAGCACATGCAAAAACCATATCGGAAGGAAAAATTGCCTTTATTGGGCTACCGAAAATAATGTAGTATCGCACTCAATATCCTCAGAAAGTGGGGGATAGTCCAAAGAAGAATTTAATAAAACTAAAAATGATTTTTTAACAATGTCTACATAGAATAACAACAAGCTCTTTCAATTATGTGACCATTTAAACAGTCGTCACGTCACGTATGTTAGTGGTAGAACTAAAAATTTGCCAGTAAAAAAATATAGTATCATTCTTGTCTTTACCTAGCAATTTCTTAAAATATACACCGTTACAATTGACTATGCTCTACACTTGTTCCTGGCAAAATCCTAAAGTCTTAGTTTAACGAATTAGGTTTCCTTCTTAATCTGGCTTCTTTTGAACTGCCCGGCTCTCTTTTTTTCTCTGCTGGGAACTGTTGCGATTATTTTATAACAATTTTTGTTGGAGGCACTTGACAACTAATCGAAAATGGCCATAAAAGTGTATGTTTTACGAAATATGAGATCTAGGTTAAGTGAATGGTCAAATTTGTTATATATAATAATGTCGCATTTTAATTTAGTCCATCTATTTTATATTTCTGTAAATAGTCTGATGTAGATCATGCAAAAATGGCAGAATCAGGCGTTGCCTATAATATTAACGTTAATTGATATGCTCATATACAGAGAATGTTGGAATCAGTAAACCTAAGTGTCAAATAGCAAATTTATTATAAAACATTAATATTTATAATCAAAATGATCAACGGTCTTGCTCCAAACAATTTGTTGAATCTTTGTGACAAAAAATCTAGAAAATGTCTACAATTATACAACCTGAAAAAAAAATAAAAATATAAAAACTTTTATATAACCACAGCGCACAGAACATCTGATCAAGAAAATCAATTCCACAAGGACTCAAACTATATAAATTATGTTACTCCAAAAAAACTCTATTTTTTATTGATAGAAAATATTTACTGTTAAAGAATGAGTTTCAATACAATACAGCAGACAAATGAATATGTACACCCGAACCATAAACTGGTTATTAGTTCACTCCCACCTATCCAATGAATAAATTTATTAAACATCAATTAAATCAAACTACTTGCATTTTCCCATCAATAAATCTAATAATATAATACGTGCAATGTTTGTATATACAGGGTGAGTTTTTTTTATGATCAGTATGGGGATCTCGAAAACTAGCGGAGATAGAGCAATGGTTAAATTTGGAAAGATTTGCAGTTTTACTGGCCCAATTTAATGATACTTTCGGATTTTTGTAAAAAGTCATGGCTTACTAGATATTTTGAAAAAAACGAAATTCTGTCGATTTAGTCAAATCCCTCTAGCTCCTTTGTTTTTGATTTTATAAAAAAAATGTAAATATCTAAATTGAAGGAAATTTTATCCCGAATATGATTGTCATGTCCTCGTTTGCGTGACAGCGCTCGTTTTCGAGATATAACACAAGCTTATATTTTTTTGAATGGAAACCATAGTTGACTATGACCTCAAAAAATCGGACATTTTTAGAGCTTTTCAACGATATAAACTCGATATAGTTATTCATAAAAATAAAGGAGTTACGTATGCTTTTCTCTCTTATTTTCACTTTTAAAGTAGGTAGCCATGAAATAGATTGATTTATTAATAACTATTCCAAAAAACATTGAACTATTTTTTTATTTGGTATATCAGATATAAGAAAAAAACTAAATAAGTAGGTACTTACTAAAAACTTAAGAAATTAAAGTACATAATAATGGTTACAATTTATGTTCGAAAAGTCCACCATTGTTATTTAGACAAAAATTGCATCTTTTTAAGATTGACATTAACACTTTCCTCACAGGCCGCCTATCAATTTCTTCAATTGCTGGTAATACCGCTTCCCTTATGTCACCAACTGAGTTATGGATGCTTTTCTCTCTCTTATTTTCACTTTTAACGGTGGTAACCATGAAAAAGATTGTTTTCACTTTGACGTTTCCTCATTTGAGAGTAATTCCATTAGTAGTGCCTAAATGACAGTTGATAGTGACAAGTTTTCGGGATAAAATGGAATATTCTAACGAAGTAAAACTGGATATGGTGGAATGTTATATATTGCAATATACTTCGTGGGTTCAATTGAAAATTATAACAACTAATATGCACTGTCACTTTTCTAGAACTTTATTTACATTCAAAACATCTGATTCAAATACAATAACAAGCCCATATAAGCTAGTCGACGCGGTATCACTGCCTGGCGATCGTGGCGTTCTTCTTTTATATCACCAGCGTAGAATTCTCCAGTAGAAATCAACATCGTTCCTTCCGCTGCCGAGCCTTTTCGAGAATCGTATTTTTTTTATCTTGAAGCGTTTGTTGTCGTGCTGAAATGACACAGGGTCGGCTTTGGGTAAATTTCGTAACACTGCCCCCCCTTTAATTCTGATCGTCCCGATCAGAAACATCCCCTCCATGGTAGGGAGCGAGTCGATCTAAGTGAACCACCTTCAATTTAGCCTTGGGGTTTCGACGGATCCGGTAGACGACATCATTCAGCCTCTTGACCACTTCGTATGGACCATCCCAGGCGAGTGTAAGTTTTGTGGATTTACCCTTGCTCCGTTGGGGGTTGTACAGCCAGACTTTGTCCCTCTCCTGGAACCCGGCTGAATTGGCCTTGAGATCGTATCGCGTCTTCATCCGGTTACTGGTGGCCAACATCTGCGTTCGGGCTAAGTCGTGTATTGCCAGCATGTTATGTCGGAGCTGGTCGGCATAATCGTCGATGTCTTGGGGAGGTTCTTCGGGGGAGCCAAATGCCAAGTCGCATGGTAATCGCAGCTCCTTTCCGAAAAAGACCCTGGCTGGGGTCAGGCCTGTACTATTATGTACAGCAGAGCGATATGACAACAGGAATAGGGGAATATGCTCATCCCAATCACGCTGGTTATTGCTGACGACCTTGGATAGGTTGTTCCAAGGTCCGGTTGAATCTTTCCACCATTCCGTCTGACTGTGGGTGTAATGGTGTTGTTCTCGTTTTCCTGATCCCCCAACATCGTGCAGACCTTCTGGAATACATTCGATTCAAAGTTACGCCCCTGGTCTGAATGTAATTCCATCGGGACGCCAAACCTGCTGAATAGTTGTTCTACTAGCACCGTCGCTACCGTGGTTGCCTCTTGGTTGGGTATCGCATATGCCTCAGGCCATTTGCTGAAGTAATCCATTGCGACCAGAATGTATTTGTTCCCCCTCTCAGACTCGGGAAACGGACCGGCGACATCGATGGCAATTCTCTCAAATGGGACGCCCACATTGTACTGCTGCATTCTGCCCTTGGTCCGGGTCTTCGGGCCCTTACTGGCGGCACATGGGGCACATTTGCGACACCAAGCTCTGACGTCTTCGAAGTAATTCACCCAGTAGTACCGCTGGCGAACTTTGTCTAGGGTTTTATTCATGCCCAGGTGACCTCCGGTAATACCATCATGTACTTCGGTCAGGATGGCTGGTACCTTTTTCTTCGGAACTACCAGTTGGGACTTGGTTTCTCGTCCATCAGCGCTTTCCCAAACTCGCTTGAGCATTCCATTGTCTACTCTTAGAGAGTCCCACTGAGCCCATAACGATTTCAGCACGCCGGAGTATCTAGCTACCTCGTCCCATCGTGGCCTGGGTGCCCCTCTCATTTTGAGTGACAAGATTGGTTCGATGTCTGGATCAGCCATTTGGTCCTGGATGCACTGTTCCGTTGTCCAGTCTTCATTGGCCTGCACTCGGATCTGCCTGATGGAGATACCCTCTCGCTGTTCCGTCTTCAGACAATGCTTGCATTCCGCTCTACAGGGTCTTCTAGATAGGGCATCGGCATTATTGTGCAACCGGCCGGCACGGTGTTCCACCTTGAAGTCGTATTGCTGTAATTTCTCCATCCATCTGGCCAGTTGTCCTTCCGGTGTCTTCATGTCCAGCAGCCATTTGAGGGCGGCATGATCTGTTCGGATTAAGAAATGGCGACCATACAGGTATTTGTGGAAATGGTCCACAGCCCTTATTATTGCAAGAAGTTCTTTTCTGGTGACGCAATAATTTCTTTCTGGCTTCGAGAATCCACGGCTGTAGTACTCGATCACCCTCTCTTCACCATCTTGCACCTGGGATAGGACGGCCCCCAAACCTGTGTTGCTGGCGTCTGTGTCTAAGATGAACTTGCCGGACTGTGTAGGAAAGGCTAGGATTGGGCTGGAACATAGTGTTGCCTTCAGTCGCCTGAATGATGTTTCGCAATCCTGATTCCAATGGAAGGTCTCTTTATCAGTGGTCTGCCGATGTAGAGGGGCGGCGATGGTGGCAAATCCCTCAACAAAACGCCGGTAGTATGAACAGAGGCCCAAGAAGCTTCGGAGTTCATGTTTGTCTCTTGGAACTGGCCAATCACGGATGGCTTCTATCTTGTCTTCGTTGGTGCGGATTCCTGACTCGGACACTACGTGGCACAAAAACTCTACTTCTTTTTGAAACAAGGAACACTTCTTCGGATTGAGTCTCAGGTTGGCGTTATTAATTCTGGAGAATACTTCGCCCAGGTTCTTCAGATGGTCGTCGAATGTCTTGCCCATGACTAGAATGTCGTCGAGGTATACTAAGCACGTCCTCCATGTTAGCCCGCTCAGTACATACTCCATTAGTCTCTCAAATGTAGCGGGTGCATTACATAACCCAAAGGGCATGACCGTGAACTGAAACAGCCCTTTACTGGTGGAGAACGCTGTCTTTTCTCTGTCGTTTGCGTGTAGACCAACCTGCCAATATCCACTTTTTAGGTCTAGTGTGGAAAACCAACGGGAGCCTGCTAGTGTGGTCAAAGTGTCATCGATTCGGGGTAGTGGATAGCTGTCTTTCTTCGTGACATCATTCAGCTTTCTGTAATCCACGCAAAATCGGGTGGTTCCATCTTTCTTTTTAACTAGCACGACGGGAGCAGACCATGGACTGATGGATGGCTCAATAACTCCATTTTGTAACATGGACTCGATGTTTTCCTCGACTGCCTGTTGTTGCCCCAATGGTAGTCGTCTAGGTGGTATTCTGATGGGCTGAGCCTTTCCGGTATCTATTCGATGCTGGATGATGTTGGTGCGACCGGTGGTTCCATTTTTACTGTTAAAAATTTGCCAGTGTTTTGTGATAAATTGCTTGGCTTTCTTCTGGTTCTCTGGTGTCAAGTGTGTCAAGTTGTCAGCAAACTGTTGTAGGAACTCTTTATCGGGCCCTGTTTCCTTCACCGACGTCTGGTACTCTTCTTCGCAATTGATGATGGTCTCTACTGGCTCGAAACAAGCTATCTCTTGACCATTGGTAATTCTGATGTCGTTGTTGGACAGATTCAGGACTCTGATTGGTATATCTCGTCCGGTTTTAACTATAGCCCGTCCAACTAGGTACTCATGAGCTGAGTGTACGGGCTCCACCATTCCAACGCAGCTCCCAGGATTGCTGTCTAGCTGCCCTTGAATAATCTGTTCCGTTCGACCGGGAATTCTAGCTGAAGACTTTGCCACAATTTTTATGGGGGTGACTGATGTGTTGACGGGCCGTGTCAATACAAATTTCTCATTTAGGAAACGAAGAACATCATATCTCGGGTCGAACATAAATCCATGCTGGCTAATTAGGTCCATTCCCAGTATAAAATCGTCCTCAATATTCGCTATCAGGACCCTATGCCGGATCATGTTGTCCCCTATCTGTAGCACGACATCTGCCTCACCCTGTATTGACATGGACTCGCCGGTGACCGTTCTGAGCTGGATGTTATTGCTAACTGGCCGAATTTCTGATGCTCTCAAGATCCTGGACTTGGCAATGGACACAGCGGCGCCGGTATCGATGGTGATGGTAACTGCTCGCCCATTGATGGTGCCTCTGATGAGTAGGCTGCCGCTATCTCGGCAAAATCCCCGGATGGATAACGTTTTGGGGGCTGGTGGAGGGACAGTCAGCATTCGCCCCTCTATGCTGACTGACTGACGGTCCCTGGACATGTGGCTGTTCTGTTGGTTACCCCTGGTCGGTGATCGTTCAGGTGGCCTCACTCGACAATTACGTTGGAAGTGCCCTGTCCGTCCGCAGCCGTAACATGCCCCTCTGGTGCCAGTTCTTTGTGACCGGTCTAATATTTGTTCAGACCAGCCAGCAGCGCTTGAAGTGGTGACTCTGACTCTTCCTGGTTGATGGAAACTGCTCGGACCATCGGCTTGGACATGTTCATGACGGCCTCTACTTCCAAAGCCCGAAGTAGAGCTTCATTACTTTTCTTGACGCCACTCAGTCTTAAATTTCTTTGAACTTCCACATTTCTGATGCCGTTTATGAAACTCTGTGTGGCCAACTGGTCTTTCGTTTCCTCTGGCAGGTCTGGGTAGGACAAGTGAACTAACCGTCTAATCTCTGCTTCGAATTCTTGGAGGCTTTCACCGGATTTTTGGGTTTTTCCACTCAGTTGGACTTGGTATACCTGGCTCAAGGATTGATTGTCGTAACGTTTGTCTAGGATAGCGATGATCTTGTCGAAATTGCCTTGTTCATCGACTGGAATGCTCTGGAGGAGTTCTAGGGCCGGACCTCTTAAGGAAATTACCAGAGATGTGGATTTTTCTTGATTATCCCATCCATTAGCTGTAGCCACGGCCTCAAATTGTCGTTTATACATGGGCCAAGATGAACTGCCGTCGAATGTGGGTGGTTTACTAAAGGAACCTTTGGTACTCACGGTGTGCTGGTATTTTCCTCTCTGCAAATCTTGTTGCAATTTTTTAATTGCTGTTTCCACTTTATCTTGTACTTCACTGTGTACTACGTCTTTAATCGAACTGATTTCAGCTTTTACCTGGTTTTGGATAGCACTTATTTCAAATTTCACCTGGTTCTGGACGGAATCGATGTCATCTACTTTGATTTCAAGAGTCTCCACATTATTTTTTAGGATCTTTATGTCGTCGTTTATTTCTTTTATATCTGATTCAACTATTTGCATTCTTTCATTAACTGTTTCATTAACTTGCGATACTATTTGCATTAATTGTTCAAATTGCAATTGTCTTTTTTCTTCCGTTTTGCCTTGTTTTTCTTCTAATAATTTAAATTCATTTTCTCGTTTTTCTTCAGATATTTTAAAATCAATTTGTCTCTGTTCATTCAATTTCGAGAATAATCCCTCAATTAAATTATGTTGCTCACTTTTCATCGTGGAAACAAGATTTTGTTGTTCACTTTTCATCGTGGAAACAAGATTTTCTAATTCTATTTTACGTTTTTCATCGATATTAGTGACAAGATTTCCTAATTCAACTTTAAGTTTATCATCAAAAGATTTCACTAACCTTTTTTGAATTTCTTCTTGACGTTGTTTCTCTTTCTTGTCACGTTTTTCTAGAATCTGTGCAATTTTTTCGTCCAGTCCAGTCCATAAATCAAATTAGGATGTTAACTGCACTTAATCCTTCACTTCTAACACCAAATTGCAATATACTTCGTGGGTTCAATTGAAAATTATAACAACTAATATGCACTATCACTTTTCTAGAACTTTATTTACATTCAAAACATCTGATTCAAATACAATAACAAGCCCATATAAGCTAGTCGACGCGGTATCACTGCCTGGCGATCGTGGCGTTCTTCTTTTATATCACCAGCGTAGAATCCTCCAGTAGAAATCAACATCGTTCCTTCCGCTGCCGAGCCTTTTCGAGAATCGTATTTTTTTTTATCTTGAAGCGTTTGTTGTCGTGCTGAAATGACACAGGGTCGGCTTTGGGTAAATTTCGTAACAATATTATATGTCATAAAAATTCAGTTCGTTCAGCTGAGGAATAGTTTCATAGATATTTTAATCGTCGTCAACCTGCTGTGTGTACATTTAAGAGGCTTTACGATAGTTTACGCAGATATGTATCTTTTACTAAACCACCAAAGGAATGTAATCAAATTAACGAAGCAGCACAAATAAATGTTTTGGCAATGGTAAATCAAAATCCACATACATCAACTCGTGAGATTGCGGCAGAAGCTGGCACATCTCAACGAACTGTAGTTCCACCTGTACACACTTTCAGTTTCTCAAACTTTGCATGCTGGTGACGAACATCGACGTATTTTGTTTGTACATGGTTTAGAGACATGTGCCTTGACAATCCACAGTTTCCATTAAAGGTGTTATGGTCAGATGAAACTAGATTTACTAACTGCCGGTATGTTCAATAGACAAAATGAGCATATCTGGGCTAAAGAAAACCCTTTCCATGTAGAACAAAGACGACCCCAGATAAAATTTGGTTTTAATGTTTGGAGTGGTATCATAGGGTCTACTATTCTGGGGCCTTTTATCTATGAATCACTTACTGGGGAGCGCTACTTACATTTCTTGCAATACACTTTTCAAGACATGTTGAATAATTTGAATTTGAGAACTCGTTTAGAAATTGAGTGGTTCCAACACGATGGAGCACCTGCTCATAACTCGTTTTTAGTAAGACAACACTTAGATCATATCTATCCAAACTCTTTGAGAGAAAGAAATGGCTCACGCGAATGGCCACCCCGGTCTCCCGATTGGGCAGTTATAGACTTCTATTTATGGGGTGCGCTAAAAAACGAAGTATACAAAAGAAAGTATAAGACAGTTGGTGACCTAAGGGAGGCGGTATTATAAGCAATTGAAGAAATTGATAGACGGTCTGTGAGGAAATCGGTAATGTCAATCTTAAAAAGATGCAATTTTTCTCTAAATGACAATGGTGGACTTTTGGAACGTAAATTGTAACCATTATTATGTACTTTAATTTCTTAAGTTTTTAGTAAGTACCTACTTATTTAGTTTTTTCGTTATATCTGATATACCTAATAAAAAAATGTTTTTTTGGAATAGTTATTAATAAATCAATCTATTTCATGACTAACTATGTTAAAATTGAAAATAAGAGAGAAAAGCATCCATAACTCCGTTATTTTTATGATTTCCTTCAATAAAAGATGCATAATTTGAATTTGTGTCATATCTCGAAAACGAGAGCTGTTACGCAAACGAGGACACGACAGTCATATTCGGGATAAAATTCCCTTCAATTTTGATACTTACACTTTTTTATAAAATCAAAAACAAAGGAGCTAGAGGGGTTTGACTAAATCGACAGAATTTCGTTTTTTCAAAATATCTAGTAAACAATGACTTTTTACAAAACTCCGAAAGTGTCATTAAATTGCCCCAGTAAAACTGGAAATCTTTCCCAATTTAACCATTGCTCTATCTCCGCTAGTTTCCGAGATCCCCCTACTGATCATCAAAAAAAAACTCACCCTGTATACATGTAATTGACTTCTTGAAAACGATTTCGATGAAACGTTCGCATTTGGAAGTTTAGATGAATAGAAATCGATTGGCGAGGGTCTCATCTTTGGGGAAAATCATTTTACTGAGAAATTAAATTATTAAAAAAATTATTGACAATTTGACAACCAAGGCGGCTGCTTTGTAATTTCAAGGCGTTCAATACAGGGTAATTTGGTAACCTACGTAAGAGTGACTCTTATTGTAAATATTCTCTTTTAATACAGGGTGATTTGGTGACCTATTTGAGAGTGAAACTTTTTTTAAACATTCTTTCAATAAAAATTGTATTTGTATGTTCCGACATATTTTCCTGGGATTATATTTTTATACCTAGACATTTCAAGTTTTCAAGGTGAAAAAATTAGCACGGTAGGCAATTTTTGGATGAGTAAGATTTCGCATATAATATGAATTGGTGTTGTAAAATTATAATTATACACGGTCTTTCAAAATATGTTAGATGATCCATACGAGTTGCTATGCAGGATATGGTTAAAATATAGCGTCAAATTGATTTATAGTATAGTTAGAAAAAAGCGAGAATAAATAATTCTATAGCAGTTGGAAATTAATGATAGCTGACATGCAAGGCCGCTAAAAAAATGTTAATTTTTGATAATTCAATTCAATTTATTAGCAAAAAAAATACAATTATAGTTGTTACAATAAGATTGTCACTAACATTATTACCAAGGTAACAGTAATAAGTAAAAATATCAAACATTAATGTTAGAATGGTAAATAAGAGAGAAAAAAAAAATGAACACCTAAGCATGAGCTTGTGTTGTGTCCAAGAGAACATTCAAGTATGTTTAAGTTAGTGCTAAATTCATTACAATTAATATATGCTACTTTACTAACCAAGACATTCATATATACTCGTACCTATATACATAAACATATACTCATATATACACACAGACAGATATACTTATACTAACCTATACATACCCTTAATTAATATATATTTATAATATTCCATTTTACTAGTCACTGATACATACCCTTAAATAATACATATTTATAATATTCTATTTTACCAGTCACTGAGAATAAAATAATTACAATAATACAAAAACAAACAAAATATAACTAAAATATAACTACATAAAGTATAACTAATCATGAATTAGAAATAGAGATATGTAAATACGGGTATTGTTCTTTAAATAAAGTAATTTATTTTAGTGTTTTGATTATACCAGAAGGGCTAATAAGCTATCATAGTTCTGGGCTATGTATAATTTAATTTTTTTATTGAACTGTTTCTTGGTTAGTTTTTGAAAATTAATGGAATCACATTGTATACTTTTATACCGTTATATAGCATGCATTTTTGACATACAGTGTATTCATTCGCTCAGATTTGAGCAACTGTTTATCCTTTTGTCTGGTGTTATGTGGATGGTTTGTTTTAATGAGGTTATTCTCTGAATGTATCGTCTTTAGCAATTCATTAATGTAAAGACCTCGCACGTTCAATATTGTCTGTGTAATATAAATATGTTTGACACTTTGACGATTATTTAACCTAAAGATTATTCTAAGTATGTAATTTGACATACTTCTATTTTTTTAAGTGCGTGTTATATGCCGCACCCCAAACGCATATACCATACCTTATTATGGAATCGACTAGACTATTATACACTATAAGTAAAAGCTTTTTATTTAGTAAATTACGGAGAGTGTAGAATTTATAGGTAAGCTTTTTAACTCTTTTGACAAGGTGTTCGATATGTGTTTTCCACTTTAAGTTTTCATCAATCAACATACCTAAGTATTTTATTGATGATACTTGTTTAACGCTTTCCAGGGCTCCATTAATTGTTAGAGGGGATAGAGCCGCTCTTCCTACCTTTGTTGGTGTAAATCCTACATATTTAGTTTTAGATACGTTTAAATTCAGGCTGTTTACATCTAACCAATTTTTGACATCTGAGATTGCATTTTGCGCTTTATTCCAGGCTTCTTCCCATGTTGCCCCATTACATATTAGTACAGTATCATCGGCATAAGAGACTATACTACATCTTTCATAAGATAGCAAATTATTAACAAAAATTAAAAATAATGTAGGACCTAAGACTGTGCCTTGTGGGATTCCGGTTTTCACAAATCTTTTATTACTAATGTCATCTCCTATTCGTACTTGTTGCGATCTTTCTGACAAGTAATTATTAAAAAGTTGCAGTATGGGTCCCCGTATGCCAATCTCATTTAGTTTGCTTAATAAAATTTTATGTGATACCGTATCGAAGGCTTTTTGGAGATCAAGAAATACTGCAATTGTTTTTTTATTTTCATCAAAATTCTTTAGTATACTTGTCGTTAGTTTTTGTAAAGGTTGCTCTATCCCTACACCCTTTTGAAATCCATATTGATTTGTGGATATTATTTTATTTTGTCTAGGAAAGACCATATTCTTTTGTTCAGGCATTTTTCAAAGATTTTCCAAAGTTGTTAATTAGGGAAATGGGTCGGTAATTTGTCATTAGATCTTTTCTATCTGATTTATATATAGGCACTACAAGACCTTCTTTAAATTGATATGGAATGCTTGATGACTGAAAAATTAGGTTAATTGTGTGAGTAAGCGGTTTAGAGATATTCAGTTTTGTTAATTTAATTATTTTTATACTCAATTTGTCAGGCCCTGGAGATGCAAAGTTTTTTAGCGTCGATATTATGTCTTCAATTTCTAAATAGTCGGTTGGAGTCAAAAACATCGCGTTGGTATACTGCTTAGTCTTCATTGTTTTTGTTTCTATATTGTTTTTACTAATTTTGTTTGCTATTTTCTCCCCAATTTCTACAAAGAAGTCATTGAAATGATTTGCTATTTGTTTTGGGTTGCTAATTATTTTGTTATCGATACTGATTTTGTTTATAGTGCTTTTGTTTGATGGAACATTTGTGACATCATTTATGACTTCCCAAGTTTTCTTATAGTTTGAGTTACATTGCTGTAATTTATTTTCATAATAGTCATTTTTTAAAGTTTTTATTAATGTACCGAGGAAGTGTCTATACTTCTTATATTCTTCTTCTAATGTTTTATTGTGTTTATTTTTTAAGAGTTTCTGTTTAAGCATATCTCGCTTTCTAATGGCCGTTAGTATTCCACATGTCATCCATGGTTTTAATTTTTGTTCCCTTGCAGTTATTTTTATTTCTGTTGTTGATTGGCTAATAATGGCAGTAAACTGCTCGTAAAATATATTTACGGCGGATTGAGGTTCTTGTGCAGCGTATACCTGATTCCAATTTGCATATTTTATTTTATCCAATAAAAGTCTTTCATTCAGTTTTTTGATGAGTTTCGGTTTTTGAATTTCTTGACGCTTTTCTTTTTGAAATCTAATATTATAAATTAGGGGATAGTGATCAGTTAAACTATTATTAAGAACTAGAGCATTAACTTGCACTTTATGTTTTGTTTGTTTATTTATGTATGTGGATATCTGATCTATTGTTGTAGAAGAGTTGTTATCTACCCTTGTTGGTATATTTATTTGTGGGACAAATCCATTCTTAGCCAACATATTAAATAGATAATCGAAGACAAAGTTAGTACATTGTTTGGGTTGATGTCAATATTCACATCCCCAACCGCAATTGTTATTTCATCCTTAGATAGTGCGGACAGGTAGTCATCAAAGTCCTGAACAAAGATACGTTCATTTGTTGGGTTTGGCCTATATATACCTATTATATTTATTTTTGTCTTATTAAACACTAATTTGCACTCAAGCAAGCAGACCTCTGTTAATGGAATTTTCTTAACTTCTGTAACGAGATTTTCTTTAACATACATTACAACTCCATCACATTTATTAAAAGAAGCTTCATTGTAAAAAATTGAGAATCCATCAATGTTAAAATCTGATATATTTTCTATACACCAGGTTTCCGATAGTACTATAATGGCGATATTATTTTTTCTGTTGATTTCATTAATAGTTATACATAGCTCATCAAAGTTAGCTCTGAGACTCCTAATATTATAATGCAAAATAGTAAAGTTGTGAAATTCATCCATTAAACAAATACCCCTATTCACCTCCTAAAATCTTCACACATCACATTTTTTAATTCACTAAAATTATCTAATATATGAAACGCTTCATTAATATTTCCCGCCATATTGTAAGTCTCTAAAATCTTACACTATAAAAAAGTGGTAAATATAGACTTGTATATATATGCAAAGGAAAGCTGATTCAATTTCGTAATTCAATTTTTACTAAAATTATAGTGTACAATTAACTAATTTATTAAATACAAAACTTACTAATCAATTTTCTGTAAAGTGATTCTATTTAACGTCGTCAGCACTCGGTTTGATCTGGTTTTGACTCTGCTGGTTCCTTTTGTGTCTGGTTCTTTACTACTTTTTGGATCTCCTGTACTTTTAGACGGATTTTGTATGCCTTTATGCTTAGAATGTTATATCTATAGGGTAACTTATTAACATTTTCATTTACAAGGTGGTTGCAATATAGGATGTGCTGGAATTATAATATTGTATTTGTATGTTCCGAACATGTAACTATTTTATGCCTCCGTCATATTTTCATTCATCATTACATTTTTATAGCTAGACATTTCAAGTTTTCAAGGTGAAAAAATTGGCATGGTAGGCAATTTTTGAATGAGTAAGCTCTCATGATTTCGCATGTTAATTTGATGCATATAATATGAATTGGTGGTATAAAATTATAATTGTACAGGGTCTAACAAAATATGTTACATGGTCCATAAGAGTTGTTATGCAGGATGGTTAAAAGATAGCGTCAAATGGAATTATAG
The DNA here is from genome assembly GCA_034190945.1 of Octodonta nipae. Taxonomy (NCBI): domain Eukaryota; kingdom Metazoa; phylum Arthropoda; class Insecta; order Coleoptera; family Chrysomelidae; genus Octodonta; species Octodonta nipae. The sequence goes on from CM067221.1 coordinate 94,706,795, forward strand.
TATGGCTAGAAAAAAGCTAGAAAAAATAATTGTGTAGGGTACCCCATAAGCAGTTGGAAATTAATTATAGCTGACATACAGGGTGGAGTAAAAGTATTGTTATGCAGGTCGCTAAAAAAATGGTAATAGAATGTTTTACCTATTGGGTAGCTTATTAGCATTTCATTAATAGGGTGGTTGCAATATACGATGTACTGGAATTATAATTATACATGGTGGTTAAAAAATACAATAGGTGGTCATAAACAAATGCATATACAGGGTAGTTAAAACATATGGTGGTGTGAAATTACAGTTATACAGTGTGATTTAAAATATGTTATATTAGGTAACCTGTAAAAAGTTGCATATATAGGGTGGAGCGGAATTATAGTTATACAAAGTGTTTACAAAAATGTTACAATATAAATGAAAAAAATTGGAAACAAAAGTGTTTGTAGAATGGTTGTTGGAATATGGAATCGAGTGGAATTGTAGCGTGATTAAAAATGTTGGAAAAAAATGTTTGGATGGGTTTTTCATAAGAAGTTGCACATATAGGGTGGTTGAAATATAATAAGAAATGTAAGAAGAAAATATTATGTTGAGGGAGTTTAAATTAGTTTACATAGCAGATGTGCGATTATTTGGATATATGTACGTTTATGATAAAACCTTGAATTTACGAGTGAAGCTCGGTCACCCAGGTACTAGTATCTGATACATGATGTAGTCTTTTTATTTGTACCTATATTAACTACATGACTCCCTACTTAACTATACCAATTTCAAAAGAATGCCTAGTGCTAAAACTGCTAAAAGCCACCCTTAATTGGTAGGCCAAAAACAGTTTAACGCCACAATACATACGCAAATGATACTTAAAACAATAAGAAAATATAACATAACTGCATTACTTCTTTAAGACAGGTATAATAGTACAAACTCTTGAGAACAGAAGGAATCACAGTAAATCATTATTACTTAATTGTACAGGTAAATAAACTGTTAGTAATGTGGACAAATATTCGAAATTACCCTGCTACACTTTGATTTTAACAGAATAGTCCCTCCCATACACAGTGAGAATAATCAATTATTACGCAAAGTGTTTTCTCGATAATCTGAAAATGTCAAAGTTACGCCAAACCAAACTCACTCATACATTTTGCAAACAAACATGAGACCACATCATTAACCATAGAAAAAACTGTAGCTGTTCGAGACTCCATAAATTTTCTTGAGAGCTAAAGGTTGACTTAATATCAACAACACGTCATTTATTTCCACTTGAGTATATCAATCATTTTGAGTTTATATGACAATCCAAGAGCTCGATTAATTTACACCATTGTAGTAAAGGCGCCGAACGCTTGACAAAATGCCTTTTGTACCCAAACTTGGTAAAATGAACTATCGCCCACGCTAAATTTTAGAAACTTGGGGTCCTAACTCACCAACGGTACAAACTATTTCAGAAGCTCTAAGCAGCACCTAAAGTTTTAATAGTATCCTAATAAACTATTCAACACACATATGAAAATCTTTGTACTTGAAGGTTTCATTGTGGTTGTACGATACTTCTCTTATTATTGTAGAATGAGTATTTGTGTTTCCGCTTTTAAGCCATATATTTTCGAATAACGAAAGAAAGTAATACATTTTCATGGTTATATTGTATATATGGATACCCTTATAATCTCTGGATTTCTCCGTGTTTCAGATCAACAGTACTTTTCTCCGAAACTACTGGACGGAAAAGGTTAAAATTTGTTAAGTGGACATTTTGGTTACCCGATCCGGAGTACATACCCTCAATGAGGAAGTTGTGATTTTAGGGGTACTTCGGGGGGACAAATTTAAAAAATTGACCTTCCCTCCTTATCTCCCATACTACAAAAGTTTAAACTTTTTAAACAATGTGGAATATATGACGTTGCCCGAACTTTACCGGGAAAATAAGTAGAAACCATTAATTTTAATTTTGAGGGGCATTATAGAATTTTATGAAATGTTTATAATTAAAAATTGTCCAACGCATCACGTAATACATCAAATGAAAGGACTCATTTTGAAGAAGACAAACATATTTTTATCATATTTTAAAAATAAATAGTATAAAAAATATTAACAAAAATATACAAAAATTTACCAATTAACTAGACACAATATTTAAAAAAAAGAAGAGTTAAATGAAATATATTAAATTATTTTTTTATAACGCATCATGTATATATCAAATCCAATATGGGGAATATCAATATAGTTTCTCCATATTTTTAAAATAACTTATTTAAAAAATATTAACAAAACTACAAACAATTATATACCATTCCCCGGCCCCTGATCTCCGAAACTATAAGACCAAATTACTGAATAAAATAAAAAGTATTAAATTAAAATTGTTTCTAACGCATCATGTAATATATCAAATTATGGAGCTCATTATGAACAATACAAATATTTTATAAATACCCATTCCCCCTTTATTTCCGAAACCATACTATGAAAAATTTTGAAGAAAATTAGGGGTATAGGGTCTCATTTGAATTTTATAGGATAAATAAGTAGAAATCGCTAATATTAATTTTGGGGACCAAATTATAGAATTAAATAGAAAATAATAATTTAGAGAAATACAAATATATGTTTTTCATATTTTTTAAATTATTTGTTTAAAATATATCAACAAAAATGTGAAACATCGACTTGTCCCTCCCTTTATCTTGGACACTATACGACCTAAAATAGGAAGAAAACTCTGATACATATTAAGGTTTGGGTCCAAATAACAGAATTAAATGAGCAATGATCTTTTTTTTCAAATGCATCATGTAATATATCAAGTCAAAGAATGAAGAATACAGATATAACTTTTTCAAGTTTTTAAAATAATTTGTTAAAAAATAATTAAAAAAATATACAAAATTCGCTCATTAATGAAAGTAAAACAGAAATTCTAACTGTAATGTATGAATTAAAATGGAATTTAAAATTTTGTTTTTTAAAGTACATCGGTAACGTAATGTATCAAATGAAAAGAATCATCATGAAAAACAAATATATTTTATTTATATTCTTAAAATAATTTGTTTCATAGATTTAATAATTTTTATTTAAAAATTAACCCATGCTCTCCTTTGTCTTCCAAACTACTGAGCCTTAAGTTCAGACAGAAGATTATATAAGGGTTTACTGAAAGTTTATTGGTAAAATAAAGGTAAAATTTTAATCTTATTTTGTTGGCCAATTAGAAAATTAATGAAATATATTTTATACAAATCAAGCCAATTTGTAGCAGATAAAATAAAAAGGCCCTGTGTGAGAAATACAAGTGTATATTTTTTATTAATTTAAAACTGTTAGTTTAAAAGATATTAAGATAAATTTAAGAAATCCACTCTTTCCCTGCTTGTCTGGAACTGGAATATTAGAAAAATATATACTATGATTCACATACATTGTACCAAAACTCAAAGATGGTATGGAACCCTTAGAGTGCAAGTCCAACTTGCACTTGACCAAATTATTTACATCAAATATTGAAAATGTTTCTATTGCATTAAAAAGTATAAAACTATTTTGTATTTTTAATTATAGTCGAGTTGTATAGTTTAGTTTATTTATTGGCAGAGTATTACAACTGTGTGCTTTTACATGGTACGAAATTATAAAAAGTATTAATTATGTATAAAATAAACAATATATAAATTGTTATTAAAACTGGTAAGATCATAAAGTGTCCTATTTACTAATACATAAACAACAAAGTACATTGTATATTGTAGAAACCAACACTTTACAAATTAAAATTTTATACATGAAAATCACTTCCCGAAAGAACGAAAGACGTGTTTTAATAGATAATTTTTCACTGTGCCTTAAAATGATCTGCGTTGGCGCAGGCTAAGTTGTTTTAGCCCCACCAAGCCATCCCTACAATACCACCAGTACTTTTTTATTCCTGCAATAATTCTAATACAGCAACGTTGTAACATAATAATTTATACAGAGAATAAAAATTGCATTGGACATATTACAGCTAAAGTACTCATGAAATGCCGTCAGTAATGTGCCCCTAGTTATGGAGTTGAGACTAAGCCTATTGGCTAAAAACCAATTTTGAATTTGATTAGAGACTTCTGTAATATTGGGTCTGAAGGTTGATAGCGCAGCAACGTGGTGGTAACAACAGCAAACAGGATTATCAGTTGATTCATTAGATTATTAAAGTTTGGCAAGTCATTTATGTATATGAGGAATAATGGAGAACCCAACACAAAGCCCTGAGGGATACCATACTGAATCCTTCAGTTTGCTGACCAGTGATTTCTAAAAAGATCATACCGTTCTCTCGTTTCTAAATAGCATTGGCCAAGCGTAAAACTACTAGTGTCAAAATTGTAGTGAGACTGCTATACCAGCCTATACATCGACCTTCTGTGGGCGTTGTGTAAGTGCTTCCACCATCCAGTGTGGCTTTTCAGGTGTCCAATATCTACAGTAGGCAGAACCATTTAAACAAAAAGTTGCTTCGTTTGAATAAATTATACGACTTGAAAATTGCATATCGTTATGGCGTCGCCCCATCATTCTTACACAGAATTAAACTCTTCGCTTAAAATCATCTTCATTAAGTTATTGTACCAAACTTTGTATGGATGCCATTTGTTCTGCTTCAAGAATTTTAAGAGCAAAGACTGACTTATTCCTTGCTGCATTGTGACCTGACGATTTGATAAGAAAGGATTTTCTTGAACTGTAAATAAAACATCCAATTGTTTTTCTTCTAATATTGCTGGACGACATGATCTCTTACAAGGCCCAAGTTCCTAAATTTGGCCTGTATCTTACAATAGTACGATCAGGGTACTTATTTTGTTAAATAATTTCGAGTCCTATTCTCCATCCCACACTTTATACTTGATACTCGATATACTGTTTGCGGTCATTTGTTTTAAATTTTTATGACTTCCCCAGGAACCAATGATTTTGATTGTATTTTTTACCATATTTTTCGGCAAACAAAAGCAAGTAGGCGACTAGATAAAAACACTATTTAAACAATTCACTTTAGGTACTCAAAGATATATTATATTATTTTGAATTATTAAATCAAATTATTTTGTTCGCTATCAAGATTATTTATTTTACTTATACATAAAATATATTTTAATAACAAAACATTTTTATATAAACGGTAAATATACAGATTCTTACAGTCGTTAAGCATCCTTGGCACATTGTAGACTGGAACATCTACTTGATCAGCCACAGACTCTATTGTATTAATAAGATTATATACCGGGTGCTTCAAAAAAATGTATACACACTTTAAACTATTGTAGTTTTCCCGCTCTACAAGGCTAATGTTATATTTCTTCGCCAGGTGCCAGCATAATCGTCCCTCTATGTTATGTTATCAGTTGGAATTTGTAATATCAACATGGGGGACGTACGTTTGAGTTTTGAAGAACGTAAGCAGGTTATTAAGTGGTACTGGAAGTTTGAGAATGTAAATGAAGTTCAAAGACAGTGGAGAAGGGAGTATGATACAGAACCACCTTCAAGATTAACAATTACACGCATACGAGACAAATTCGAAGTTCATGAAACAGTGTGTGATGTGCATAAAGGTCATTCAGGTCGGCCTCGAACAGCTACAAGTGATGAGTCATCAACGGCAGTCTTGGAACTGTTTCAACGCTCTCCTAACAAATCTTCAAGGCAAGGGGCACGTGAAAGTGATGTTTACATTCCAAGGCTGGTGCAACAGCTAAATGACGACGATCCAGATCGAAGGTTGCAATTTTGTGAATGGATTCAGGAGATGGTGATACGTGAACCGGGATTTATGGGTAGCATCATTTGGTCGGATGAAGCCCAATTCAAACTTAATGGAACTGTCAATAGGCACAATTGTGTTTACTGGTGTGAAGAAAATCCTCACATTACAATTGAAAAAGCTGTAAATTTGCCTGGTGTAAATGTGTGGTGCGGTTTGTCTTCAAGGGGACTCATTGGACCTTTTCGATTTGAAGCCACTGTAACTGGTATTAATTACCTAACAATGCTTGCTGATTCCATATTTCTTGTCATTCGTGCATTATACGGTAATGATGATTTTTATTTTCAACAAGATGGTGCTCCGCCGCACTATCACAGGGACGTACGAGCTTACCTGGATCAAAATTTGTCGGGCCAGTGGATAGGACGCAGGGGGCCAATCGAGTTTCCAGCACGCTCTCCAGACCTTACACCACTGGATTTCTTCTTGTGGGGCACAGTAAAAGATGAGGTGTACAAACGTAAACCACGTAACCTAGACATTCTTTGGAATGAGATTCAAGCAGTGTGTAGAGAAATCTCATTGGACGTTTTTGTGGTGACTCGTACTCAGATTTGTATTGATGCTGCAGGTCACCAATTTGAACAGTATTAAGATTTGTTATTTATGTTTCATTTACATTGGACTTTCAGCTTTCTATTTTCCTGAAATTTAACTTTGTAGAACGGTAAATAAATTTTCTATGGAAGTTCAAAGTGTGTATACATTTTTTTGAAGCACCCTGTATATAACGTATTATTAATTTTTAGTCTGTAACTGTCCGATTGTTTTTTAAGTCAGTCGTATTTATACAAAATAATCAATTGATTTACCCTTTATATAAAAGATATTTTATCTGCAAGTAAAATACCTTAACAAAAAAATACATACAATATAATAGATATTGTGATAACAGCGACAACTACTAATGAATCTTCGCGATACTTATAACATTTCAATTGAAAGTACTACTCATGTGAAGTAGTACTATACACTAGAAGGTGTAGACTACCATGCTTTAGGCCTTTGCATCCTAGATGGCGAAACCATGCTCAACGTTGGAAAAATCTAGTCAACTTGATAAATAAAATAAACGTATTTATTAATTTCTTAAACAACCCTGTGTTATTTTGGGGACAATGAATTGTTGATACAGTAGAAAAATGTTTTTATTTAGTCGTCTTCATTCTTTTGTCTAGTGGAAAATATAGTCTAAAACTGAATCTGGATTCATGGTAGTAAAGATTTTATTTTTAAGTAAACATTTTTATTTTCTTCGTTCATAACAAGAATATTTGCAGGATCTAAATAGGCAAAATTTACGTGTTCGTTTGTTTATTAGAGTGTTTAAAATGCAAAATGTTAAAAATATGGGAAATGTCGCACATGTAAAAATATCAAGTGTCAAAATTGTCCAAAATGCCTGAAAAGTGAAAAACGTTCATTATGCCAGAAATATTACAATTCTAAAAACTGTCAGAAATGTAAAAATTACCCACGATTCCAACATAGTAAAAGTTAATATTAAATCATATATCAACTAGTTTGAAATGAATGACATATTTGAACAGGGAATAAAGACAACTTTTTCACAATATATCACTTCTACTTCAAAATTTGACGCCTTTTGGTATATTTACAAGTCTTCACTATATATGATAAATATTCCATTTGACTGGAGGATAAGCATATACAGACATATCAGTGGTAATAATAACACAAATAAATATTAGCTGATTCTGCTTTTTCCGGATTTAGACGGCGTCATTTTTTCGAATTAGTTTATTTAGATACCTAAACCGGGATATAAACAAAGTTTTCCAACATTTCGCCCACACTTATAAGGGACTTGTCACAATGATGTACAACTTCTTAGAAGTGAAGTTTTGAAGTGTTCGTGAAAAAAAGATGAAATGAATGCAAAGTAAGTAACACTTGTTTTTGTTTTTTGTCTCATCCTTGAAAAAGCCCCTTATAAGTGTAGGCGAAACGTCGGAAAACTTTGTTTATATCCCGGTTTAGGTATATAAATAAACTAATTCGAAAAAATGACGCGGTCCAAATCCGGTAAAAGCAGAATCAGCTATGACTCTGGCCCCGAAAACCTCCGTTCTCAAAATTAAATATTGCAATAAAGTCCGTGGGTTCAAATTGAATTCATTTTAAAATCTGATATTCACTTCACTTTTTAGAACTTTATTTACACGTAAACATAAAATATTTTCAACAGCTGATTCTAAATACAATTTATATCATAACACTATCATCATCATCACATCGAATTTTCTCATCGTTCCGGATGGGTATTACATTTGTTCGCCTAGCGTCGAAATCAGTAGATTTTGCCCCATTCCAATTCTTTTTTTTATTATCCCAGCGATTGATTTTTTATTGGAATGAATAATGCTTTACGTTGCTTTAGGCAGGGACGGTGTCGATAAATTTTATAACACTATAAAAACATTAAAAGAGTTGTAATGGTAACTATAAAATTGTACAGTTTGACATTAAAGCGAATGACAATATGAACTGAAACTTAAAAATCTTCAAGATAGAATCATAACAACAATGCATTTTTCAAGTTGGAAAAATTTGAAAGAGATATCTTCAGAGTTTTATATAGTTCTGAGTTGTGTTCTTTTTTTGAGCAATATGGTTAAATTTTGAAATCGTATTTTGGGCCTCAACAGGAGAACAGTAACCAAGACGATAAATAAATTCACAAATGGCACATGACAGGTATTGAAGTATTTTGTTCTTATTGTCAGTGTCCCAACATTTGGTTACAACTAGTAAAGAATTACAAGAGGCTTAGAGCTTATACTCCTGGGGGTAGCTTGCAATGCACAAATATTGTGAGGGTAATAGGCTTTTTCACTCAGTGGGTGGAAGCAGCTCCTAATCGAGTGAAATAGCATGTTACCTACTGTCCATTGCCCTCTCTTTCTAGTCTTGTAACGATATTTATGCCTTATATCTAACACATGTTGTTTAAAAAAATACTAGTGATTTTGATGATTTATTAGCTATTTCTTTCTTAATCATCGGCAACAAGAAACGATTGAATTCTACGGAGATAGTAGCAATAAAATCGTTTTCATTTAACAAAATTAAAGCAGACTATTTTAGTTTTCCTTTCCTTTGTGGTGTTCTTCTTTGTGTAATATAACTGAATATTGAAATTGTATTTCAAGCATGTTCACACGTTTTGTATTTTTTAATCTGTCGTTTTTTAATGTCATTTTTGTGTTCGTTTATTCGAACATTTAGAGATCTAGAGGTCTCTCCAATATAGAATTTATTACATTCACAAGGAATTTTATGATTGCAATATTTTGTATTTTAAGTTTTAGTGTATTTCGTGTTTACATGATGTTTAAATATTATATATGTTGCCCACTACTTTTAGTCTTTCTAAAAGACCCTGTATTTATGGTAAAGTTATTGTAGCAATGTGATCATCTTTGGACTAAGTTCTGCTTGGTAAAGTTTGGTGATGGTTGTTAGCGATTGTTTGGAGTTCGATGTTGTTTAACTCTTTATTAATAAATTTTTCTGAGTAATTATTTACACAAAAAACATTTTTTATAAATCAAATAGCAAACGAATCACATTACTATAACAACTATACTATAACTACAGGGTCTCTCAGAAAGACTGAAAGGAGTTTTGAACAGATATAATATTAAAACATGATTTAAAAAATACACTAGCATATGTTGAATACAAAACAAAACCTAAAAATACAACTCAAAATACAAAAAATTGCATTTATTTAATTCCTTGTGAACGTAATAAATTCTATATTGGAGAAATCTCTAGACCTCTAAATAAACGAAAAATCCAAAATTTGTGACCATGCTTGGGTTTTTCTTAGGTTTTCTCTTATGATTTTAATGGGATCACTGAATCAAAAAAATCTTTGATCGCACCTAGGAGCCCCACATAAAATTCTGAAGATCACCCCTTTCAAATTTTTTCAATTTGTAAGGAACTTTATTATTATATGATCTTTAGAACTTTCTGTGCTACCCTTTATATTATCAAATTAAATTCTCCCAGTTACGTCATAAGTCACATAATATTGTCGAACATTTAATTTTAAATTTTAGAATTGTACTTTTTTCATAGTTTCTTTGCTATTGATACCGGGGTCTAATGTAGATTCGGAAACGTTTGGAAATATACAGTAATTTCGTGCCTAAACATTTAGAAAGTTGTGTTTAGTATTTCCGATAGAGAAGAGCACTGTGAGCCTGAATTTATCCATTTATTAAAAAAATAACCTAACTTGAAATAATTTAACTCTTGTGCATGGTTGATTTCAAAGTTAGGAACAGCCCCCCAAGCAGAAGTTGTCAAAGCATGGGAAGCAGAATTGAGGTAAAATTTCGGGAATTCGGGCTTTTTCGGAATATTAGAATTTCTAGTAAAAAAAATGTCGTAAATAGGGGCAAATCAGAAAAAAATTGCTTTAGGGGGAAGTTAGCAAATTTATGAGGACCATTAATGCCTCACGGTAGATTTTTCATGTGCAGGGGGGATCAGCTGCTCCCCTACCTCCACTCGGTACGCTCATGTCCAACATTTTTTATTATTAATGTGAAATAATGTCAATAATTAATAAATTTAAACCGTCCGTGTGCGTTATTGGTACTGGATATATATTTTTATTTTTTCCTTTAGGAAAACCAGATATTTATTTCTGCATTAATTGATATTAAACGAACTCAATAACTTGAAAAGTGTTTAAAAAACGATTTCCATAAAATCACCGCATCAGATTTGTAGCGTTTTGACCATGAAGTAGAACGTTTTTTTTTCATTTCTTTAAGCGAAAACCATGCGTCAGACGAAAGAAAATCAAGACAGCAAATTTGCCCTGACATAAATAGAGATTTCAAAATTCATTTTTATTTCAAGACAAAGCAGTGGTGTACCATTTTCCCCCAAAATTATTCAATGAAAAACCCATATGGATGTCACTGGTAGAAATAATATTGTTGCGAAATTTACCTAAGCCGGCCCTGGTTTCAATACTACATCGATCGCTGGAAGGACAAAAAAATGAATCTCGAAATAGCTCGGCAACTGTGGAATTGATAATGGATTGTACTAGAGGATTCGATGCTGATTTTAAAAGGACCGGCCCATCATCACAGCAGTTAGTTAGTGCAGCGAAGAGCTTATGTTGAATTATTATTGTGATATTCGAATCAGCTGTTGTGTATATTTGATGTAAATAAAAGTTTCTAGAAAGTGAGAGTAAATATTAGTTTTTGAATTTTAATTGAACCCACGGGGTATATAAAAATATAATTATTTATCCATACAAAATGCACGTTGATGCAACCAGGTTTCATTAAGACATCTACAATAGTAGGTGCCATATTTATTAAAAAAAAAGTTTATTTTCTGAAAACACTACCAATCTGGATATCTAATGTTATTATCTTTAAAATACATAGTCATATAAAGTTTTTTTCATAAAATAAACGTAACAAACAACGCGCCCATAAATATTCTAACTTGCCTTTCAAACATTCTGTATAACAAAAGAAATGGTTTTACTGTGACATCTAACGGTTTTTGAAGATACTTCTACAATTTAGTACTACTCTTGCGAAAATATACTTTACAATGAAACCATGTAGTCTTGTGTATGTTAGATTTATGAGACCTAGATGGCGAAATTTGCTACAAATGAATGAATAAACTATGGTTAAATTCAAACAGGTATAACTAAATGAAAAACATATTTAAAATCTATATCACTACAAATAAATAAATCAGTAAATATTCGTTTTTTAGCGATTACTCAAATGATTTAATTTAGTTTGAAGGAATTTAATTACATTGTCAGTGTCTTCGTCAGTTAACCCTCTTATGTAAATTAAAAAAATAATAAAAATACGAAAAATTAATATTGTATTTTTTAATTCCTGGTTAAGTAGATTTTGGAGAATTGCTAGCATATTATGAAATAACATAAAATACACATCACATTGTACATCATAGATTTTTATTATGGAGTCGTAAAATGTGTGAATAGTAATTCTAGTCTGTGAGCCGCGGGTCTGCATCTTTGAATAAAATTATGTTCTAAGGTCTCCATATCGTATGAACTTTTATGAATAAGGAAACACTCCCACAGACCTAAAGGTTCACCGTTGAAATTGTCAAATTTAGCATGCATGAACGAATATAACGTCACTTTCTATTATGATTATGAGCTACATTAGAAAACTTTAAACAAAAAAAAGTATTTTCGTTAATTACAAATATTTTATATTACAAAAATTATATAAAAAAGTAAACTTATAATTGCACTTAACAGTAAAACATTTGTATAGCATACTTATCAAGATTCTTTTCTTGAAAACAATCCTTTCAAAAACATATTGTAAGATAGTTTTCGGCTTACAAAAATAATTAATATATCTTCTGGATTCAAACTGCAACGTCCCTTTGTGTTCCTGCCCGTTCTTCTTCTTAGTCGTATTTTCAGTCAGGTACATCTAATTTACTCTAGTTTTCCAAGTATGACGGTCCATGGTTTCAGATAGTAGGGTATGTAGTGGTGAATTTATTATGTGCTTTTAATAAAATATCTTTACCTGGTCTGTCCATTTAGCAGGTGACATACCTCTCGGTTGTTTATCTTCCACCTTTCCCTATACTATTATTTTTTCTAGGTTGTCTCCCTCTCCTCTTGTAGTGTTTCCAAAGTATTTTAGGATTCGGCGGCGACATATTGTGGAAAATCTGTCTCTGCTCTTTAACTCCTTTAATATAGATGCTTTGGTGCGGTTCTCTGTCCATGAATTCCATAAAATACGTCGCGAACACCACAAATGAAAGGCATCTATTTATTTGAAGGTCTGATGTTTTCGTCGTCCAAGATTCTGTTCCGTACAGGAAGATTGAGAAGACGAGAGATTTGACTAACATGATTTTCGTGTTTCTTGTAGTGTGAAGATCTTTCCACATTCTTATAAGGTTGCTCATGACTCTTCGTGCTATTGCCATTCGCCTTTTTATTTATTTTTCCCAGCCATCTTGCTTACTTTGTGGGGATCCTAGGTATACAAAGACATCTACATTTTCTATATTTCGCCCAGCTTAGCACTTTCTCTCGTCACTCTATAACATTATCTTCATTTCTACCTCTTCTCTCACCAGTAACGTTGTATGGTCTGCGTATCGTTTGTTAGTCGTTTACGACCAATTGACATTCTTCCCTCAAATTCGTCTAAAGCATTCTTATTATGTATTCGCCATGTGACCTAAACAGCTACTGCGACAGTAAACATTTTTGTCTAACCCCATTGCGTCTATAGTAACATAGGCGAATTACGAATTGAATTAATTTGATTTTTCAATTAGTTGCCTAATATTGAAAATTCGGTCTTGTGTTCCTCTTTCCTTCACGAATCCTGCTTGCGCAGGTCGTATGTGAGTCCAGATAACGTTCCCTGCGTCGCTCGATTATTTGAATTGCTTGCCTGGCATATTAAATATACTGTCTTATAATTTCTGCAGTTTTTGGTAGAACCTTTCTTATGTAAAGTGATAAATACGGATTTAGTCCAATCGCTTGGCCACCTCCTCGTGAACGAGATCTTCTTGCAAATATCTAAATAGTGTCTCTATCCCTAGTTCTTCCAGTGTCTTTAGTATTTCTGCATTTTTGTGATTTATTCCTGGTGATTTGTTTTTAGATCTTATATGGCTTTCTCCACATCATCCTTTAGTATGTTCGGTGTTAATTAGTATTATTGGGTTCTTCAATCTCTTCGCATACTTTTCAGACGTATTTATTTTTATCTATTCGGCAGCTTCCGTAAATTTCTCGATTAAGGTAAGCGTACTTCACTTGGTCGTTTTTCTTGATTGCTATGTTTCTCCTTTCTTCAATTGCCTTGAGCCTTTCTCCAGTTATTCATTGTTTCTTCGGTATGTTTCTTCTTTTGGTCTTTTGATGTTTTTCAACTGCATTTGAATGTTGTCCATCCCGACTCGCATTCGTGGTTCATTATTTTAGTTTTATTATTAGATAATTGCCGGTTTATTTATGTTTTAAGTTGGGTCACTGCTTATTTGGTTATTATGGGTGTTGGTGGAGGTATTTTTTTTTAGTTTTTAAATTTTAATCTTATCCACAATCTGCCCCCGGAAAGTTCCTCACGTTTCTTAGAGATGATTTCCATCGTCAGCTGATCATTATGTAATCAATCTGATTTTGTTTTCTGTTTGTGTTTGGTTGGTATTAGTGGTGTGTTGGTTGCTTGTTCAGGTTTGTTGTTGTGACTTTCTTGGTTATTCAGCTATAGTTCTATTTAGGAGACCTCCTTTTGAGGTAGATCTTCTTTGATTTTCAAAATTATATATCTTACACGTCTGAATGCGTCTTTCAAGACACAACAGCAATTCTAACAGAGACTTCAAAACCCCGACACAGTACTTCTGTCAAATAGGATTTATTAGTGCATTACCTATGGATAAGACTTTCAGTCTAGTCCACTGCCAGATTAAACTGCAACTATGAAGCTGCCTTCATTAACTCGATTTTTTTTAGTATCTTTTGAGCGTAAGCTTATCTTACAGTCACAGTAGCGAAACAATGAAAAACTATAATAGTATGCACATATAATCGTTAGGTAAATAAGAACCTAATAAAGTGCGAACACAGACACATATAATACAATTTATCAGAATTTTCAAGAATATCTTTTCCCCGCCTCTGTCATTGCTTTACTGAATGACTGTCAAGAGCCTTATATGAAGATTCAAAATATTTTCAAGATATCCCGATTCGACTAGCCTGGTTAATTCGGGAAGATTTGGAAACTATATAAATTATTTAAATTGCAACTCTTGAAAAACTACTTATCGGACAGGACCCATCTTGAGTTCATAGAAAGTTAACAACATAAACAATCATTCTGACGAAGATTAATGTTTGAGGTTTAGTTAGCAGGTATTTTTTGAAAAAAAAACTAGTGTTTGCTATTTTTTTAATTTACTTCTAGGAATTTGGTGTTAAAATTTTATCAATTACCGCCTATACATAAAATGACATGATGGTTTAAGAGAATTGCTGTTTAATTTTATGCCTCATTATACCTTCTAGTTTGTTCTATAGACTAGCGAACGTCTGAATTAATTGATTTCATTAAAAACGAAATTCGAAATGTTTGTATTTTAAGATGCACTTTCCTCAATTTAATTGATCAGAATTTAAAAAATGACAACTGAGATATTTCCAAACTTATCAAAGTATAAAATAAAAATTTTCTGGCTAGCTCGCTACTATAGACAAACACAGATGACAGGTGAACTTGAAGTTTTTACCACTGGTGAAAAAGCGAACCGCCCAAACAACGACCAAATTTACTTCACGAATTAGGGGAAGCATCCAAATAAACCCTTCCTCTAGCATTTGGGAACATGCGCTGCGCCTACGCATTTCTCGTTTCTATAAGTTTGATTTTGGCAATGAAAACTTTTCAGTTTCACAATTTCCACATTTCAGTAACCTGAAGTTTGTAAAAGTTTTGTTGCCAGAACTCCCGCTTGATTGATTTTCTCGAATTACAGAATTCGTAAGCAGTAACTTTAAATATTTCAGGTGAGTTATATGTCATTTTTTTATAATTATATCGTATTGAAAGTGAATTTCGTTAGTTTATATATCAATAGACATAAAGACTGTACTAAATATGATAAATAATTATTATCAGGTTATTAAGAGGGAAAACATGAGATTCTTTTTAATAAATAACGAACTATTGGAATCAGATTTTAAGATGTTTATTCGAGATCTTAATTAAGTCTGTTACCAGAACTTCGAGGCCTTTATACAGGGTATTCCATCTCAAACATGCCACCTTGAATATCTTGCTTATTTTCAAAACTATTGCAATAAGAAAAAACAGGTCGATTTTTGTTTCGAGGGGGAATTTTTTTTAGGTGAATTAGCACTTGCGCGCATTCAACATAAGCCTTGAGATTTGAGATAGGGAAAATAGGTGTTGTCGTATATTATTTGAAAGCCCTTTTTACGGACTATTCCGTCGTAATAAAAATTTTTATTGCATGTAATAATAAAATAGTATTAAAAAACGAATTTACATTGCAATACAATGCCTCTAAAGCAAATGTTCAAAGTGTCTTCCATTGACTTCCATACATTAGTACAACCTTGACTGAAAGCCGTCTCTGACATGGTTCAGCATAGTCGGTGTTGTCTGACGACACTCCGCTATAATTCGTTGACGTAGTTCGTCCAAATTCTCAGACAGAGTCATACAAATTTTGGATTTAACATGTCCCCACAAAAAAATCCAAAGGGTTCAGATCAGGTGATCGGGTAGGCCATTCTATAAAACCTCTTTCGCCAATCCAGCGACCAGGGTATTCCAAATCGAAGTATTAACGAACTGGTCTGGCGTAGTGAGGAGGAGCTCCATCTTGTTGGAAATGCAATTGCTCTTCATGTAGTAGAGGACCATTTTCTAATTTTTCTATTACCAATGCATTAATGTCATTTTCCAATATATTGTGATAAATTTCACCATTTAAATTACCAGGAATAAACAGGGAAATAGATCATTTCCCAAAATCCCTGCCCAAACGTTTAATTTTACCGGATGTTGACTATGAGCTTCTCGAAATAAATGAGAATTTGAATTGCTCCAAAATCTACAGTTATATTGGTTAACCTCCCCATGAAGTGCACTCATC
Organism: Octodonta nipae; assembly: GCA_034190945.1. Taxonomy (NCBI): domain Eukaryota; kingdom Metazoa; phylum Arthropoda; class Insecta; order Coleoptera; family Chrysomelidae; genus Octodonta; species Octodonta nipae. The sequence continues at coordinate 94,723,347 of CM067221.1, forward strand.
CGAAAAGCAAACATAGTACAATAAATTCGGGTTTTCGATCATACGCTGGGTCATAATTTCGCAAAACTCTTGCCTTCGATCCTAATCATCCTCATTCAATTCATGAAGTAATTTAATTTTGTACGGATGAAATTTGTACTTATGCAAAATTCTAAAAACGTTAGTTTTGCTAATACCGGAAGTAATAACATTTGCTGGACAGACTGCGTGTTTGGTATAAGTTGGACATGCCCCAATGTAGCCACAGCTACCCCTTCATCATTTACAATTTCAATGAGACCTCTTTTTTATTCATTTCTGTGCCCGTCTCAACGAATTTTAAAATCAAATCGAATACGTATTTATGACGTTCGGGATGGTTTTGGTTAAAAACCCTTGCAGCACAATTTTGATTTTGGTAATAAAGACTTACCAGCTCAAAACATTCTTGCAATGTGTATACCATAATTATCTTTTAAATTTTCAACAAATCAGTAAAGTAATAATTTGACAGATAAATGTACAATGCTTCAAATAATCGAATAAAGGTCAGAACAGATAAACAAACAGATACTTGATCTAAATATCAGCAAAAATAATGTAAAATAAATGAATGTTTACATTTAATGTTTTTCTTGTATTGTACGTTATTACAGGGTGCGGCAGTGAAATAGAATGGTTTAAGAGCGTACTATAAAAGAACTTTTGCAGTAATTTGAAAATTGCAGTAAAAAATTTTGGTATAGCGGTATAGTCCGTAAAAAGGCCTTTCAAATGATATACGACAACAGCTGTTTTTTCTTGTTGCAATAGTTTTAAAAATAACCAAGATATTCAAGGTGGCTCGTTTTTAATGGAATACCCTGTATATTAAATTAACAGTATTTCTGTTCTACTGTTCAATAAACTACTTTAAAACACAGGCAAGTGTACATAGGTGAAAAGATTTGTAGGTGTACCACAAGGGACCAACTTGGGTCCACACTATTAATAATTTTCAATAGCAGTTTTCCATTCTTCGAGGAATGTAATGTGATTCCGGTGATCTGTCGTTAGTTGTTCAAGTTACGAATACATACGTATTTATATTTTTTACAAAAATTACACATTATTTCATTTTGTTTGAATTAATCTGAAAAATATGTCAAATTAAAAAAATACCTCTAATTAAAAACGTCAGCTCTCTGCAATTATATTATGTTTGTAGTGGCGTCCTTGTGTCAATTTCTTTCAGTAACAGTCCCAAGGGCCCAAAGGCGTAGACAACTTGCAGTCCGTGACAACATACAGGGTGTTGCCGAACCTGTGTTCAACATTTTACAGATTTGAAGAGGCTATCGGTAGAAATCGGTTGTATAGTAATGAATTACTGCTGCCAACTTAAGTAACAAATTTGAACTATCTAAAAAATATAATGTTTTAAATCATTATTAGTCCAGTATTATTAATACTGCAATGAAAACAGTTTATATTTAAATGAATTTTGCTGCATACATGGTCAAATTTGGTAACAGTATGGCTAGTTCACTTTTAGGTGATATTTTGAAACCAACCAGCTGTAAGTTAAACAGTAATACTGATGTTAAAATATATATCTTATGTGTATATATTTTTACTGAGCTACTACCCGAATCTTTAGAGATATTTAATTGACATAATAGTTTACATGTGAAGATTGATGTACAAGTAAAATATTCAAACACTAAAAATCGTCGTTTATCCACCCATGGAAAAGTATTAGAGATCAGACAGTTTTCCCAATAAGCATTTATAAATCTTGAACCTAGCATATTTCGCTGAGAAAGGTAAACTTGTAAAAATGATTGTTTTTTCAAAAATTTATAACTTTGCTGTATTAAAACTCCAACATTAATCCTTATTATATAAAGATTAATTTGATATTGTCGGTTAAGTAGTTTTTACAGACAGCATTACGAATAAGTAAGAAAAATATTTTGCAAAACCCACCATATTAACCACCATCGTCCAATCGGTATACATCATGCAGATATTTTGAAAGCTTGTAGAATGCAGTTCAATTTAACAATATTGAATTTTTAAAATGGTAACGAATTTCGCACTAAACATGTGAGCCTTACTTTTCCTGAGATGATTTAGCAAATACTGACATCGCTCCTCTGAGCGCTAGCAGTCTATCGCATATTCTCATATTTAATGAGCCAAAGAGCAATCTCTTTGGTTCTTTACCCAAATAAGAGGTTAGTGACTATGATGATCTCTTAATGGTAGTCATGGTATTGTGCAATTCCGCTCTATCTTGGGTAATACTGATTTTTTGATGAAGGTCTTGGTATGGTTTACCCGTTGTTGGTGACCTTCCTCGCGGACGTTCCCATCTACCTGTCCCTCAAGTACGAACAAATGTAGTGAACCAGTATTTCTTGCAATGTGACCAATATAAGTTAAAAATATTGGTTTATTTTTTGAATAAATTGAAATCAGTGTTCAGTTTCCGAAGAGCAGATTCGTTTGTTAGATTTGCTAGCGTAAGCATCTGTATGCCCACATTTAAAAGGAATCTGCCCTCGTGACATAACTTTTCTTCAAAGTCCAGGTTTCGGAACCGAAAGCTATCTATTGGGAATACCATTACGTGGAGTTTGGTATTTTTGGTAACTTGTGTACTGTTGTTATCAATTTTAGTGATCTAGATGTAGACATTTAGTATGTGCTTGAAATCCAGGAATGCGTTTTGTGAGGCTGATTGTTATTTTTCGATCTACAATCATAACACTAGTTTTGTTGGAGTTTAATCTCAATACCTATTCCTGGACACCCGCATAATAATTTACATTTTTTTTTCGTTTGATGTTATTATTAGGGTGTCGGCGACATAACCTTCCTTTCCTCCCTCCCACAGGAGGACTTAGGCTCACCGGCAGGACGTCCCGCGGCACGCCAATTAACCCCGCGTACGATGAACCGGCGGCGCGGGACACAAATTCGACTACCAGCTTTTTCACTGCAACAACTTTAATATATCGCGCATTATGTCTTCGAAGTAAACGTTAAATAACAAGACTAAAAGAATGCACTCCTGTCTCAGAATTATGTTGATACAGGTGTCTAAGTGGGTATCTGCCACAATCTTTGCCAGTAGATTAGATTGAATGCTTTGGTATAGTCTACGAGGTACATTTTTAAATTAAATTCTCTACAATTACAATAATGCAAGCGTGAGATATTCATAATGAAGCTAACTCTCTTTAAGCTCAGTTACGGACGACTTTAAGGAAGAGGTGGAGGAAATAACTGTAGAAGAAATAGATATAGCCTTTAAAACGATGAGCTATAATAAAGCTTCTGACCCTGGAGGCATCCCAATTGGGGTTATTCAAGCAAAGTACTAGAGAAGTAAAAGAAATTTAAGCAGAAATGCTCCTACAATACCTAAAAGTAATAGAAAGTATTCTATATGAATGGGAGTACGCAGGTATAAACCTGATACATAAGAAGGGCGGCCGAAAAGTGTGAAAATTTTAGAGGGATCAGTGCGACTAGTTCGATTGGAAGGCTGTACGGGCGCATAATAAAGGCCAGAGTGGACGAGGAATCGAGCGATATAGAAGAACAAAGTGGTCTTAAGGCAAGCAGAAACAACGTATTCTGTCTGAGACAATTGATAAAAAACACCATGAACTAGAATATATACTTAGTCTTATTATTTGAAGTTATTGATTACACAAGCATAAACCGGAATTATGTGAGGACCATAAAATAATTGTATAATACTACAACAACATCGTCAGTAAAAATTAAGTCATTTCAGAAAGTTTCCCAACTACTAAAGGGCTATTAAAATTAACGCTGTCTACCCCCAACCCTTTTTAAAATATTTATTTCATATGCAATGAAACAGCACACACAGACATGCTCAAATATGAAAGTAGAAATTAATGACTCTTTCTTCATACACACTCTCTACATTTTGCAGATGACCAGACCATCATTGCTGCAGATAGCGAAGACACAACATATATGACAAAAAAATTAATGAAAAGTACGAATCCTGGTGATGTGAAATAAAAAAAAAAACACAGAGTACTTAACGATAGGGGCAGACACAGATGATTTAGATTTTAACGACGGTAAAATACAGGGAGAAGAGTTTAAATACCTTCTATCACTAATCAATAAGATTCCGAACTGCGAGAGGAACATAATTAATAGAATAAATCAGTAAGCACTACACTATATTATATGGCTCTAAAAAATGGATGCTCTTTGACGGGGTTGCAGGATATCTCGACTCCAGCATGTTCCTAATGAGATCACTAATCAAAAAAATAATGTTGACCAATATACGGACATAATAGACAGCGCGGAAAGAAAAAGGTTGACAAGGTGACTATAAAAAAAGTTATGCATTAAAAAAAAATCTGCATTTGATCAATATTTTATATCCACGAGTTTGTATAAAATCCGTATCTTTTGTCACATATATACAAATTTTCAAAATTGTATGTTCGCTTTAATTGACTAGTGAATAGAGTCTACTACCATCAGATTTTCTAATTCAGTATCTGAACAATGATAAAGGAACAAAGCAACTAGTGGCTGGTGTTGAAATCGCTATCTGTAACAAAATGACAGTTCACACCCTTTACCTGTGACCGTGTAAATCAAGTTTTAAGTCAAAATAAAAAACGCTTTAAGTCGATTTCTGGCAAATTTACAAGTCCTATGAAAAAAAGTTAAATGGCAAAGTTGTAAGTAATAAAAAGATCTACAACTTTATGTTTACACGTTTTCCACATAATGAAAAATTAAAAAAAAAACAAGTTTTTGGTGTTTTTATTTTTATCTTTTACACGAAATTTGGTGAAAACCATTTTATGTCCCAAATCCACTCTGATTTTTTACTTTAAACAATTATTTTTTTTACTTTATTTTAACTTAATATCGAAAAATAACCCTAATTTTCCATCGAAAATTATCACATCAAAATTTTTGCTTTTTTAAAAAACTCAAATATACATTACTATGGTAACTGTTATCAAGAACATGCAAAATCATTATGTACAATTTTAAGCTATTTATTAATGTTTTTACTGTAATTTCTTGAAAAACGTAAGATTCCAGGTTACATTGATAAACAAAATAATAACAAATCGAAATATACTATTATACTTAAAAACGAAATAAGATAATTAAAGTTATTAGTGTAGGGAACTTATCATTATTTTATTACCATTTTTGCAATAAAATTCCATAGGTTTTTTCTTGAAGAAGGTACGCCGCGTAACACAAAAAACGTTTTGTTAACAAATTTTTACTTCTTAGTTAATTATACTAGGTGTTTAAAATAGCAAAAACCATAGTTTTGGCAGTTTTTGTGACTTCTCAGCAACAGAGTAAAAATTTAAAGAATAAAAGGTCAGTGTGTTGTATACGCATTTTTAGAACCTACTAAATGAGATCTTGATCGATAGGTTTGGTTAATTAATAAATGAATTATTCGCGAAAAATGTGAAAAAAGGCGCATTTTTCAATCACTCGTAACTCTTATTTAAAAAAATTCAGAACGATAGAACTTGGCAAAAAGTAACGTAGGTATTCACGAAAAAAAAATGTTTTCACTTCCTCATTTGAAGAGTAACTCCATTAGTAGTGCTGAACTGACAGCAGTGTCTATCGAAAATAACTCTTCAAAATTTCAACTTCACGGCTTTGAAGGTTTTTTCACAAATGTAATTTTTTATCGAGAACTCTTTATTTTTGGTGATGTTTACAACACTCCACTTCTGCATCAAATTACTTTTTGATAAATCTGAATGGAACATGTTAATTATCAAATCTTTCGGTACAACTCATCATATATTAATATTCTTTTGGTTTTGTTCTATTGTCTGTAAATTTAATTTGAAATTCTACATTTTGGTATTCGCCAACGCATATATATTAGTAAAGGGGGATCCAAATTTCCCCTCACGGTAGAATAAAAATAGCATGTCATCCAATTGACATGACGTTTAAAATGTTTTTTTCCAAGCAAATTACGTTATATATGAGGGTAAATCAAATATAAACGGTAATTTTGCTATTCTGCTTAGAATGTAGTTTCTAGCTAGATTGTGTTGTTTTGGAATAGATGTTTGGTTTATGGATACTGGGGAACCAGTCGGGTAAGCGCGTATGCTTGGCTTTGTCCTTAATACCTATTGTATGATGTGTGGTCAGTACAGAATACAGCCATGATTGAGCAAGAGTTACATTCGTCTGTTATGCAACAGATTATCATAAACTAGTAAAAGCCTTAAAGCCTCAAAAATTCTAACTCATCTGTCTCAACTGTGTATTGGGTGAAAAATTTTAAGGGTGTACAGAATGAGAACCTGGTCGACGCACAAGGACAAACCTTACAGCTGACATTGCCAATAGTGATCGACAGCTTATTGAACGTGGGCGCCGATTAACCGTGGAGGAATTTCCTCAGAATTGGGTGTCAATTATGGAAGTGTTCAATCAATTATCATTGATCAACTTAGTTTCAGAAAAATTTGTGGCCGATGGGTTCCGAGGTTTTTGACAGTAAACTAAAGATCGTTGAAAGACTACTAAATAGATTTCATCGAAAAGGGAAGGCCTTTTTGAAGCGCATCGTCTAAAGTGGTGAAAAAAGAATAACATTCAAAACTCGCCTTTCATCTGGAAAAGTCCTTGCCATGATTTTTTTTTACTCCAACGAAATATACTGATTACGTACAGTGAATGTGGATTACTACTGCCAATTGTTACGGTTGGCAAAAACCGCGTTTTTGAACCAAAAAACAAGGAATACTGCAAGAAATGGGCTGAGAAGTCACCCACCCTCCGTATAGATCCCTGACTTGCCTCTGAAAGAATCACCGGAGGAAAACGATTTGGAATATATGAAGAAGTTGAGGAGCACAGGCGCAGTAGGCTTGCAACTCGCCCTCCAACATTCTATGAACAGAGAATACTGAAACTCCCAACTCTCGATGGAAAAAGTGTGTAGATCTCGCAGGAGGGTATATTGACAAATGCTCAATCAATCATTTCTGTAGGTAATATTATACAATAAATGTATGAAAAAATTTCCGTTGATATATGGTTTAACGTCGTAATTGTTTTGCTGACTTTAATTTTCAGAGTTTTGAATCAAAGTCGATCCCAGTATCACAATTAATTTATTCGACAATTTTTAAAGAAAAAACTTTCGGGAGGAAACAATGAATCAGAAAATAGCAGATCAAAGACAACAAAATAGTTATGGCAAAATCAAATGTATAGTTATGAACTATGTACTTATTTAACTAATGAATAAATTTTAAAAGTTCATAATGAAAATTATATATTATAGACCATCTATAAAAATAGTATGATGTCATTTTGTTGTTACAATGATTATAAAAAGATATCAACAAATAGCATTTCAATGACAAATTATGATATGCCACCGTTCCTCGACCCTGGGCTATCAGCATGGGCATTTGTATTAGGGAAAGAATAAAAGCGAATTGAAATGAATGTCAGTTGGAAGGCAGTAGTAAAATGAGGGTAAGGTGCTTCTCCCACCAGTACATTTTATTTAGTTCCGAATACCAAAATGCAGGCTTTCAAACTTGAATTTACCATACAATAAAATAAACTAAAAGAAAATTAATTTATGAGGGATGATACTCAAAGAACCAATAATTAATATGTTCTTTTCAGATGGTTAAAATATTAATTTAGCTCAAAATGGGAGCAATATACTTAAAATCAAAAGCCCTGGAAAAAACTTCAGATTTGTAAGAAAACCGTCTGAGCTGTAAATTTGAGACTCCTACCAGTTATTTACCTCGTAGAAATGTAAAGATTCTGATCGACTTTCAAAGTTTCAACGCATCTTATACAATAACTATAGACGATTGAAAATTGCGTGTTTTACAGTTTTTTCCTAATTACTCAATAACTAATTATCTAATCAGCTATATGAACCATGAATCATTTAGTCGCTATTAAAAGTTTCGACCCTAGAAGTTTTCATTCAGTTGCTGAAAACTTACAAAAACTTTATACACTCCATATAATTAATTAAGGAATAAAAATTTGTTAACAACAGTTTTTATGTCTTATGCTATATACATTCTTCAAGAAAAGCCGATCAAATATCTGTAGATTTTTTTGCAATTGAAAATACTAACTTCCTTAGAGTATATAAAATCTTCTTTAAATTATGCGCGTAGATGCCTTTTTATTGTAATTTGAGATTATACTTAAATACCTGGTGACCTATAGAAAATTTTAGACCATCAAAAGGTATTTCATAGAGAAGTGGGGAAGGGGCTAGAAGGGTCTGGGCCTTACTACTTAATTTTCGGATTCGTTTCCTTGGTTTCTTTGCATTTTCTGAGAAAATTTATAGTTGTTGAATTTTCTTACTTTTCCAATGGGTTTCATCCTATTTTTTTATTTTCAAAATTATCGACATTGACAGAGATCTTGAAAAAATTCATCACAGTATTATTCATAACAAAATAAATAAATTTGAAGTACCTAATTACTAAATAACTAGATATAAATTAAAATCTTGTTACACATACCAATTTGCACATATTCAATTTCTCAAGTTACGTCATCTGAATAGAGAGTAATTAAACAAATGTAGGAATTTTTGTAATGAGCATTAAAAATCTGCTTGTATTAGTTTAAATAATTGTAAAAATCTTTTCACGCCAACATGCATACATAATAATATTTGTTCGTAATAATTTCAGATTTCAACATGTTCCCAAGAAGCTTGTTCTTTAGTATTTTCTTCCTGCTTTTCGTTGCTTCAGTAATGCATACACAAATCGAAGCAAGATACCTGCCGACGAGGTCCAATGGCGATCGGTTAGATAAACTTCGAGAATTGTTAAAAGAGGTAAGAGGTTTCACAATATTTTACATATTGGATAAAAATTTGTACTAATATTTTACATAGAGAAGTGGTAAAGCATATATTTGTAATTTTCGTAAGTAGACGCGAAATGATCACAGTTCTTCTCCTAGCAGATCTGGATAGATCAGTCGATTGATGTCTATAGTAGAGGTTAAATCCCGGTCATTTTTTTACCTCAGAAATTCCCTGACTCTCCTTGGGTAATGTTGCCATTTTAGGGATTGCTATAAATAGCATAATTTCAATTCCTTAATCCGTTGTTGCTTGACAATGACCGTGCCTAGATTACTTTAAGAACACTTATTACACAACCACAGAAAATCAGCAGAGAGCCCTATTCCTCAGATGATACTATAAATGATCTAACTATGCCTGCTGATTGTATGGAGGACAGCGATGATTATGACGGTTTAAAAGACATACAGTAAGAAGCAGATTTACTGATATCTTACGCGAGAAACTAACAGAGTAAACTGCAAACATTATTTGTTGAAAATCTGGAAAGTTTATTTCAAAAGAACACTATTCAAATATGAATCACAACTTCAAAATGGAGTTGTCACTTCTTTGGGACTATAAATCCTGATGGCATAGTCCATGCTGGTAACCTCTATGGAATGTGGGCCCGTTCAAGAAGAACATGACCTCGAGATAAACGGATCTTCCCTAATACCACATTTCCCGTTTGTGTCGGCCGTGGGATCTTCTGAGAACCCCCATTCGCTACAAGCTACTGAGGAAATCCTTGTTAGTTTCTTTTCCGCCGCATAGTATTATGCTTAAATTCAGTGGGTAGTCTCACCTGCTCTGACATCAACAACATCAATTCTTGTTGTTTCGGATGGTGTGCAAGCTTATATTTAGTTTTTCCTTATTTATTCTTCTACTTCTTTCATTTTCTAAGTTACTTGTAATCCGATGTTAAATCTGCACCTGGATATGTTCTTGGCGATGTCACAATATTTCTAAATTTTTTATTAATGAGTTTATAATATATATGATTTCGTATGACTTTTTCGTTTGAGTCTTGCGATCACCGCTATACATATAATCTTCAATTGATTGTTTAAAGAACATATTTGTTACGATTAGATGTTTGTTTTGAATAAATTGTATTTTATCCTAACCACAAACGAATTCAACAATCAAATCACCACATTTCACTTTTGCTATTTTGGTTCACATATTACATTTCTTTTAATTTATTCTTAACATTTGTCCCATTTTCTCGTTACCATTTTTTACTTCTTTATCTTCACTGCGTGCAGCGGGTGCTTAAACATTATGTTCAGCTGCTTTTTTGTCGTTCTTAACTGTAACCACAACTCCTTTTGTCCACTAGAATCCTTACACTTGTTTCGAGTTTTTGTTTCTCATTATCTCTGTAACATAACAATCTAAATTAGATATTTTCCATCCCCTAGCTATCGATTACTTTACTTTTACTGTCAAGACGTAGATTTAATTTTAATGTCACAAAATGATTTACATGAGCACACATAACAGAGTTAACAGTAAAACATTAATGTGTTGATCAAGAAAATCTGCAAAGTCCTATTTTAAAAGAACACTACTGAATAAAACATTTAAAAAATATATAACCGACTTCTACCTATAACTAAAAAGCTAAAAATAATTATAACAAAATACAACTCTAGCAAATAAATAACGCATTCAATGTTGTTAGGTACTTACCCAGGAAGTAAAAAATGTAAACATTAAAAGGTGCTCATTCTGTACAAATTAATTACCTAATTACCTACCAATCTAGTATATTTTGAACCCTGTATAACTATAAATAATTCCATTCCAACGTATGTACCAACCATCCTGTACATACGACTGCCTACGGACAAGCATAAATTTGTTAGCTGCCTTCTGTAAACTATAGGACGGAGTAAAATCCATCCCATATTTACGGAGTCAAACATTCTATATTATCGCCCTGTGTAACATTAATTCCTCTCCACACTTTATGCAACTTCTCATAGGCTATAAAAGAAATAATTTTTTAATCACACTGTATAAATATAATTCAACTCCAGCATATATTTCAACCATCCTGTATATGATTTGCTTATGTCCACATCATATAACAGTTTTTTAATCACCCTATATAATTTTAATTTCACATTTTTTCCAATATTTTTATACCACCAAACGCCCAGTTCACCCTATATTCTAACCATCCTGTATATACAGCTACCTACGGACCACTATCATTCTAGTCCGTCCTATATTTCAATCTTCATATAAATGCAACTTCTATCACTTTACTTTGTGATTTTGTTTGCTATAACTAAACACCCTGTCTAAACGCACCACCAAATAGCAGTTTCGCAAAATGGAAAAATTTGCATTTAAATAGGTATTTGCCTGGTATACAAACAAAACGAGCTTGTTACTCATCGATTTAAGGAGCCGAAAATACTATACTTTACTACCTATATGCTTGAGATGTACATAGAAAATTCGCAATTAAAACTTCCAGTGCCTAAAATTACCGCACTATTATGTTGGAATTAAAATATTTATGACGAAATGTCCGTTATGTCATTTCGATGAAATTTTTGATAAGAATTTTGGAATTTTCGGCGATTTTCTGCAAAACTGCAAGTTGGACGTGGCAGAGAAGTATATGAGATCACCTAGGGATCTTCCTGAATAGATTAACGTTAAAAAACTATAACATCCATAAGGAGTTTTAAAAAAATCGGCAATTATGTTAGGAATACTGGTCGATTTCCATGTACGCATGTGTTCATACACAAATTTTATCACTTTACCAAAATAATTCTTTACCAAAATTTGAAGTTTCACCAATCCGGATATATACTCTATTAAACAAGACTATATTCGTTCAAAACGGTGGACCACAGGAGAAGAGATCAGGTAACATACATACAAAACATAAAAAAGCGAAAAAAATACGCGAAGAATTGATAACCTCCTCTTTTTTGGTAGTCGGTTAAAAATGAAACACTTTTTTTGGACTGTCAGGTGCACGATTTCTGCACATGCTTTAGTGAGAACCAAATACATTGTATTGTTATAATACTAAAAAGTCGAGATGACATGCAAGAGGAAGAAGGTTCAGGATCACAAATAGATTATGAGGCAAAGGAAACCTATCCAGTATGGCTTAAGACTTAAGCTGCATCACATATAGCAACGAAAAGAGATTTCAAGCTGCATATTTTATAGCAAATTAATTGTATTATAACCAATTTAGTTTTCTATTTTCCATAGATGAATGTCATGAAAATTGGTCAAGAATTCCTTTAATTTCCTGTCAAAAACTAGAAGAGGCAGGAGAGGGTAGTCCTAACTCTATTACCAATATCTAAATTAACAGGTACTTGAGACAACTAGCAAGTAGGGAAAAAATACTTTATTTCGGAGACTGATAGCTCGAGATAAAGAACTAGCACACTAAACTAGACCTCACTATCGATTGTTTGTGCAGTAAGTTCGATAGAGATGTGGTATTTTGCATTCGATGCGTGAAAGTGTCTACACGATTTGTGGTAAACAAATTTTGAAAATTTGCACTAGGGCATAAGAAAAATGCATTTTAATAAGTGCATCTCCGGTAAGGACGGAAATGGGTCCAATTTTTTTACGCGGGGGGATTTTGGTGACGCTGAACATGAACATGATATGGGTAACGGCCTCTAGACTACCTGATGTCTGGAACACCTGATACTATGGGTAAAATAGCAACCTTTAAGTAAAACGTAATATCTCTGCGAAAAATAGAAATATCCATACAGATTTTAAAACAGAAACTTAGGTCATGATGAGTAAAAAAAAATTATATACTAATCCATCATTCTTTATACTATATGTCTAAATGAGTGATCAAAGGGTACATATTTTAAGAAAAGATCTAATTTTTTTATGGTGTGTCTCTATCTAAAATACATCAGGGTGGAACAGACAAATGGACTAAATTCGATAACGAAAAGAGGGTGTGTTGGGAAAAACGCTTGGACATGTCGATTTGTATTTTCAAATGCGCATTTTTTCAACAAAAAAAAAATATAGGGTGTGTCATGTGACAGTAGCCAATACCAACTTTCTTATTTTAAATGCAAGCCCCTGCATATTATTCTCCAAAAAATTTTAGACATAATTCATGTACAATGTCCTACACATATCTTCAACTGTTTCGGAAATATTAAATATTTTCAGATTTATTACAAAAATTAACATTAAGAAAAGAAAATTATTTTATTTCACAAATTCGCTATATTACACTAACTACCGAATAAGTAATACCTACTGATTATTTCTTAATAATATAAAAAACAAAAAACCATTAATGTCAATGTAGGAAATGTTCAAAATATTCGCTGCGAACGTCTTGGCAACATGCTAAGCTGATCTTCTAATGTTACTCAACATCTCAGGCGTCACTGATCTAACCGGAAGCGTGGTTCGCCTTTTTAGGTCGTCTAAGTTGGGGGGTTTAGTTTTGTATACAGTACTTTCGACATATCCCAACAAAAAGTAGTCCAATGGCGTAAAATCAGGAGATCATCCTGGCCATTTTATCGATCCGCGCCTCCAAATCTACCGATTTCGAAAAATTTGGTTCTGGTACTGCCGGACATTGATTTCGTAATGGGACGGTGCTCCATCTTGCTTAAACCATATTGTCATATTTGTCAAAGTGGGCACGACATTATTTTGGAGCAGTTATCTCCATTCAAGTTGCCATCAATGAAAAAATGATGTCTGACTAACGTTGAACAGTGGGGCTGCTTTTCGAACAGAATTATGTGGGTTTTCTTGAAACTCAAGCAGAATATCCTATTTCGTATTATCATTTAGAGCATTAGCAGCTACTTTTTTATCTGTCTTATATGACCAAGCTCGCGAAACTGTTTTTCTGTTTTGCTAATTGTTCCTTGGAACATAGGCGGCAAATTTGGAAAATTTTCGTGAAATAAGCGAAAAAGACTTCCATTTGTGTCCGTGTGTTATCTCCATAACTCATCATTTGTAGAATGGTTATTTTGTGCAGTTCTGTTAAATGATTTCTGATATTATTACGTACAGTTAACGAAATTCAAACGACAATAGCACTGGCACTGATCACCACTGTCATGCAGGCAGACAACAAAATATGAGTTTTGACGAAAATAATCAAAACTTTTTTTTTCAAATCAGTAAAAAGGGACGCAAGAATGGTTTTTGCTTACTATCTCAATCTCAAGAGCTAAATTAATTAGGTATGTAACGAATTTGTAAACTAAAACAATTTTTTTTTTTAATGTTAATTTTTGTTTTAAATCTGAAAACAATATTTCCGAAACAGTTGAAGATAGTTTAGGACATTGTATATGAATTATGTCTAGAATTTTCTGGAGAATCCAAAAAACAAATAATATACAGGGGCTTGCTTTTAAAATAAGAAAGTTGATATTGGCCATTGTCACGACACACCTTATATATATTTTTTTTCGTTGAAAAAATGCACATTTAAAAATACAAATCGACATGTCCAGCGTTTTTCCTCAAGCTTTATTCGTTGTCGAATTTATATCATTTGGCTGTTTCACACTGAATATTGATATTCATATTTTGTAGGGTAGTCACAATAGAGTAAGAAAATGAAATCAAAATGTTATCATCTCCTAAATTATTAGGTGAAAATGATGAGTTTAAGGGAGTACAGGAGGGGTGTGAATGTCAAAAAATAAAAAATCGGTGAAGATTTCCGTTAATTATGTTTAGTTTTTAGTTAACAATTCGTTAGTTGGTGTTTGAATGATTCTGCCGCTTAACACCATTTGCCATTTTAACGGTTGAAATAATTTCTTCATGATTAGAGCCAAATAAATCACCATCAAAAAGACTTTCATCTTTTCTCTCACCTGATATGCCTTGGTTGTCTGTAGTGGAGATAAGTAGTGGTAAAAGTGATATCATGTCTGTGTTACTTAACATGAATCCAAACCCCCATCAAATGTGATCATGGATTTTCAAAAATGGTGCTCCAATTAGTTCTTAGCTCCCAGGAAAACCCATAACAATATATTTATATTTCGAACCTTACAGTGGGGACAGATAATGATAATCTCCACAGTGGGGAATTATGACTAAATGTTTGTAATGGTTCTCGGAATCGTATTTTGCACCTGTAACTATTACCATCTTTTCTTTGAGATATATCATTAAAATATGAATTAGAATAAGGGATGATGGCATCATAATTAATTTCTCTACATATGGATGACCTATGATTCACTTCAAAAAAATAATAACATCAAAATCTCTGTATTTCATTTAGACCTTAGGTTTCCGTTAAAAAATGTCATTTAACACATAGTGCAACGTTGTTACCAGATGACCTGAAGACCAAAACCCCTCAAAAAAACATAAGTAACAAAATTGGAATTATTTATGTCATTATTTACTGAATTATTTTTGTCAACCACCACTTCGAGATGCACTTATGTTTTTTTTAGGTACCGGTGTAAATTTTCAAAATTTATTAACACTGATGCTCACGAGCTTTGTAAACACTTCCAAAAATCGAATGCAAAAAAAAACCTATCTCGATCTACCTTACTGCACCAAAGTGCTTTAATCACTCATGTACTCACGATTTATCAGTAAGCGCTTGTTGAGATGCGTATACCTTTCCAACACAGAATTCCAGCAATTGCTTCCAAACGTTTACATTTATACACGAATGATGTTCAAATTTTCACAATTCTAAATATACTTCCGGAACACCCATTTATGTACTTCCGCTATAATTTCTCGCCAAAATTTTATTTCGGTATTCAAGTTAAATAATAACATTTATTTCAAAACAATGCCAAGTAAAAAATCTCCAAAACTCTGTTTATAGGACGAGCGACATAACACATACACCAATTATTTACGCTAGCGATTAATCTCCATGACCAAGCAAGAAACATCGATTGCATAAGAGAAGGAACTTGAAAAGTGACAACGAAAAAAAACAACAGAAGAAAGCACTCGAGTTCATGACTCTCAGCTCGTGTCTAACCACTATCGTCGATTGTTCTAATATTCTTGAACTAGTTAGAAGAGTAAACTGTAATCAAAAACTTTCCTTTTACTTTAGAATCTCGCTAGAGAATACGTTCATAGTCCAGGCACTTAACATCTTCACCAGGGATATTTTACTTAAAACGAATTAGTAAATTTAATTATGCTGATAAATATTTAGTTTTCAAATAATTTTTGATATAGGTTCAATAATCGCTATAAATTAAAGTTCGAAAAACCTTAAGACTATTTTTAAAATTGGGTTAAATTATTATTATTAACCACCAGGGCCGGATTAGCGATATAACAAGCCCCTAAGTTAAAAATTGCTCACGACTTTTCCTTAGCCCTAAAATTCAGCATATTTAATGGTGGACTTTTTTTGGGTTAAGTAAAATTTGAAACACAAACAGATAGATTTGAAGATGTGAGATGTAAAGACCGACATCTAGGATTTTCGGGGAAACTAGCACATAGAGAATGACACCTCGAAGAGAGTATACAAACAGCTAGGTTTAAAACGTTTATCTGTTTATTAAAAAAATGTTTACCAAAAAAACATATTGAAAATCAAGGAAAAGATACAAAAATATTTAATTGAAAAAAAAATAATTCCTTGGTGATGTGAATACAAATAAATCTTAATTTTCGTTATTTTAGAGTTGCAAAACTCTCAAAAATATTTTCAGTAGGTAATTTATTAATCTATGGTCATTAATGAATTTGTTTTGACTTTATCTACACATAATATGTATGCCTTGCTCCGACTAGATTTGGTGTAATGCATAAATAATAATAATCATTATTATTGTTTTATCGTAGATTTCCTCTGTTTTTGTCTATTTTACTTTTCTCATTAATTTGAAGAATTTCAAAGGACCCCCGCAAGTCTTGGGTCCCAGGTTATGGGCTATTTAGCCTACTGGGTAATACAGTCCTGTTACTAAGTAAAAATATTCTTTCTTCTTTTTTTATTCATACACTCCTGGACATTTGTTTCTCCTAACTCTTTCAATGCTTCCCATATTTTATGTTATATTAACCTTTCGTCTGCCACTTCTGTAATGTCGTCCAAACAAGGTTTTTCATAACGTTGTCATACACTGCGTTTATCCTTTTAGACCTTCATACTGTTATTCTATGTGTCCACCTTCCTTTATCCATATTGGCCACACGACCAGCCCATTGCAATTTCACATTATGAATAATGTTACTTACGACGGTTTGCCTCCTTATGTTTTTATTTCTTATTTTATCGCATAGTGAGACAGACGCCTAGCATGCAACGTTCCACAGCCCTTTTGAATTGATAGGTTATTTGTAAATGATTTTCTTTAAGGCCCCCAAAGATACTGATGCATATCGTCAGTTTTGCTTGTTCAGATTTAAGTGGTCATGCAAGTAGGAGCGTGTATGGTACCAAGTTCGATTTAGTTGTTGCGTTTCGTTAATTGTTGGGCATGAAGCAAATAAGCGGCCGGCTGATTTTCTATCCGTCTTGTAACTTGCTTGACAAAAAAACTTAATGTTTATTTTTTTATTTATTTAGACATATAATGACTGTCTTGATATTGATGCCAACAGAGTTTCTTGCAGAATTTATAGAGTTCTATAGAGATACTGAGTGTTTGTGGTAAATAAAGAGTAAATATTAGACAAACAAACACATCAAAAATTCTGCCTTCGATATTTTAATTGAGAAATTGAATACATAACTGAATGGCTATGGGTTCATCCGGTTTTAGCATGACGACTTAAATCTGAACAAGCAAAATGGGCGAAGATTGTTACCTATTGGGACTATATAATCTGCAAATCTTAGGTGATTAAGTTTGATCCCATCTATGTTTTTTAATATGTCTTCTCTCCTCTGCTGTTCATTTGGTCGTAGTCTAGTCTAGCATTTGTAGTCCCGTTAAGATTGACCACGTTTCAACAATTTCAAAAACCTTTTAACATTTAACGAAGGCTAATTTTCCATATTTTTGTTATGCCCTTTTTTAATAGCAATATTACCTTATAGTTAACCATTTACTTTTATTTTTTCGATATAGAGGCATTTGTTCTGCAGTACTCTAAGGCTGTGTCCCACGTAAACGCGATATGTACAAATAAATGTACTACGCTTTGTGAGTGACATCAGTAATCCCGGAGAAGATGAGTGAGGTCTCATCGAAAAAGTGTCTTTTCTAAGACAAACAAGATTTATATATATATATATATATATATATATATATATATATATATCCACATATCGCAACTCTTCTGGGGAAACCCAGTTTTCTCTTAAGATGGTATGGTACGGTATATAAGAAAGCAACTCACACCAACAGATACCTTCATGCTAATTCTCATCACCACCCAGCCCAACTACGGCCTGCCGTCGTCAAGACTTTAGTAACCAGATCACAAATTGACTAGCTGACCAGGATAACATCAAACAGGAAATGGACAGTTTGAAAACAGCTCTGAGACAAAACGGATTTACAGACCGAAATATAAGTTTTCAAAGAGCGGGCCTAAAGTCAAAACCGAGACAACAGACGAGGAGTTTCATGAGACACCAATAACCAAGGCTTATTTACCGTATGTCAAGGGGACCACGGACAGTATTGCAAGAATCTACGGAGACACAATATCGATACTATTTTCAATACAGGAAAAATAAGCAGGGTGCTGAGGACTCCGAAGACGAGGATCCCTTTAGAACAACAGGGAGTGTACGAGATTCCGGTGCAGACTGTCATAAAACCTATGTGGGCCAAACTAATAGAAAATTCAAGCTAGACGTGATGAACACCCAACGCTGTAAGTAAGCAGGAAAAAACCAACATCCAATGCGGAACACGCCACCACGATGTCACACCGAATAGACTTTGAGAACACCATAGTACTGGCAAATATAGAACACCCAAAATCAAGACACGTAAGAGAGACAATTGAAATAGCGAAGAGGCCTCACAGTCTAAACGCACGCAATGAAATTCAGAACTTATCGAATTGTTGGAAAACTCTATTAAACACCGTACCGGCCCGGACCCGTCCAATAATAACTCTACCGGAAATAACAAATCAGCAGGCGGGAGGCGTGCCCACTGAGCGCCCAGGGCCAATCACACGCAGCCGTTCACGGTGCCAACTAATAGACGCCGAGCCGCGACTATATAACAGCGCGAGCGCTTCTGAAAATCTTAATATTCGAGTAACTAGAATCGACCTGAAGAGGGCAGATGTGACTCTGCCGCGAAACGTCGTCATTTTACCATCGATCCCGGCAGGGATCAGTTATCAACTACGCGAATGAATTCCCGGGAACCACCCAAAACATATATATATATATGATATATATAATATATATATATATATATATATATATATATATATATATATATATATATATATATATATCAAAAAAAGGTCAAAACAAATCAAAAGCTTTATAACATTTTCAGAAATAAACTATAGTTTTGCCAAAAAAAATGAAAAAGTTAGAAGTTCTGTAGCCTTTATTACAGTAATAATAGATTATTTCCGGCTTCAAAATGATTGTAAAGCTAAATATGTAAATACTCAATAGCGTATACACCTTTATAACTGTATTAACAAAGAAAATTATTATTGAAACTCTAAATATTTCTGTTATAATTTGCCCTACGTTTCTCCGATCAGATGTGGCAACATAGCATATACTCAGTACTACAGCTGGCCGCCCATGAATGCTTTTTGCTGCCCGGTTCTTTTAAGAAAGTGAAAGTGATTTTTGCCTGACATTCGACATAGCGTAAGTTATTTGATTTTCGTTTTAAAATATAAATTGGAAAAATAAATAAAATCTGTTGTGAATTGTGAGTTCGAGTGTACTATTTTGTGACAAATAGTGACAATACAATTAGGTAAAGACCTGACATGTTATTAATTTTTGGGGAAATCAGACGTAATAGCAAGAATGTTGAATTTTGAATATTTACTATAAAGAATCCGTTTGTTCTCCAAAGCTATATCATAATGACATCCGTAAGTACATGTGTATTTATTTGTCTAACATAACTAATATTAATTTTATGAGTAACAATTATTTCTCGAAGAATTTAACACATAAAAACTACATGTAAGAAATGTTTTGTTTAAATATAGTTTGTATCGCATTATTTTTGTATCATAATGTAATCAACTTTGTATCCTCCCTTCTTCAACTTGATGCATAAAATAAATCGCCAAATATAAATATTCATTTCAATACATAGATATTAAAAGGGTACATTTTTGAAAATAATATTTCTAAAATTTTATGTACCTAAATAAATCTACCGGCACTCGAAACTATGAAATTATTAATACAAAAAATAACAGGTGTTCATTTTTTTGTGGTGACTCATTCCTTTATTATTCCGCTACGAGCAAATCTCATTTTTAGCGCGACGTTGCCACATTGACAATAATTTACTTAACATGTATTTCAAATTTTCTTGCTATTAAGGCCTTTAGACCAGTAGTGTATAAGAGTTTTTTTGTTTTGTTTGGTGGGTACTATCTGCACCTAAAATATATGCAGTCAAACTATTTACACCCCATATATATATATATATATATATATATATATATATATATATAAATTTTCATTATTATTTTTATGTCAATAAAAGACAAGGTTATTAATGTTTACAATTTCACCAACATAGTGGTAACATACAATTATGACTCTCACCTTTTAACAAGTAAATATTTGTACCAACCTTCTTGAATGAATAAATTATAGCAAAGAGAAAAATGTATTGCAAAATTACCCAAAAGATACAACAGAAAACAATTTTGGCAAAGCTATATTGCACAACTATTGACAACATTTTAAAATTCCAAATCTTCGCCAAAATGTTTGTTTATGACTTTACATCTATTTGAGGTCAATGGGAATACTATCGAATAAATAGTTTTGGAAGAACTGTATTTATATAATTTAGAGAGGTATTTTTCAAAACGCATTATATTAACCACGGGAATCTAACCGGGATATACTAATAAATCGTAAGTTCTTGTATCCAATTTAATCTGTCTATCCTGTATTTCCGTCTGAATGCCTTGAAATTGGTTCAAAAGGGTAGCTGTATATTTTTACAGCATTTTTACGAAAATCCTATAAAAATTACTTAACCGATAACATCGTTCTTAAGGCCAATTTAATCTTCACTTAATAAGCTATCAGTTTAAAGAAGATTAATGTTCAAGTTTTTATTAACACGAAAGTTTAAAATTGGCAGTTGTGGTTGGAGATTTTCTATGCAAATACAACACTGAAAACTATAAAGACCGCTTCCAGGTAAAATCAAATGGAATCCACACAATATTGCACCTTTCTGCTAGTCTTTAAAAATGAAGTAATCCAAAGCATATTTAAAAATGTCGCGGAAAAGAAGTTTCAGATGCATTGAGTAAATTTATCGCTATGCGCAAAAAAATAATTGCATAACACTAATAACTGTTTATTATGGAAAGTCTAGTATCATTCTTTCCTTACAATCCAGTGCTCTTGATTATTTTATTAATATTAGAATTTGAACGAAATATTTAAGAGTCAGAGGCATGGTATTTTTTATATCATAATATTCAGAGATTGAATTAACAACAAAGTGCCTGAACTGTTGTATAGATCAATAAAACCGTAATTAATAGAGCAAGTCGTTAGAACAGGAAAGTCATTTATTACCTTATGATTCACCCGAAGAGTTGATGTTATCAACCCCTAACATGGATGTTTGATGATGACTCAATTATTAACTATTTTTTAGGTCACAAGCAAAAAAAGTAATTATCTTTTCATCAGTAATGTTTAGAATTTCCTTATCTATACATATGGAATTAATAACTTGAGTAAGCCAATTTTAACACACACACTCATATATTATATATATATATATATATATATATATATATATATATATATATATATACAGGGTGTCCCAAAAGTCCCGGAACGGCATTTATCTCGGCGGGAACGCATTTTAGAGAAAAATGTTTCAAACAAAACTTATAGGCTATCGAATTGTGACCTTGAATTTAACCTTGATTTGACCTTCAAGGTCATTTCAAGGTCAAGTCGATTTTTTCAAATGGGACAACTATTTCTGACCTCGGAAATGGAAAGATCGGAAAATTTTACGTTCAAACGTGTCCTTGACATTTTTAAAACTTGACCTCTGGTGGTCAGTAAGGGTATCCCAAAGTCCCGGAACGGCATTTTATCTCGGCGGGAACGCATTTTAGAGAAAAATGTTTCAAACAAAACTTATAGGCTTCGTCCCTGGATATCGAATTGTGACCTTGAATTTAACCTTGACCTTGTCCTTCAAGGTCATTTCAAGGTCAAGTCGATTTTTTCAAATGGGACAACATATTTCTGATCTCGGAAATGGAAAGATCGGAAAATTTTACGTTCAAATATGTCATCATTTTTAAAACTTGATCTCTGGTGGTCAGTGAAGGTCAAGTCAAGGTCAGACAACTTCGTTGCGTAGCCACACTAATATCGCATTGCCGTGGAAAAATCCTAAACCTTAGTTCTTGAAAGGTTTTTTTTAAACCCATATTTGACGAGCTACGCAACGAAGTTGTTCTTGACCTTGACTTGACGTTTACTGAACCAGAGGTCATGTTTTAAAATTGGTCAAGAACATATTTGAACGTAAAATTTTCTGATCTTTCAGTCAGAAATATGTTGTCCATTTGAAAAAATTGACTTGACCTTGAAATAACTTTGAAGGTCACGGTCAAGGTTAATTCAAGGTCACAATTCGATAGCCTGGGACGAATCCTTAAGTTTTGTTTAAAACATTTTTCTCTAAAATGCGTTCCCGCCGAGATAAAATGCCGTTCCGGGACTTTTGGAGACCCTTACTGACCACCAGAGGTCAAGTTTTAAAATGGTCAGGACATATTTGAACGTAAATTTTCCGATATTTCTTTCCGAGGTCAAAAAATGTTGTCCCATTTGAAAAAATCGACTTGACCTGAAATGACTTGAAGGTCAAAATCAAGTCAAATTCAAGGTCACAATTCCATAGCCAGGGACGAATCCTATAAGTTTTGTTTGAAACATTTTTCTCTAAAATGCGTTCCCGCCGAGATAAAATGCCGTTCCGGGACTTTTGGGACACCCTGTATATATATTATCACGTTGCAGTACATGCATAAGACCCTAGAGATGACGTACGGAAGCAGTACGTACATTATTTTTTTTTAAATGGAAGAAAAAAATCGGAATATGTATTTTCATGCGAAGAGTCACATAAAACTGGATACCTTTATTAATAGTAAACCATGGTATTTCTGATTATTTGTAGAATAATTCCATCACATAAACAAAAAAAAAATACTTCACAATCGAAAAACACCCGCAAACAATTACTCAATTTATAGTCATATACAAGTAACTTGTTTCGCTAAACCATACCACATCAAAATATTACTTTCAAAACATGAGGATTAAAAATAAGGAAATCCATGGACTTGTTCTTGGACTCCTTGTAAGAAGAAATGTTTATTTTGAATGTTTATCTGGGATTTTCTCTCCTCGCAATGGTTTCTGAAAAATACAGATAAGTTAAGTACTTGAATATCAAGGTGTAGTATCTAAGGGCAGTTTGTGGAAACTGCCCGGAACACTAGTTGTCCTCTTATAGAAATAACTCTTCCGCAGGATTAACTGTGAGAAAGTAGGTCTACAGATTTGTCAACTAGTATTCCAGTATAATGTGTTATGTATTTTGTGTCGTACTTATATGTTTTTTTCTGACGTTTCGATTCCTTATTAGGAATCGTTGTCGAACAATGTTTGTTTGAATGTTTTGCACTATATTCGCTTGACTTTTTTGGTAATGTCAATTGACTGATTAATTGACTTTAAAGTTTCTTTTTTGATGTTCATTCGTCAGAAGTTGTTGCCATGCAACCGGTATCTCTACAGAGGGTGTCCCGATTTCTACATTATTCAACAATATGCAGACACTTTCTTTGATTTTACTTTTTTGGTATGTTTTTCTTTAAGTAGTATTTTTGTCTTATTCCAGTCCATTTTGGGTGTACCATTATCCGTGAGTACATGATTTGCCAATCTTGATCTGTCTATATGTCTTCTTGAGACGTTGTATTTGGTGCTCTTTTGTTCTAATTTGGAGAGGTCTTGATGTCTCACCGGTATATGTTTTTCCGCAGGCACAAGGTACACTGTACACACAATTTTTGGAACTTTGAGTACCGTTTTCCGGTTTTGTTATGTTTCCTGCCTCTCCGAAAAAATTAAACGTATTGGCAATAAATACCAAGTAAAAACGATTTTTGAAACAAATAATACTTTAAGATCAAATTTGACAAAACAAAACCGGAAACGGTACTCAAAGTTCTAAAAATTGTTGTACAGTGTACCTTGTGCCTGCGGAAAAAAAATATACCGGTGTGAGACATCAAGACCTCTCCAAATTAGAACAAAAGAGCACCAATACAACGTCTCAAGAAGACATATAAACAGATCAATTGGCAAATCATGTACTTACGGATAATGGTACACCCAAAATGGACTGGAATAAGTCAAAAATACTACTTAAAGAACAACATACCAAAAAAAGAAAAATCATGAAAGTGTCTGCATGTTGTTGTTGTAATGGAGAAATCGGGACACCCTCTGTAGAGATACCGAGTGCATAGCAACAACTTCTGACGAATGAACATCAAAAAGGAAACTTCAAAGTCAATTAATCAGTCAATTGACATTACCAAAAAAGTCAAGCGAATATAGAGCAAAACATTCAAACAAACATTGTTCGACAACGATTCCTGATAAGGAATCGAACGTCACAAAAAACAGATAAGTACAACACAAAATGCACAAAATATTATACTGGAATACTAGTTGACAAATCTGTAGACCTACTTTCTCACATTTAATCCTGCGGGAGAGTTTCTATAATAATGTTCCGGGCAGTTTCCACAAAAACTGCCCTTAGATACTACACCTTCATATTCAAGTACTAACTTATCTGTATTTTAAAAACCATTGCGAGGAGAGAAAATCCCAGATGAACATTCAAAATAATCATTTACCTCCTCAATCATTTAGAAACTACTTAAGAAATGTTAACATTGAAATTATCTCTCAAGCAACTAAACAACCCAGTGGAAGTAATAATACTAATCTATGGATTTACCAAAACTATATGTGATATATTCAAAATATAAAATACACATAAACTGATGTATTGGCAAGACGTTAGATGCCAGTAATATGATTCCTGAACTTTTATGTCACAATAGGCTAAAATATAGTTCACGCTGGTGTAATCCTAAAAGATAATTTTATTTTATAAACATTTTATGTAAATTTTTTAAAGAAATACAGATATATTTTGTAAGAAACGCCAAAGAAAATAAAATATTGTTTAAAAAAATATTAACCGACGACCAATTAGAACTAAAATGTTGATATTAATTAACAAAACATGACACTAGACATTAAATAGCACGTTCACTGTTGTTATGTACCTACACCCTACACCTAAAGTAAAAAAAATTCTGTACAAATTAGTTACCTACCTACCTATCTAATATATTTTGCAAGTCGGTGACAAGCAAACCTAAAATCCTGCATTGCTTACTTATCTACTACTTCATCAAACTTAATTATTGCTGTTAATTTTTTTAAAATTTTACTTTCGCTTTAGTTCTATTTCGAACTCGGATAGTTTTTGTTGTCTATTTTTTTATTTTCTATATATCTAACGTTAAAATTCCGGACAAGGTAACACCGTAGACTCCAAAATTATAGAGTTATACGTTTTCGTTTAAATTGACCGGTTAAAATTATACGAACAAAATGAACTTAGTACTCGTTGACTTAATAAGTCAAAAATATGCCTAATTAAATTAATTATTATTAATACAGACTTTAATCTTTTCTTTAGAGCTTGACATGTGTAGTCACTGAATTTTCTATTAGACCAGGAGTCGATGGCACCAAAAGTATCGTCTTCGGAAAATTTTCAAGTAAATAGATACTTAACATATATACAAAAAAAGAGCATGGTTGATTAAAGGAGTCGAAAATAGGTTTAATTAAATTAAATATATTGTACTGCCTACATGCTTGCGATGTACATAGAAAATTTTCGAAATGGCCATTAAAACTTTCAGTGTTCCCCCACTATTACATTGGAATTGAAATTAAATATGGGCAAATTTCGATGGCGTTTTTGATAGAAACATTGATTTTTAATATATGACACTACCTGGGGATCTTCCTTCGTGCAATTTAAAAAAATATAGAAATCAGTAAGGGGTTAGGTATATTGTTCGATTTTTATGCAGGTTTGTGTTCAGTTCCAAATTTATCCTTATACGAATAGAATTCTGTTCTCAAATGTGAAATTTCACCAATTCGAATGTACATTCTATTAAACATTAAAATAATTATTCAAATCGGTTCATAACTGGAGAAGAAATTGGGTAACATAGATACAAAATAATTTGGTCAAGTGCGAGTTGGACTCGCATACTTAGGGTTCCGTACCACATTCAAGATTCTAATATTCCAGGTTCAGACAAGCAGGGAATGAGTGCATTTTCTTATATTTACCCTGATATCTTTTAAAGGAAGCGTTTTAAATTTAAAAAAAATATACACTTTGATTTTCCACACATAGACTTATTATTTTATCTGCTTCAGGATTCACTTGATTTTTATCAGAATACATATGTATTTAATTTTCTAATTTGGCCCCCAAAAATTAACATTAGAGTTTTGTTTTACTAACAAACTTTCAGAGAAGTCTTTTATAATCTACTGTCTGACTTTTGAGGCTCTGTAGATTGGAAGATAAAGGGCAAAATAGGTTAAGTTTTTAAATTATAAATTATTAAATCTGTTATTCAAATTATTAAAAAATACAAATAAAATATATTTTTCAAATTTAAATAGTGTACTTTCTAAAGTGGGAATTAAGTCGATGTTTAATATTTTTGTTAATATCTTTTAAAAAAATCATTTAAAAATATGATATATTTGTAATTTACATAATGAGCCTTTTATCTGATATATTACATGATGCTTTTGAAAATTGAATCTTTATTTTCCATTTAATTGTATAATTTGTCCCTAAAATTACTATGGGGGTTTTATAATAATTTATTTTCCGTTTAATTCTATTATTTGGGGGCAAATAATAGAATTAGGGATTTTTTCATATTTTTCCAATAAACAAAAAAATTTAGGTCTTATAGTTTGGGGAATAACGGGGGGAATGGGTAATTTTTTTAAAATATTTTTTTAATATATTTTAAAATATTCATTTTAAAAAAATTTAAAAAATACATTTGTATTCGTCATAATGAGCCCTGTGATTTTATATATTACATGACCCGTTAGAAACAATTATAATTTTTTATTTTGCATTTAATTCTATAATTTGCCCCTCAAAATGAATATTAGGGGTTTCCCCTTATTTTTCCAGTAAAGTTCAGGTGAGGGGCTATACTTCCATTTTTTTCAAAAATGTTTAGCTTATGTTTTCGGAGATAAGGGGAGAATGGGTATTTTTTTTATATTTTTGTTAATATCTTTTAATTAATTTATTTTAAAAATATGAAAAAAAAATATATTTGTTTTCTTCATCATGAGCCCTTTCATTTGATATATAACATTATGGGTTAGAAACAATTTTAATTTTATATTTTCCATTTAATTCTATAATTCGCCCCCCAAAATGATTATTAGGTATTTTTCCTTATATTTTCAGTAAAGTTCAGGTGAGGGGCTATACCTTAATTTTTTTCAAAATTTTCCAGCTTATGGTTTTGAAGATAGGGGGGAATGGGTAAATTTTTTTATATTTTTGTTAATATCTTTTAATTAATTTATTTTTAAAATATGAAAAAAATATATTTGTTTTCGTCATAATGAGCCCTTTCATTTGATATATAACATGATGGGTTAGAAACAATTTTAATTTTATATTTTCCATTTAAATCTTTAATTTGCCTCCCAAAATTAAAAGTAGAGGTTTCTCCTTATTTTTCCAGTAAACTTCAGGTCAGATCCTATACCTCTATTTTTTTTTCAAAATTTTATGTTATAGTTTCGGTGATAGGGGGGGGGGGAATGGGTAAATTTTGGTATAATTTCGTTAATATCTTTTTAAATATTTTTTTAATATGAAAAAAAAATAATTTTTGTGTTCCTCAGAATGAGACCTTTCATTTGATATATTATGATGCGTTTGAATTTTTTTTTATTTTTAAATTTTTATTTAATTCTATAATTTGCCCCCAAAATTAATATCAATGGTTTCTCCTTATTTTTCCAGTAAAGTTTGGGCAACGTTCTATATTTCCTATTTTTTTCAAAATTTTAGGCTAAGTAGTTTCGGAGATCAGGGCGGGGGAACTGTCGATTTTTTTAGTTTTTCCCCCCAGAAGTACCCCTAAAATCAATTTTTTTTCTTTTACGATATGTACTCCTGATCGGGTCACCAAACTATACATTGATACCAAATTTCAACCTCTTCCGTCCAGTAGTTTAGGAGAAAATTGCTGTGATGTGACAGTGGCAAAAATCCGGAGTGATATTATAAGGGTATCCGTATATTGTATATACGGAACCCTAAAAACGGGCTGAATCGATAACTTCCTTCTTTTTGGAATTCGATTAATTTACTCTTTAAATAGCAAAGTTAGGTGATAGACAACGTTCTAAAATTCATCGTGATGTAAAAACCATATCATAGAATGCCGTTACGAATGCCGTAACCTATAGTATACGATATGCTCTATGCTCTATGTATGGTTTTGTATTCATGTTTGTGTCCTGTTGCCATATTGCAGGCTTAGATCATATACTTGTGGAGGTAGCCTGTAGGCAATGCACAAATATCGTACCAAGACTAAAAACAGTGGCAATAGAGACAGTAACAGGCATTTCACTTGGTGGGTGGAAGCAGCCAATGAAGTACATGCTGGACTCATTTCATTCATGTCATTGGAAACAGTTCCAATCGAATAAGTATCTTGCTCTTTCTATTATCCTCTCTTTTAGTCTTGGCACGAAATATGTGCATTATAAGCTACCGCCAGAAGTATAAGCTATAAGCCTCGTGTAAATCAAGTGTTAATCAAGTTATGTTATTGATTTGTAAAGAAAATGTAAACTTATTATTTGATAGATAGCTATAATTTGTACTATTAAATAATAATATAACTCATTAAAATAAGCCAAAAAGTACCACCTATTAACATGTGCCCTAAAACTCTCCCTTAGGAAGTTATATACCTTTAAAAGAGCTCAAACAAAACTGTTTTTTATTCTGTTATAATAGTTAAAATAGTTATGGGTCGTACATAACTTTTTACATTTAAATAACATGTGCTGCTCCGTTTTTCGACATGCGTATCATAAGCGTCCTATTTAGGTTGGTGAAGGGGGATTCGGCCCCTAATTTTTTTATTTATTTTTTTTTACAATTTTCTCTCCAGATTTACAAAATCTTACAATTTTACGTAAAAATATTATCTTTCTCCAATTGTTAAGATTTATACATCTGTAGAGAAAATTGCACAAAATTGAAATAAAAAAATTACGAACCGAAAACCCCTTTCACCAACCTAAATAGGATTTGCATGTCGAAACGGAGTAGTACAGATACTCTGATATTTTAAAAAAATCTACTTAAATATTGTTCCAAATTTAATCTGTTGCCATTAAAGCAACCTCGTTATATATTGCTAGAATATTAATAGGCGAAGTAGGTTTGAACTATAATTCAACAAATTTTATACTTTAATTAAAAATTAACTTACAAGTCCTTTGCAATTATAATTAAATTAAGAACTAAATCGCACATTTAGATTAATATTGTCTCCTAACCAAATTATGACAATTATTTTAATGCTACTAAAATTAATATTCATTACTAAGAATGGCGCAAAGAAAGAGAAACAGTGATAAGGATAATAATCTTTAAAAAAGGTTATAGATCCATCTATATTTGGTTTGTTTGTAGAAACCAGTTGCCAATAATTCCAACGGTTTGTATAAATCACCACAAATCAACGATATCGACAGCTGGCGTTGCCAATACTCGATCCGTTGAAAATTATCCAAACCGTTTGAATTATTGGCAACACGTCTCTACGAACAAATCTATTATTAACTAATATGTAATTTAAAGGTAAAATGTTCAATGCTTCAGCCGTCATAGGAGTCATGTGACCTAACATCACCGTTATGATGTATTTTATTTATTTGAATATAATTCCCGATTTGTAGCACGTAGTGACAATTTACGATGAATCACAAAGATAGTCAAATATCCCAATTCTAAAGATTATTGGTATGGTTTTGAAGAATTGAACTCCATGAACCGCTTTGTGTAATGAGAGTGTCGCTCATTTATATTGTTAAACTTAATACAAAAGTCTTCATTCGCACCAGAATAAATATCAGTCAATCTTCTCTTTATACCCTTATAGTTATCCAAATAGCGTACCAAAAAATCTGGTTTGTGTTTTCGGAAATCCCTTGTTTTTCCGCTATTGTTTATTTTATTGGTTTCTACAGTTTATTAAGCGAGAGCTTCTTATTTGCACATATGAAAATAGATGAGCAGCGTATGAATTGGATAACTTGAGATTTCATTTGTTTCGACACCGACATTACATACTGCCTCTATCTTGAAATGCCCATCCAATTTAGGTAATATATTAAGTGTCTCTTCTTCCACATAAAATCAATAATAATAGAAAATAAACTAATATCCAATACCTGCACAAAATTTCGGTTCATTCTAATAAAAACTGCAATTCTCTCTTTGCGATACATTAAATTAGACACTTGACATACGTCAGACATCAGAAAGAAACTTGTCATTAAATGTATATGTTGACTAGCTTCATATTAACCAGTAAACATTTTACATTAAGACTTATGACTAATAATTTTATAGAATCAATTATAAATAGCAAACAAACCAATATAACATCCAAGTAATATAGAATATTAGAATTCTCTCTTGTGATAAGTCTGATACGTCAGAAATTAAAAATAATACGACACAAAAACGCAACTTGGTATTAAACTTTCATATTATCAACGAATATAGACTCATAGAAGGATACACATTAAGCAAAACAAATCCCTTGTTTACATCGTTTTGTTATCGTAATAATAAACAAAGTACTCAATAGAATACTGGAATAACTGGATTATATATACTTCCGGAGCGTTTATGTTCACCAAGACAAGTGGCTCAGTGTCTAAAGCGCACAGCTCCGAATCAAAGTTCTCGGATTCTAAACGGAGAATATACTTTTTTAATATTATGTCATTATTAATTAATTTTATGTACTATTTTCAATTGGCATAAAATGAGTAATACTCATTTTAATATTACATAGAATGAGAACTTAAATTTTTTTAAAGTGTTGCTACCGTTTAATATATAGATATATAATTTATTGTTTTGTATAAATGTTATGTGTTTGAATTGATTTTCGCTAAGAACAAATCGAACGTTTATTTGACATCTTTTCTTCAAATACTTTTTCAGATGAACAAAACTATTTACAAACACTTACTCAATATATAAACTTATTTCTCTTTGCAGATATATTTAATTTAACAATTATATTAGGATTAATACTTGAGTCGTATCAAAATAGTAACAATTATTTTAATTTACCTGATATTTATTTCCATTACTAGGAGTGACACAAATAACGAAAAATAGAGACAGTGAGATAACGATAAAAGGGAAGTATATTTCGTAAGAAGCTTTCGCTTCCATCGTTCAGTCTCAAATGACTGCCGCTCTTTTTTTATTCCCACGGTTAGTTTATATTTAAGATGACTAATTTCTCCAAAGTTTCCTATTTTGGCCGCGTAAAATGAAATGTAATAATATTTATTTTCTCATCAGTCACTTTTAAGGATATATTTACATACTAAATTTCGAAATTTAAGATTTTAAGTTTTACAATTCTTACAATGCCTAACTCTATTTCATTAATGTTGTAAGTAGTGGAAATACATCGACAACATGAACTTGAAGAAGGAGAAAGCTTTGTTACGAGTTCGATCTAATTTATGTAAAAATATGTAACTTAGATGTAATTAGATGCATAAGAAAAATTTGAACGAACTTATCATTCCAATTAATGAGTATGTCGTCTTCAAACAAGAAATAACCAGTCATTGAACAAAATTAGTGTGTAATCTGAACTAATTTGAAATGGTATGCGGGGGAAGTGACCTTCGCGTTTAGTTGATAAAAACATTTTGAAGAGTACATAATGAATAGTTTGTATTTTCTATACCTTTTAACATTCTTTTTTTTGAACGTACTGTATAATCTGGTCTGTCCGTTGGCTAAATTACAGTCAATTTTATTTGAAATGACTGAACTGGAAAGGTTGAAATTTGGTTATCAGTGTAAAATCTCGCAAATTATATAATTAAATGGAAAATAAAAAAACTTTTTTTTTCAAACGCATCACGAAATAGTATACTAATGAAAGGGCTCATTATGAAGAATAGTATATACTTTTTCATATTTTTAAATAATTTATTTAAAAGGATATTAACAAAAATAAAATAATAATATATTATTAGTCTGAAGTTGTATACAATGTAACTCGTTCCTCGAAGTTTCCTTGGACTTCCATCGTCTTGAAGTGGTTGACTTCACAACGTTTCAATACTGTGTATCTGCTATCGTCATCAGGTGAATATATAATAATATCTTCCAAACTATAGGACCAAAAACTTTTGAAAAAATAAAAATATAAGGGCTACACTTGAACTTTACAAGAAAAATGGAAAAAACAATAATTAAATTTTGGGGCCAGAGTACAGAATTAAATGAAAAATAAGACATTAAAATTTTTTACTCATCATGTAAGATATCAATAGAAAGAGCTCATTGTGAGGAATTCCAGTATATTAGTTTCAATTTTTGAAACATTTTGTTGAAAGTTATTATTTAATACATAATACAAAATCGACTCTTCCCTCCTATATCTGCGAAAATGGAGAATATAAGGTCTCACTCAAATTTTACAAGAAAAGTGAATTCTGACATTAATTTATAAATTAAAGGGAAAGAATCATCGTACATAAATATTTGATTTGTATTTTTAAAATAATTTGTTTAAATAATTTAATAAATTATTTTTTAATATTTGACCCATTCTCCCATTTGTCTCCAAACTAACTTGTCTAAAATTCAGACACAAGATTATATAGGGCTCCACTGAGGTTAATTGGAAAAATAAAGCGGAAATCCTGCTCTTAATTTTGGAGGCCATTAAAAAATTAAATAAATATTTTTATAAAAAAACATGATAGCAGATCGTATAAAAAGACTTATTGTGAAAAATAAAAGTGTATAAATTTATAAATTTAAAACGCTTAATTTAAAAGAGAATATGATTTACCTTCATTAAAACAAATCTTAAAGATGTACATAACCCTTGTATGCGAGGACAACTCGCACTTTACCAAATTATTTAATTAAAAAGGCAGTTTACCTCAATTTGCTCAACTTTTGCAGCTTTTGGAAACTGAAATTGAAAAAGAAGAAACAGTTGACAACACCAAGATGGCACTCCGAGAACAAGCTCTTCTACAAACGAGAAGCACCTTCGACGAATTTCAAGAAATAAAAACTAAACAGACGACTAAGGCAAAGATTATGGCTACGAATTGGTAATATGTATATAAAAATAAAAAATAAATGTAAAATATTTTCTTTAAAAACTATATAAAAATGACAAACTGAGATAATCATTAAATATATTCACAATTTATATATAATGACATCCTGAAAACATAATACACAGAGTGAACTCGTTACACAACCATTTGGACTTTATGATTGAAATAATTTTTGTTTTCAAAATTCAACATTAAATTAAACATTAATTAAAGTGTCTTAAAGCAATATCATCACTCTGTCTATTATTACATTTATATAAAAGAGGCATTATTGTACATTTGTCTTAATCACTAAAATAAGACAGTATAACAAACAACAAATAACCATTAGAATGTTGTTCTTTTCAGTTGAAAAACCAAAATAAGAATTATATTTTACAGTTTAAATTTATAGTATAAGTAGATTTAGATATTATAGTATTTATAAATCCCCGTCCGCTAGCTCATTTCTCAGTTTGTCAAAAATTTCACAAATGTCACAAAATATTTATTGGAAGCAATACAAACAAAATACTTAAATTATAGATATATATTATTATATTAAAATTATTTTATAAATGTGTTTTAAATTTTATGGATTATAAAGATGTTACTGGGAAAAAACTATATTACAAGTTTAAAGTAAAATAATGTTTTTTTTATTAGTATATTTAGAATTTCAACCTCTTGGTCTGACGGTACAACAATCTATATCATGATATATTATAAAACAAACTCCTCCGCGGCGTCTGTGAAAAAGTAGAGTCGATAAAACGCTGCCAAACCTCTTTGAGATATAGCAAAACAATGCATGGTGGGCTATTCCTCTTTTATATTAATATATATATATATATATATATATGTTAGATGAGAATATTATGCACGTGTACGTTATCAAGTATCGTATTTCGCTGACAGCTTCCTCGGATCCGTTGAATTCGTTGAAACCGTGGGAATGCAATTCAGCAAAGTAAATGTTATAAATGCGAGACTTGCCATCCCACGGCATTCATTAAGATAGTTCATTTCATTCAAGTAACTTTATATTTTGTATTTTTCAACTATTGTTTTGTGTATTAATTTAATCAATTTTTTTTAAAAAGTGACTTGTGTTTTAAATAATATAAAAATGGCGCAGTCAGTAGGATTCGTTCAACACGTTTAGAACAAGGATCAAGTAAGAGGACTAACTAAACGTGGCAATTCCTAATTCTTGTGAACGAGGACTTCCCGACCAGGACATAACTGTAAGATAGCTGACCAGGAACACGCACTGAGCTAACCAGTCATCGCTGAGCAGAACAGTCCATGCCAAGAGCATTTACGTATGTACAATAATTGTTTGAAACTTAATGACCACATTGCTATTTATTTTTACTTTTAAATCGTAATATCAGTTCAATCGTTTAAAGTTAATAAGACATTTTCCTTACCTTTGAAGCAAATTTCGAACCACTTCGGAACCTATCACCAATTATTGTTGCCTTTGTATTTTACCAATACACTTGATATTTATTTAAGGGATATTAAAATTTAAATTTTATCATTGCTGATTTCATTGCTATACATATTCAGATATTGTATTTGCACTTTATATATGCTTGCATATTTCGTATCTTCCGGTAGGTAATTTAAAATTACATTCACTACTCGCCTTGATCTACTATTTTTTCCACTTACGTGAAAATTGTTCACTCGATTTCATTTTATATCTAAATAACTATAAGCAACCATGCCTGAAACACGCCAGGGAACGGTAGAACCATACAAGATCTCTGAGATTTCTCTATTATTCCCGAATATGATGGTAACCCGATTTTCCTGAATACATTTATCAGCTCATGTACGACAGCATATAGTATGGCTGTTGACAACCAATCCACGTTACTAACCTTACATATTAAAAACAAGTTAAGAGGCCGTGCCGCCGAACTTGTTAACTCACGCAACCCGCCTACCTGGGACGATATCAAATCGCTCCTAGAAAACCACTTTGGTGATGCCAGAGATATTTCCTCATTAATCCAGGATCTGCAACGAATGAGGCAGATACCGAATGAATCACCTCTTACCTTTGCTGCCAGACTCAAACTCACGAAGCCAAAATGTATGCGGCAATTAATAAACAAATTTAACAGGTAAAGAAAACAAGCACAGATATCTCTTATAGAATCCATGGCTCTTAATAGCCTCCTGACCGGCCTAGACCGAAAATAGGACAGATTGTACGAGCAAGCGATCCGATAAATATTATAACCGCAGTTTCTCGAATAAAAAGGGAACTTCAGCTAAGCCATCTAGAAAATCAGAAATTTCTTAACACCCGTAATCAACAAATACAACAACAACAAAAAAGACCCAACCCAGTAACTTTGTCCAAACAATGTTCATTTTGTAAACGTTTAGGGCATACTTTTAACGAATGCCTAACGCGTCTGAGACAACAGCAACAACAACCAAACAGAAACTTCAACAATAACAATTATCAACAGTTTCGGCATAACCCGCCTCAACAAAATGCCAACCAAACTAGACCAAACTTCGCCCAGCAAAATCGTCCCTCAACAAGTGGACAAAATCCTGGTCCTCGCAACACTTTTTCCCCAAATCCAAATTTCTACCAAAATCAACAACCCAAAACTCACCACCTCAACCAAACTGATACATATAACTATTCATATGACTATACAAACGACCAATTTGACAACCCTGACGAATCTAATTATTACCAAGATGATTATTCTGATCCTGACACCCAAGCCCTAAATAAACTACACGGGCTACCCCCAAAATCAAAATTATGAAAACTATGAATATAAATATTCTGACCCTCTTCTGACGCAGAAATATCTGGTCAAAATTTTCAAATAGCTATAAACATAGACAAACCGCCAGACAACGAGATATCGAACATACAAACTCAGATCCAGAACATGAACCTCGACGACTTCAACCCCAACTTGAATCTCGAAGAACAAACATTTCTATAAGGCCCCTCCTAACTGTAAACTCAAAAAATTTATACTATATTAATGATGCTACAGGAAAATTCAAACTTCTGATCGATACAGGAGCCGGCATTTCCATTTTTAAAAAAAACACAGTCACAAACTTTCCTCAACGATTTCCCGAAAGAGTTACCATACAAGGTATCACTCACGAGAAGATCCAAATTTCAGAATCTACTTTGATCCCGTTTGCCCCACGAAATCCACACAAAGTCTTCATTTTCGACTTGGATATCGAATTCGACGGAATATTAGGTCTAGACTATTTGGAACACTATGAATGTGTAGTCGACCTAAAATCCAAACAACTAATTACAAATTTTAAAACTATTCTCCTTCACAAAGTAGAAGACAATGACCACTCCAATAACATATCTTTAAAAACACCCAGCTGTGAACCACGAACCCCCACACAAACTTCCCTTAACTTAATTACTATCGAAGCACGTACAGAGAAAATTTTTAAACTTAAATGCATGCTTTCAAATGCCGATGCTATTTTACAATCCCAAGAAAACGAGAAAGTACGAATTCCCAACGCTATTGTTCACGTTAATTCGCAAGGTGAATTCCTTACCTCCATCATAAACGCTAATGCAATACCCAAAACTATTGATTTCTCGAACATCCAGTTGGAACCAGTGAACCAAATGCATCGTCTTTTGAACTTAAGCCCACAAGACTACCCCGACTCTGACCATTTAGACAGGAACGAAATCGTTCAATCGCAAATTAGGACAGAACACCTTAACGACGAAGAAAGAGAGATGATTGTTAACCTCTGCTTAGAATTTCAAGATATCTTCTATCTTGAAGGGGACGCTCTGACATTCACTAACGAAGTCAAACACGCTATCGATACAAACAACGCAAAACCCTTTTTACAAAATCGTATAGGTACCCCCAAATCCACAAGAACGAGGTGAAATCCCAAATAGGTAAAATGCTGGCCCAAGGTATCATCAGGCACTCTTCGTCCCCTTGGTCTTCGCCAGTATGGGTGGTCCCCAAAAAGGTCGATGCATCAGGTAAACAAAAGTGGCGCGTCGTTATCGACTACCGCAAATTAAAACGAGTTAACCGTAGGCGACAAATATCCATTGCCGAACATCTCTGACTTACTTGATCAGCTAGGAAAATGCCAATATTTTTCTACCCTAGACCTCGCATCCGGTTTCCACCAGCTAGAAATTCGAGAGGAGGACATCCCTAAGACTGGATTTTCAGTCGAGAATGGCCATTACGAATTCGTTCGTATGCCATTTGGGTTAAAGAATGCGCCCTCTACATTCCAAAGGGTTATGGATAACATTCTGCTAGGTATTCAGAACGAGCGTTGTCTTGTCTACATGGACGATATAATCGTCTACTCTCCGACTATACACGAACATGTTACACGCTTAAAGAAGTCTTAAAAGACTTAGGAAGGCAACCTCAAAATCCAACCGGATAAATGCGAATTTCTCCGCAAGGAGGTCGCTTACCTAGGGCACGTAATAACTAAAGACGGCGTTAAACCAAACCCGTCAAAGGTCGAATGTATCGTGAACTTTCCGGAACCGCAAAATCCCAAGGATATTAAATCTTTTTTGGGTCTTGCTGGTTATTATAGGAGATTTATCCCGAACTTCGCCAAAATATCAAAACCATTGACTAAACTCCTCCAGAAAGACGTACCGTACAATTTCAACTCTGAATGCATCAAATCGTTCAGTGAACTCAAAGAGGCACTAACTTCCACACCGATATTGATCTATCCCAACTTCGATGAACCTTCGTCATAAACCCAGACGCTAGCGCTTTTGCGATAGGCTTGTGCTGTCACAAGGACCCATTGGCAAGGATCTACCAATAGGATACTCCTCTAGGACTCTTTGCAAAGCCGAAACGCGGTACTCAACCATCGAGCGAGAACTCCTAGCCATTGTTTGGGCCGTCAAACATTTGGAGACCTATCATCTATGTCGAAAATTCCTTTTAGTTACCGACCACCGCCCATTAACATGGCTGTTTCGATAAAAGACCCCGGAAGTCGATTAGCTCGTTGGCGCCTCAGTCTCGAGGAGTACGATTACGAAATCGTATACAAACCTGGCAAAAAATAAAAAATGCAGATGCTCTTTCCCGCATCAAAGCAAACCACTTCAACAATTATGTATCTTTTCAATCGAGTAACCACCTAACACCCTTCCAAGTACCCACTAACAAAACCGACGATGACTCTTCAGAACCCGAGCCACAAAGCCCTAATATCCAACAAATCTGTGAGGAATTCAAAACATTTGTCGAACGGTACCAAAAACTATAACTTATAGATTACGACAAAAATCCAAATGTCCAACTGCCAACTACTTGACAAGAAAACAAAAACATCCTGGTATTTCCCAAGGTTCCTAATGAAAGATTTCCATCACAACATACTCGAAGACATTTTCGAGGAAAACGCCGACTTTCACACCCCAAAAGTCAATGTATTTGCGAGTAAAAGTGTCAAAAAGACGGTATTAATCGTCCCACTTCCTTCCGACCCCGATATAGTTAATGAAATTCTTTCGCATCTATATATAAATAGTAAAGATGGTCACCGAAAATGAAATCTATTGCGTTGAAAACAACTTAGAGCTACTATATAGAGGTACTATCGTTTATCTTTTCGGAAATGGATATCAAATGGAAAGTTTGCCAGAACATCGTGCAAACGATGATAAGGAGCGGATACCTATAATCCTCGATCAGTTCCATAACGGGAAAAGTAATATACATAGAGGCATAAACGAAACCATCCGTAGAATCAAGGAAAAGTACAATTGGCAAGGACTAACCAAAGATGTCGATAATTTCATAAAAAATTGCCAAATTGTCAAAAAGCAAAAACTGTCGCAAAAAACCTCGATAGCCCCCTAGTTATATACCGAAACTCCACGGACACCCTTCGAACGTATAAACATAGACATCCTGGAAGTTCCTACCAAAAACTATGCACTAACCATTAGGACGAACTTACGAAATTCTCTCAAGCTTATCCGATAAGCGATAAATCCGCGAAAACCGTCGCTAACATCTACTCTTGTATTTCCAACATTACGGAACTCCCCTTCGCATTCACTGCGACTACGGCAGGGAATTCGAAACACACTGATGAGAGACTTATGCAAACTTTTTAACATAAAAATTTCCTACTCTAGCGTGGGACACCCACAGTCGAACGGATCATTAGAACGATTTCACTCGACTTTACTAGACATGATTAGAATACATAACTGGAGAACCCTAACGAACACCCCTTCAACATCTTACCCTATGCGGTATCGCATAAAACAACTCAGTTAACAAGACCCATGGGTTTACCCCATACGAACTCATATATGGACACACTTCAAGTAGGCCTCCTGAAACCCTGTATGATCAACAAGCTCTAATAACGAAGTACGTTAGAGATCTCAATAACCGTATTTCTCGTTATTATAAGATCTCCCGCGAAAAAGACAAATTTACAGAAACAGAAGGCAAAAGAGCGCTACGATCAACATGTTTCCGAAAACCGTCCGGAATACAAAATCGGCGATAAAGTTTATGTAAAAGAACACAGCTAAAGGACAAGCTACAAAATAAATTCAATGGCCCATTTCAAAATAATTGAAATCCACACTAATTCAGCCAACCTTAAGAACCTTAAAACCAACCAGCAAACAAAGTTAACTTCGACCGGATAAACCATATCTGAAAATTAACTTCTTTTCAGGCTCTTACTGCTGTTCGGATCAGTGGTATGCAGATAGACATCAAACCATTAACAATTAATCTCCAAATTACAAAGGAGTTATTAGTTCACCGTAACTTAACAGCCCTGAACAAGCATTTGAGAACAATAATCAATCCTTAGGACATTGGAAAAAACTGTTGACCCTATTCCGGGTTATAAATTCACGATACCGGTGCTTTTCGCATTGATGTACAAACCCACATCAGTCTTCTAAACCAAATCCCGATTCTATCAAAACTAAGTTTTCCGAAGTACTTATAGACACTAAAGGACTAAACGAGGAATAATCGATGGTGCAGGAACAAAATTTAAGGCAATTACCGGAAACTTAGATGCAGCGACGGTGAATTCTTCACCAACAGCATTAATAGACTTAACCAGGGACAACTACAGACAGAAAAACTTCTAAAGAACCAAATGAGCGTAACAACCTCAATTATCAAAAATTTCAATGAGACCATTCAGAAATTACAACTTGACGAGAAAACATTTAACGAAGATATAAATACTATCGATTTAGCCATTCACATCCTTAATGATAGCATTTCTGTTATCGAAGCCAAACAATCGTTTCTCGAGATCTGCGAAAACCTAATGGCAAGTTATATATTTCTTGAAGATAACCTTAATGACATTTTAAACTCAATAACTTTTGCTAGACTAAAAATATTCATGCATCAATAATTTCACCCGATCATTTGATAACATCCTTACAGGAAAATCTCACAGAATCTTGTTAAGAATAATCTGCCGTTGCCAGTTCGCCTTTCAGCGTCGCCCAATATCTGGAAATAATAGAATTAGAGGCTTTTCAAACTCGCTCCGATTTAATATTCATATTAAAAATCCCTCTCGTTGAGCAGCAACTATATACCGCTTACCACTATACCCAATCCCAATTTAGACGATAGAACTGGTTTTCACCATATCCTATCATTTTACACAAAAAATATATTGCGCGGAACGACGACTCCCTAATGTAATACCGATCAAAGACTTAAGCTCATGCAAGCGATTAACCCGAACCAAAAGCTGGCTGCGAACTATATGCCTACCCAATAGAATCAAATGCACCCTGTGAGGCTCAACTCCTTAAGAACATTCATAGCGTCCCGGAAAACTGCAGAGTGCCATAGTGTTTTCCGAAGGGTACAACGTCCAAAGACTGGAAT
This sequence comes from Octodonta nipae, assembly GCA_034190945.1. Taxonomy (NCBI): domain Eukaryota; kingdom Metazoa; phylum Arthropoda; class Insecta; order Coleoptera; family Chrysomelidae; genus Octodonta; species Octodonta nipae. The sequence continues at coordinate 94,764,934 of CM067221.1, forward strand.
CGAACTCGTGGTTAGTGATCGTTTCCGAACCTATACATGTAACTTTTAGTGTGCGGGAATCGATTCAAAAACTATCGTGCTAAAAAACCAACTCAGTCATTCGGCTACAAACAGACTGTAGTGCCTTTGTGGGAATTACTAAAATTCAAGCCGAACCCATGAAATAAGTAAAGTTACAGACAATTCACACCCAGTTTTAGTTCCGTACACTGCTGCAATGCTCACCCCCAAAAACCAGCAATACCAGAGCTTAAACCCTTAAATTAGATAATCTCAACTTAGAAGAACTCAGCGTAGCCAACAACAAGCTGAATCAATATTCTAGAGACCAGACGACCTCATCAACCAACCCTTCGTCACCAAAAATATATCCTGGTTTACGTATGCAACCGTAAGCACCATCGTAGCAGCGGCAGCTGCATTTACCTTCTACAAAGTAGCTAAAAGAAAAGAAATCTAAGGGAGCAGATTCCAGTCCAGGAAACCCTAGAAAATCCTATCCAGATGGATTCCCAAACTCCGACCAGTGATAGAAGACCCCGACGACGAAACGAAAATAATTGCGGTTTAAACCAAAAGTTGAAGTTATACCTTCAACTTTTCTTTGTAAAGGGGGCTGTTAGATGAGAATATTATGCACGTGTACGTTATCAAGTATCGTATTTCGCTGACAGCTTCTTTCGGATCCGTTGAATTCGTTGAAACCGTGGGAATGCAATTCAGCAAAGTAAATGTTATAAATGCGAGACTTGCCATCCCACGGCATTCATTAAGATAGTTCATTTCATTCAAGTAACTTTATATTTTGTATTTTTCAACTATTGTTTGTGTATAATTAAATCAATTTTTTTTAAAAAGTGACTTGTGTTTTAAATATGTAAAATATATATATATATATATAATATATATATATATATATATATATATATATGTATTAGATGGTTTCCGGGAATTCATCCGCGTAGTTGATAACTGATCCCTGCCGGGATTCATGGTAAAATGCCGACTTTTCGGCAGAGTCACATCTGCCCTCTCGAAGTATTCGAGTAACTAGAAGCGAAAGCAGAAGGCTACGTGAATTATGCGAACCGACCTGAAGAGGGCAGATGTGACTCTGCCGAAACGTCGTCATTTTACCATCGATCCCGGCAGGGATCAGTTATCAACTACGCGGATGAATTCCCGGAAACCATCTAATGAAAACTTAAAAACAAATATATATATATATATATATATATATATATATATATTTATCTGTCTATCATTGAGACGACCATACATTTGCAATTTGCAATCATTCCGACGGCCACTCGAATATGACGGCCATATATGGCCGTCGTATAGTTTTCAGTGTATTTCAAGTTTCTAGGGTCACAGAAATCTGTACCAAAAATTTTGTTGGTCGTCATATAGTGGGCGGAAATATTTATTTTATACTATTCGTATAATTTTAGTTCAAAGCACTTGCTTCAGAATTCAGAATAGATGTCGCTATTCATAACGTATATTCTCAAATCGTATAAATATTAATATTCAGTTAATCGCTTTTTTGACGGCCGTGGTTTAGCAACTGTGCACTTTTGAAGAAATAAATAAGAAACTGACAGTTTCGTTTAAATATGTGATGTGTGTTGTGTTGTTAATATTTTTTAACCTATTATAAGGCAGTGAAATAAAATGTTCCCGCGTGAATATGTAAGTATTTATTAAATTTATTTTACACATTGTTAGTTACATTTATAAAATGTGAATAATTTTAAAATATTCTGAAAACTTTTCGGGAAAGTACAGAATGTTGATGACTGAAATCAATAAAATGATGGCTATACTTGCGTCTTATAACTTGTATCATGGATATGGTGTAAACTATTTAAAACAACTTTAACTGTGAGATTTAAATAATATTTTTATGTGTAATTTATAATTCTAGAATTACAGATTTCAATGTTATTTTAAGATATTCCCTGGTCTTGACAATTTAAATTGAAAGTTTCAATACACATTTTAGAAAATAAATTCATTTCACAATATCAAAAATAATATTTGAGAAAACTCAATTGAAACCAATTATAGGTTAGATGTCATTAATATTTGAATATTCTCATTCTTAATGGAAATTAAAATTTACAGTTTTGTGAAACAAATTGTTTGTAGAAACAAGTAGCGAATAGTTTTGAGTTATTCCAATGTTAGACTTATTAAACCATGTGTTTTTATTTACCATTATTTAAAAAGATGAAGTTGCGTACTATAAAAAACAGTTGATTAACTACAGTGATATTTTATTTAATAGTCTCACATCAAAACTGATTTGTTTTGTCTTATAAATATTACCGCTACCTTTTTGAAGTTTTTGGTTCTTCTCTTTTATTAGATACGAATTTCTGAAAGTCTGTTTTTTTTAATCATAAATTAATAAAAATAACAGTGATAAACAGTAGTCTCGCCACACGAACTCTGAGATGAAATAGTGTTTTGACACCTACCCTCATTACTAAAATATATTTAGTTTGTTTTCATTGCCTTCAGTTTTTTTTTGTGATATGATAATACCAAAAACTGTCTACGTTCATATTTTTCCTATAAAATACTTTGGTTTTTGGGTTACTCATTAAGACAAAGCTTGCGTGCTACATATCTATTGTGGTACATGTGTTCAATACCTTAATGACAATTAACTTATTCTAGTCCAATATCTGCATGATATGAGATTGATTGTCCACAATCAAGATTTTCAAGCTTCTTAATAATGTTTCTGATTTTAAAGAAGTTAAGCCATATTTGTTAACTCAGAAGACCTAAATGATCTGGTTTGTGATTTGAATTTGTCAATGAACAAGCAGAATTGTTAGGATCGCGTTTGAAGGCATAGAACTGGATTAATCATGAAACTAGAATGTGCCTATTTCGAAATCGTGATTAACAATTCATATTAAAGATGGAGATTTGGCGTATTTTACAGATACAAATTATGTTAGAGACTTTTTGAAAACAGAATTCGATCCCCTCAGTGGCATTCATTTATCGCCTTCTCCAAATTGAATATAAAAGCAGTTCTACTGACGTATTCCTGTCCCTGTAGGATACTGTACTGATATGAAAGGAACCAATGACATAATGAAATAAGTACCTCCAAAAATACAATACAATAGATGTTATTTGTAAATCTGGGGGTGATTAGAAGTTATTGCTCTAATATTTCAAATGCAGCTAGGTTATAATACATATTAAGTAGATCCTTATGAAACAGCTGTAAGGCGATCGCAATGGAAATAAATGTATTTCGTATACAAAAATTTTCTAGAATAAGTGATGGTAAAATCAAACAGGGCATTTTCGAAAGACTTCCAATCAGGGAAATAGATAAATAGTTCGAACGCAAAGAAATTTATTCGAGATTTCAATCAGTTGAGGGAAGAGCAACTGATGAAGGTTCCGTTTTCGAAACAATATTTGTCGTGCTGTAAATGGATTGTAAAATCTCGAAACAAAAGTATTTCATTATTTCATGAAAATTCATGTTTCCATACTATAAAATAAAATTCAGTTGTCATAAAAATTTTTGAATAGCTTATGTTTATTGCCACCATTTGACATTATAAGAAAACACAAAAAGTTTGTGTCGTTACTTAAAATTTTGTATTCCATTTTTTTTAGTATGCTGTGTGCTCCTCCAATTCCGTAAAGAAAAGAATTCGTTGGTTTTGTAATAAACCTTTGTCTCCAGTACATATAGAAAATATAAACCAGTCAAGTTCCTGCGATTCTTCAACCCAGCAAATTGATGAAAATTTGTACAACAATGATTTGGTAAAATTAGAATGAATGCAAAATATTCTATACTAATAAAAAATTAAAGTTTTTGCGTATTTGTGATTATTTTTTATATTCTTAGTTTATGAGTTTTTTATTCATATTTGACAATTTTGATTTTTTTAGGGTTCTGTATATAAAAAATATGGATACCCCTATAATATCAGTCCTAATTTCTTCCTCCTACACATCACAGCAATTTTCTTCGAAACTACTCGACGGAAAAGGTTGAAGTTAGGTAACATTGAGTAGTTTGGAGACCCGATCAGAAGTTCATGACGTAAATGAAGAAATTTTAATTTTAGGGGTACTTCTTGGAGGAAAATTTAAAAAAATCGACATTTCCCCCCTTATCTTCGAAACTATTAAACCAAAAATTATGAAAGAAATAGGGGATATATAACATTGTCTAAAGTTTAAGAGAAAAATAACGCGAAAAACTTTAATTTTAATTTTGGTGAAAATGAATGAATAATCAAATGAAAGGGCTTATTCTTGGGAACACAAATATATTTTTTTTTCAAATTTTTAAAATAACTAATGTGGAAGATATTAACAAAAATATACAAACATTTATAGATTTCCTCCATTATCTCCGAAACTATAGGACGCAAAATTTTAATATTGGTTACGGGGGCAAATTACAGGATTAAAAGGAAAATATAAAATTAGAACTGCTTCTAACTCATTATGTAATATATCAAACCAAAGAGCTCATTATGACGAATACAAATATATTTTTTTCATATTTTTTAATATTATTTAAAATATATTAAAAAATTTAAAAAATTACCCATTTCCCTCTTATCTCTGAAACCATAAGCTGTAAAGGTTTGAAGAAAGTAGATATATAGGGCATTGCCTTTGGGAGGTGAATTCCTGAATTATACGGAAAATATACAATTAAAATTGTATCTAACGCATCATGTAATATATTAAATCAAAGGGTTCAGTATGGCAAATGCAAATATATTTTTTCATATTTTTAAAACAAATTATTTAAAAAGAAAAAACCTAAAAATATTTTCTTTCCTCCATTATCTCCGTTACTATAAGACGTATTTTTTTAAAATTACAAGAACATTACCTGAACTTTACAGGAAAAATAAGAAAGCCGTAATATTAATTTTGGGGGGCAAATTACAGAATTAAATGGAAAATATAAAACTAAAATTGATTCTGCCCCATCATGTATTATATCAAATCGAACGGCTCTTAATGATGAATACAAATATATTTTTTTTTCGTATTTTTAAAATATTTTTTTTAAATAAATTAACAAAAATATAAAAAAAATTAACCGAAACTATCAGACCTAAATTTTGGGGTACATGACTTCACGTAAACTGTACAGGAAAAATAAGGAGAAACCGTTAATATTAATTGTTGGGGGAAAGGTATAGAATTAAACGAAATATAAAAAATTTAACTATTTTAAAACGCATCATGTAATATATAGAATGAAAGGGCTTATGAGGAATACAAATATATTTTTTCCATATTTCTAAAATCAATTGTTTAAAAGATATAAAAAAAATATCCCCCTTTATTTCCGAAACCACACGACCTAAAAGTTTAAAAATAATTAGGGGTATAGGACCATACCAGAACCTTATATGAAAAATAAGTAGGAAACCCCAATATTAATATTGGGGCCAAATTGCAGATTTAAATGATTTTTTTTTCAAAAATCATGTAATATATATATCAAGTGAAAGAATGAGGAATACATGTATATTTTTCATATATTTAAAATAATTTGTTGAAAACGTTATAAAAAATATAAAAAATTCGGCCCATTAAGAAACTGTAACAGTAATTTATAAACTTAATGGAAAATCGCTTTTTTTAAGTGCGTCCGTAATGTAATGTATCAAATGAAAGGAATCATCATAAAAATACAAATATATTTTATTTGTATTATAAAATTTATCCCACTCCGTCTCTGGCGAAAGAACATAAAAACATCAATTTCTAAAGTCTTCAAAATGAACAAGAACTATCAATCTGGACGCTGGGTGAACAAAGGTAGAACGACCAAAAAGTTCGGCGTACGTTATATAAAGCGATATTAATTTCAGTAGTTAGTTAGTAGAGCTTATCTGATTGTTATTATGTCGATGTTATTGTCTTAGAATAAGCTGTTAAGAATATTTGATGTTTACGTGTGAATAAAAGTTCTAGAAAGTGCACTGAATATATTTTTTTTAACTTTAATTAATTTGAACCCACGAAATTTATAACAATTTGGTGTCGAAGTGCAGGATTAAGTGAAGTTAAAATCGCAATTTGATTTATGGAAACCCGAAGTATGGAAACAAACAAAATGGATGAGACTACCAAAATAATATTCAAACAGGTTACTGATGGACTAGATGAAAAAATAACTCAGATCCTGGAAAACGTGACAAAAAACAGAAAAAAAGAGAAACAACAGCAAGAGGACATTCAACAAAGGTTGGTAAAATCTATCGATTGTTGTAAACAACATAATTTAATTGAAGGATTATTCTCGAAATTTGAAGAAAAACAACAAATTAAATTAAAAAGATAAATAAATTTAAAATACTAGAAGAAAAACGACAAAATGATTTTAAAATATTTGAAGAAAAACAAGGCCAAACGGAAGAAAAAAGACAACTGTAAGTTAAACAATTAATGCAAATAGTAGCACAAGTTAATGAAACAGTTAATGAAAGAAAGCAAATAGTTGAGTCAAACATAAAAGAGATAATGATGACATTAAGACCATAAAAAATACCGTAGATTCTCTTGAAACCAATGTAGAAGACCTCGATTCCATCCAAAGCCAACTAAAATTTGAAATCAGTTCAATTCAAAACACAGTTCAAGACCAAATCAGTTCCATTAAAGAAACAGTACAAAGTGAAGTACAAGATAAAATCAGTGCCATCCAAGACAAGGTAGAAACAGAAATGAAAAAAATGCAACAGGACTTAAAACGAGGAAAATATCAATGTACCAAAGGTTCCGTTAGCAAACCACCCACCTTTGATGGCAGCTCATCTTGGCCCATGTATAAACGGCAATTTGAAGCCGTGGCTATAGCTAATGGATGGGATAACCAAGAAAAATCTACGTCTCTTGTAATTTCCTTAAGACGTCCGGCATTAGAACACCTCCAAAGCATTCCAGTTGATGAACCAAGGCAATTTTGACAAGATCATCGCTATCCTGGACAAAAGATACGACAATCAGTCCTTGAGCAAAGTATAGCAGGTGCAACTATGTGGAAAAAGCTGTTTCATATACAGGATAGTTGTATAGGGTGAAGTAGAGTTCTAAGTATACAGGGTGGTAGAGTTATAATTGTATAACGCCGTTCAGAAAAAAGTTGAATAACATTGTAATATAAGGTGGCCAATAAGCAGTTGCAATTTAGGAGAAATTTATTGGGGATTGGTGGATTTATAGTTATACAGAGTGGTACAAAAAAATGTTATAGTTGTATATACAAGGTGATTGAGATCGACGGCGGAATGGAATAGTTTTACAGCGTGGATCTAAAAATGTTTAAAAAAATTGTTTTATAGGATAGACCAAGAACGTTGCATCATACTATGTGAAATACCTAAAATATGGGGCGAAGCAAAATTATAGTTACAGAGTGAATTTAAAATAATGCTAGAAAAAGTTGCATATAAACAGTGGTCAAGATACACGGAGGAAAGAAATTATACTTTACAAGGTAGCTCAAAATTTTTCAGAAATAATTATTATAGAGCGTAGACCATAACCAGTTACATTAGGTGTTTAAAAAATGTTGGGTGACAAATAAACAGCAGCATATACAGGATGGTTGCATTATAGGGTGAAGTAGAGTTACAATTATACAAGGTTGTTCAAAAAAAGGTTGAAAACTGCTATATAGGGTGGCCCATAAGCACTTGCAGTTTCGGTGAAATATATTCGGGATTGGTGGATTTATTTTTATATAGGGTGGTTCACAAAAGTTAGTAAAAGTTGTTATTCTGGGATAGCCCATATGCTTAATAAGTTATTTCTTTTTGCGCAGAATTGTATATTCCGTACGCGGGTGAAACCGCGGGTAACGGCTAGTTATCTATATATCTATACTATTATGAAATTGTAGTTTGTCTGTTTGTTTGTTTGTTTGTTCAGGCATCACGTAAGAACTACTCAACTGAGTTTCCTGAATCTTTTTATTGTTGCGAAGTCTATAGTTTGACTTAAAATCTGGTATATAATTTATTTCCCGACATTTATAAAAACGGTAGATATAGCGGAAAACTACTACTATGTACGGTAACACATAATTAGTCAGTTTTTTCCTCCGCATGCACCAAATATTAAATACTTGCATCAGCTTAGCTTTTATTGAAAATTCGAAATATGCATATGTAACATATTTCGATTTTTAAAAAATTAACCGATATATCAAGTATAATTTTACAGGGTGATCCATATATAGGATAGATGAAAGTTAGAGGGGAGTAGAATTTCATGGATTTAAAAAATCTAGAAAAAAGTATATTAGGTGGCTCGTAAGCAGCTGCATATATATATAATGTGGTTGAAATAAGGGGGAAGTTATACGGGGTGGTTCCAAAAAGGTATATTGAGTGGACCGTAAATAGTTATGACAGGTGGTTGAAAAACGGATGAAATTGTAATATATTTATACAGGATACAGGGTGGATAACAAAATGTTATATTGTTAGGCTCACAAGTAGTTTCATATACAATGTGGTTGAAATAAGGGTAGAATAGAATTATATTTATACAGGTTTAATAAAAAAATGTGTTATGAAAGCAGTTAGGATATTTGAATTATTTACTTGAGCTTTTATTATAGTTATGAAATGGGTTGAAAAAATTGTTAGTCGCCGTTGTTTCTTAAAGGTGCGTGAACTCTAAAGTTGAATTAAAGTCTATAAGGTGGATAATTTTTTTATATTTACAAGTAGTTCACAAGTATAATTAGAGCTATACAGGTGGGTTGAAAAAATAATTTTATATTTTCCATTTAATTCTGTAATGTGCCCCCCAAAAAAATTAGATTAGGGGTTTTCTCCTTATTTTTCCTGTAAAGTTCAGGTGAGGCCCTATATCTATATTGTTACGAAATTTACCCAAAGCCGACTCTGTTGCATTTTAGTACAACAACAATCGCTTTGAGATAAAAAATGGTTCTCGAAAAGACTCTGCACCTGTAGGAGTGATGATGATTTTTGCGAGAATTTTCTATGCTGGTTTTATAAAGGAAGCAGGCCACGATCGCGAGTTCAGTTGGTGGAGCGAAGAGCTTATATGGAAAATTGTTGTTGTGATATTTGAATCAGCTGTTGTATATTCGATGTAAATAAAAGTTCTAGAAAAGTGAAAGTGAATATTAGTTTTATAATTTTAAAGTGAACCCAGGAACTATATAGCAATTTGGTGATCAGAAGTAAAGGATTAAGTGCAGTTAAAATCGTAAATTGATTTATGGAAAACCGTAGCATGGAAGAAACTACCAAAAACATAGTCAAGCAGGTTACGGAGGGACTAGATGAAAAAAATTGCACAGATTCTAGAAAAACGTGACATGAAGGAAAAACAACATCAGGAAGAAATTCAACAAAGGTTAGTAAAATCTTTTGATAAAAAATGTAATATAGAATTAAAAAATCATGTCACTACGATGGAAGAAAAACAACATAATTTAATTGAAGGATTGTTCTCGAAATTTAAATTATTAGATGAACAGAGACAAAATGATTTTAAAGCATTTAAAGAGAAACAAGATCAAACCGAATTAAAACGACAAAATGAATTCAAGATATCTGAAGAAAAACAAGGCAAAACGGAAGAAAAAAGACAATTACAATTTGAACAATTAATGCAAATAGTATGTTCATGTTAATGAAACAGTTAATGAAAGAATGCAAATAGTTGAATCAGACATAAAAGAAAGAAACGACGACATAAATCAAACTCAATCCTTGAGTCAGGTATACCAAGTCCAAATGAGTGGAAAAACGCACAAATCCGGTGAAAGCCTCCAAGAATTCGAAACAGAGGTTAGACGGTTAGTACACTTGTCCTACCTAGACCTGCCACAGGAAACGAAAGACCAGTTGGCCACACAGAGTTTCATAAACGGCATCAGAGATGTGGAAGTACAAAGAAATTTAAGACTGAGTGGCGTCAAGAAGAGTAATGAAGCTCTACTTCGGGCTTTGGAAGTAGAGGCCGTCATGGACATGTCCAAGCCGAGGGTCCGAGCAGTTTCTTTCAACCAGGAAGAGTCAGAGTCACCATTTCAAGCGCTGCTGGCTGGCCTGAACAAAATATTAGAAAGGTCACAAAGAACTGGCACCAGAGGGGCATGTTACCGCTGCGGACGGACAGGACATTTCCAACGTGACTGCCGAGTAAGGATACCAGCACGATCACCAACCAGGGGTAGCCAACAAATCGACCTTACCCACCAGGGAAACTCCAACCAGTCAGCATAAGGGGGCGAATGCTGACTTACCCTCCACCAGCCCCCAGGACAGTATCCATCCGAGGATTTTGCCGAGATAGCGGCAGCCTAGTCATCAGAGGCACCATCAATGGGCGAGCAATTACCATCACCATCGACACCAGCGCCGCTGTGTCCAGGGTTTTGAGAGCATCAGAAATTCGACCAGTTACCAATAACATCCAACTCAGAACAGTCACCGGCGAGTCCATGTCAATACAGGGTGAGGCAGATGTCGTGCAACAGAGAGGGGAAACCTGATCCGGCATAGGGTCCTGGTAGCGAATATTGAGGACGATTTTATACTGGGAAAGGACCTAATTAGCCAGCATGGATTTATGTTCGACCCGAGATATGATGTTCTTCGGTTCCTAAATGAGAAATTTGTATTGACACGGCCCATCAACAGTTCAGTCACTTACATAAAAATTGTGGCAAAGTCTTCAGCTAGAATTTCCGGACGAACGGAACAGATTATTCATGGACAGCTAGACAGCAATCCTGGGATATGCGGTGGAATGGTGGAGCCCGTACACTCAGCTCTTGACTATTTAGTTGGACGGGTTATAGTTAAAACCGGACGAGATATACCACTCAGAGTCCTGAATTTGTCCAACAACGACATCAGAATTGCCAATGGTCAAGAGATAGCTTGTTTCGAGCCAGTCTAGCCATCATCAATTGCGAAGAAGAGTACCAGACGTCAGTGAAGGAGGCAGGGCCCGATAAAGAGTTCCTACAACAGTTTGCTGACCATTTGACACACCTGACTACAGAGAACCAGAAGAAAGCCAAGCAATTTATCACAAAGCCCTGGCAAATTTGACGTGCTTAGTATACCTCGACGACATTCTAGTCATGGGTCAGAAATTCGACGAACTTCTGAAGAATCTGGACGAAGTATTCTCCAGAATTAATAATGCCAACCTGAGACTCAACCCGAAGAAGTGTTCCATGTTCCAAAAAGAAGTAGAGTTTTTGGGCCACGTCGTTTCCGAGTCAGGAATCCGCACCAACGAGGAAAAGATAGAAGCCATCCGTGATTGGCCAGTCCCAAGAGACAAGCATGAACTCCGAAGCTTCTTGGGGCCTCTGTTCCCACTACAGACGATTTGTTGAGGGATTTGCCACCATCGCCGCCCCTCTACATCCGCAGACCACTGAGAAAGAGACCTTCCATTGGAATCAAGATTGCGAAACATCATTCAGGCGACTGAAGGCAGCACTATGTTCCAGCCCAATCCTAGCCTTTCCTACCCAATCCGGCAAGTTCATCTTAGACACCGACGCCAGCAACACAGGTTTGGGGGGCCGTCCTATCCCAGGCGCAAGATGGTGAAGAGAGGGTGATCGAGTATTACAGCTGTGGATTCTCCAAAACCGGAAAGAAATTATTGCGTCACCAGAAAAGAACTTCTTGCAATAATAAGGGCTGTAGACCATTTCCACAAATACCTCTCAAATGGCTGCTGGACATGAAGACACTGGAAGGACAACTGGCCAGATGGATGGAGAAATTACAGCAATACGACTTCAAGGTGGAACACCGTGCCGGCGGTTTGCACAATAATGTTGATGCCCTGTCCAGAAGACCCTGTAGAGCGGAATGCGGACAGTGTCTGAAGACGGAACAGCGAGAGGGTATCTCCATCAGGCAGATCCGAGTGCAGGCCAATGAAGACTGGACAACGGAACAGTGAATTCAGGACCAAATGGCTGAGCCAGACATCAAACCAATCTTGTCACTCAAAATGAGAGAGGCACCCAGGCCACGATGGGACGAGGTAGCTAGATACTCAGACGTGCTGAAATCGTTATGGGCTCAATGGGACTCTCTAAGAGTAGACAATGGAATGCTCAAGCGGGTTTGGGAAAGCGCTGATGGACGAGAAACCAAATCCCAACTGGTAGTTCCGAAGAAAAAGGTACCAGCCATCCTGACCGAAGTACATGATGGAATTACCGGAGGCATAAATAAAAGCCTAGACAAAGTTCGCCAGCGGTACTACTGGGTGAATTACTTTGAAGACGTCAGAGCTTGGTGCCGCAAATGTGCCACCTGTGCCGCCAGTCTGAGAGGGGGAAACATATACATTCTGGTCGCAATGGATAACTTCAGCAAATGGCCTGAGGCATATGCGATACCCAACCAAGAGGCAACCACGGTAGCGACGGTGCTAGTAGAACAACTATTTAGCAGGTTTGGCGTCCCGATGGAACTACATTTAGACCAGGGGCGTAACTTGGAATCGAATATATTCCAGAAGGTTTGCACGATATTAGGGATCACGAAAACGAGAACAACACCATTTCACCCTCAGTCAGACGGAATGGTGGAAAGATTCAACAGGACCTTGGAACAACACCTATCCAAGGTCGTTAGCAATAACCAGCGTGATTGGGATGAACATATTCCCCTATTCCTCTTGGCATATCGCTCTGCCGTACATAATAGTACAGGCCTGACCCCAGCCAGGGTCCTATTCGGAAAAGAGCTGCGAAAACCCTGCGATTTGGCATCTGGCTCCCCCGAAGAACCTTCCCAAAACATCGAGGATTATGCCGACCAGCTCCGACATAACATGCTGGCAATAAACGAATTAGCCCGAAAGCAGATGTTGGCCACCAGTGACCGGATGAAGACGCGATACGACCTCTAGGCCAATTCAGTCGGGTTCCAGGAGAGAGACAATGTCTGTCTGTACAACCCCCAACGGAGAAAGGGTAAATCCCCAAAGCTTACACCCGTCTGGGATGGTCCATACTAGGTGGTCAAGAGGCTTAATGACGTCGTCTACCGTATCCGTCGAATCCCCAAGTTGAAGGTGGTTAATTTAGATCGACTCGCTCCCTACCATGGAGGGGATGTTTCTGATCGGGACGATCAGAATTAAAGGGGGGGCAGTGTTACGAAATTTACCCTGCTTCATTTCAGTACGACAACAATCGCTTTGAGATAAAAAATGGTTCTCGAAAAGACTCGGCAGATGTAGGAGGGATGATGATGTTTGCGAGAATTTTCTATGCTGGTTTTATAAAGGAAGCAGGCCACGATCGTGAGTTGAGTTGGTGGAGCGAAGAGCTTATATATAAACTTGTTGTTGTGATATTTGAATCAGCTGTTGTATATTCGATGTAAATTAAGTTCTAGAAAAGTGAAAGTGAATATTAGATTTATATATTAAATTGAACCCATGGACTATATAGCAATATATATATTAATTTTTACGTCTTATAGTTTCCGAGAAATGGGGGGATGGGTAATTATTTGAGTATTTTCGAAAAGATTGTTGAGGAGCTCTTGAATTATTTTCACTGTTTATTGGGTTTTCTCTCCTCATTTTTTTTCCTGCAACAGATAAGTATTTAATAATTGTATATGCAGAACAGTGTAGTTAGGCAATTTCGTAAAATTGCACGAATTACTGAGTGTCTATACAGAGATTCTTCCTCGCAGTTATTCTGAGAGAAAGGAATGTCTACAAAATGATCAACCAGTATTCCTGTATATAAGTAATGTATTGTATACTGTGTTATATTTATCTGTGGTTGGAGACATTTCAACTCCGAGTCTGGAGTCGTTGTCAATAGATTAATGTTGAATTGGAGGTTTTTTTCTAAAAAATTTGGCTTTTATGTTGAATTTATTGTTTGTCAAAAAATTTGATCACTGTCAAATTTTTTGACTTTGACAATCATTCGTCGCCCCTTTTTGAGTACCTGTAATTATGGCAAAATTGTATTAGCTCGGAATTCCAGGCTAAAAATTTTTCGAATATTTCCCTTTAATTTTCTATTTGTCTAAATATTTGAATATACCTGTTTCAGTAATTATTTTGTTAACGCCCATAACTAAAATTCTGTTTTGTGATTTGGTACATCCCCCCCCTGGTGTCAATAGAATAATCATTTTTCGTTCATATGGATTTTGGTAGAATTATACAGGTATTAGTGAAGTTATTATCAGTGAAATTGACAAGTAAATCAGATACTTGAAATCCCTAGTTGATAGTTATTGTATATATTTAACATAACTAAATTATCCTTTGTGTAAAAGGTGACTTCAAATACGTGAAAAAAAATTATAAATTCAAAATAAAGTTTTACAGAAGAAATAACTGACCTATTTTATTGTTGTATATAATGTAAACTGAAATGAAATGTTGGGTTTTCTTTTTGTATTTTTAACGTAATTTTCTTTAAAATCATTTCGAATGTACCCAGATCCATTCGAAAGTATTGTAAAATTTTTCCCCTTTAATTTAATGAACATAGAGAGTGAGGTGTTCTCCCTCCTCTTTTCAATAAACTCGGATGCACCCACATTCTTCTCTTTGGTTCATTTTGTTTTCGTGGGTTGCTACAATTATCTTCTTCATAAAGAACCAGAGCTATAATAGATAATTCTTCAATCGAATAATTCAATGACATTTTTCGCCCGTAAATATTAAAGTAATAAAATATTTTACTTGAGTTAATTTTATTATCAGTTACGAGGAACACACACCCAACTGCGACTATTGACAGTTTAAGACGTCAGGATGACAAAGAACGAACTGTGAATAGGATGAATCGACTAGACCGATATCAGACCGAGATCGGACCGGGAACGGACTGTGACCGGCACTATAAAAGTGGATCAAGCCTAAGACGTCAGGATGACAGTGAAAAACTGTGAATAGGGTGAATCGACTAGACCTAGATCAGACCGAGATCAGAGCGAGAACGAGATCAGACCGGGAACGGACTGTGACCAGCACTATAATGTGGATCAGGCCTTAGGGTCCTAGAGGTGTCTGCAGTTTATAATCACTACATATTATAAAAGTCCTCCGCCGCGTCTGTATGTCTTTCTGTGCGCGATAAACTCAAACACTGCTGCACCGATTTTCTTGCTGTTTTCACCAATGAATAGAGTCGTTCGATCTCAAGGAAGGTTTTAGTATATATATATATATATATATATATATATATATATATATATAATTTGTTAAGTTTTTGTATACATTGGCGAAAATATAACGATATTTGTTAGAGGAAAAAATAGCATGTCTGGGAGCTTTCAAAGAAAACGCTGCCTAAACCCTTTGAAATATAAAAAGTAATGTATGGTTGAATTATGTATCTTATATAATTCTACCGAAAAGTCCGGGATGGCATATGTCCATCTCTAAAAGATAACATACTATATCCATTTTAACACTTTAAGGACAACGTAATACGGGTGAAATTCTTGAGATATTAAGTCCTATAAAATAAATACAAGGGAATTTTATCATCTTTAGAAAATTGACACATTAAACGGGGGAGATAGGGGTCACTATTGTTTTACGATGAATTCTATATCTTCGAAATAGAAAGTAATATGGGTGTAAATCTTGATATATCTAGTCTTCTAACTAAATAGAAGTGGGTGTCATCATTTTTCAAAATTTTAAATGGGGGAAATTGGGGTCACTAATATTTTACTGACAATTCAATTTCCTCGAAATAGAAAGAAATATGGGAGTAACTCTTGATATATATAGTCTTCTAAAATAAATAGGAGGGGGTTTTATCATTTTACGAAAATTCATTTATCCGATAGGGGTAAGTGGTGTAAATTTTAAGAAATACACTATTTCTCGGCAGCCAAGAGTAATATAGATATGAGAATTATAATATTAATTCCCTAATTTAATAGACAATTGATGTGGAATTTTCCAAAAATCCTATTATTATATGTATGAGTTTTAAACGTGTTCTTTTTTTGAATAAAATTTGTGTAAATTTCTTGTTTTATGTGTGGTTTTAATATAAAATCTGCAGGTTTATTCTTTTAGGCTTTTGAGAGACCCTATATGTATGATATGGTGGTTGTCGTAATGTGATTATCTTGGGTATCAGCAGCTTGATGCATGTGGTTTGCGATTCTTTTGTTTAATTTTGTTTAACTCCTTGTTAGTGAATTCTTTATGAAAGCTGTTAGTTAAACGTGTGTTTTTATAAATTTTTCTTTTCATTAAATTTATTGTTATCAAAACAATTAGCATCTATAAATTTAATGGTAATACTTTTTACTAGTTATGAGAACTAACCAAAAGAAGCAAAAAAAACCCACTCCAATGTCTTGTACCTAGCCTAAAATATAAAGCAATGAAGATTTTTAATTTCTTTCTTGAAATTTGAATCACTACAATTCGAAAATTTACAAAAACCCTACAAATACAAATGTGTTTTTTTCGGGTGAAGAAGACTGTAAAAATTCCAGAAAATGGCAGATATTATAAAAAATCACTCGTTCTTGACGAGAATTTGTAAATTTTTAGCGTATTAAAAAACTGAACACGTGCTTTAACCGTTTTTATTTATTAATAACTTCCAATTTCATAACAACTAATTATACATTAGACAGTGTCGTATCGTGTTTAGTATGTATTCTATTAGCTATTGTAGCGTTTGCAGATGTTATTATTGTCTGCAATTTGAAGATTTTAGAATTTTGCAAAGGTCAATAACACGCAGTACGCCTAAGTGCATCCACTGCAACGTGTTTATTGCTATAGGGTGTAACTGCCTGTTTTATACAGAAATGACTTTATCCAGTGCTCAATTCTGTAAAAAGTTACGTTTCTGTCGAGCTTCATATTTGATATGAATAATTTGTTGTTTTGATCATTTCTTAGATCATTGGCCATTGTTAAATAATATATTATAGCTGATGTCAAACATATTCCATGTCTATCTTTATAAAAGGGTAGTATAAGCTCCGACTAATTCCTCTCTGACATGCACATCTTTATCAAAACTGAGATTATATCGTTATTTTTTTATATTTTGGTTGGATTATTATTAATATCAATCAATAAGATAGTTTGGAGTTTATGAGCTGTTTATGTAGTGTAGTCCTTCTATCTTTTTGTATTGCAGCACTCATTTTGTGTCCCAGGTACTGACGTATTTTCGTTTTGTAGGTCGCCATTGAAAAGAACGTAATAGTAGTTGCTCTTTGCCCAAAAGATTAGTGGAATAGCTGTCCCGATGGAGTGTAAAGTTCCAAAACTTCAATAGTGGAGGCATTATCGAACCTTTTTAATAGAAATCTTAGGATGTTCTTTCATTAAAGACTGAAATATTATTTAGTGAGGAAATTTTTAGCCAGAGCTTTAAGGTACCCTGGGATGACTTGAGTGTTGATGGTGTTATAGACTTGACCTAGATTTGCACTGCCTCATCTATTCCTTTGCTCAAGACTGCTTCGAAGCATTCTAGTGGCTGTATTTCTTGCGTGGAACGAGATCTCAACAAATTTTACTAGTGGCCGAAATTCGACCCTATTTGTGGTTCGTTTATCAAAAGTATGTCTATCACAAATAAAGTGGAGGAGAAACCGGAGAATAAGAAGTCATGAGATCCCCCCCCACAAATCGTTCATGACATATTAACAAATCTATTGAAATAAAAAATATATATGAGAATTTAATCAATTAGAGGTATTCAAAATAATTTTGGTTTTTGATGGAATTCCACTTTGTAACATTTTTGTCATTTACAATTTTAATCGAGTTCATAAAATAATATATATATATATATATATATATATATATATATATATATATTTGTTTTTAAGTTTTCGCGGGCACTAAATGTTTTAGGTGGTTTCCGGGAATTCATCTGCGTAGTTGAAAACTGATCCCGGCAGGGATATATATATATATATATATATATATATATATATATATGTAATGTCTTCGATGCACATTCCATAGAGAATATTCAAAAAAATGTATGAATTAGATGTTTGGTTTTAGTTCAATGCTGGTTCAATGCAAGTATATAATTGACGAAGGACCTTAAGCGGAACAATTAATAAACACGTAAATTAATTCACCAAATAAAAGTTAGTCACTGACCATTTACGTCGAAGCTCTGCAAAGAGTGTTTTCTTGGTTCTTCTTTCTTCAGAGGCTAGCCCCGTGAACAGTTTCTTAGAGCTTCGTCTGGACAACACGTTACACAAAAAATAGCGACGTAATGTTCATTGATTGAGCATACAAAAAATGCGGGTTTAACAACAAATGATGCGCTTTTGTAAACACAAAAGAAATAAAATGATAGCGGTTTAGCGGTCGTTACGAACGAAGCTACTAACTCGCGAAATCGTAACGAAAAAAACAACAATAAGCGTCGTCTCTTCAGACGGGATCAAAATGTCCGAATAGTTCGGAGCACAACACGAACCCCCAAGCGTCCTAATAGCAAGGGAGCCGAAACACGAATGTCAATACAGACTATAGTTTACACGCAAAAAGAAAAAGGTGCAGAAGTTTAAAAATCAATGAAGTAATTCAATCAAATTGAACACAATACACTAAACAAATAGCGGGAACGCACCAATATATATATGTCCAATAACCTTATAAAAATTACAATCTTTAATACAACAATATTTTCTATTTTCCAATGATTGTCAATTTGTTACACCACACCTTCGGAAGAAAGTTATTGCTACTTGTCCGAAAAATCAATACGGATCTACTACAATGACTATTTTACTATTGAACAATAAACAACGCTTGATGCTGAACTATCGAAGATGGTCTTCCCATGATTTAACAGCAGGTAACACTTCTTCTACAAATAATTACTTAATAGTTTGAACGTTCTCGAAGGAAAAATATGTTCAATAAAATATTGTTACGAAATTTACCAAAGCCGACCCTGTTTCATTCCAGTACGACAACAATCGCTTTGAGATAAAAAAATGGGTCTCAAAAAGACTCGGCACCTGTAGGAGTGATGATGATTTTGAGAGAATTTTCTATGCTGCTTTTATAAAGGAAGCAGGCCACGACCGCGAGTTCAGTGAGCAAGGACGACGAGCGTATCTCGAATGTTATTGTGAATCAGCTGTCTGTATAATTTGATGAAAATAAAGTTCTAGAAAAGTGAAAGTGAATATTAGTTTTATAATTTTAAAATTGAACCCACGGACTATATTGCAATTTGGTCACCAGAAGTGAATGATTAAGTGCAGTTAAAATCGTAATTTGATTTATGAAAACTCGTAGCATGGAAAAGATGGACGAAACTACCAAAAAATAGTCAAGCAGGTTACGAAGGGACTAGACGGAAAAATTCCACAGATTCTAGAAAAACGTGACAAGAAAGAGAAACAAGATCAAGAAGAAACTCAACAAGGGTTAGCAAAGTCTTTTGATGAAAAACGTAAAATAGAATTAGAAAATCGTGTCATTACGATGGAAGAAAAACAACAAAATCTAGTTTTCACGATGAAAAGTGAGCAACATAATTTAATTGAAGGATTGTTCTCGAAATTTGAACAAAAACAAGACCAAATTGAATTAAAACGACACGAAACTGAAGAGAAAACACAACTGCAATTTGAACAATTAATGCAGATTGTTAATGAAACAGTTAATGACAGAATGCAAATAGTTGAATCAGATATAAAAGAAAGAAATGAGGACATTAAGACCATAAAAAATACGGTGAACAGTCTTGAAACCAAAGTACATGACTTCGATTCCATCCAAAGCCAGGTAAAAGTTGAAATCAGTGCCATCCGAAACAAGGTAGAAACAGAAATCAAAAAAATGCAACAGGACTTACAGCAAGGAAAATACCAGCACACCGTGAGTACCAAAGGTTCCTTTGGTAAACCACCCACATTCGACGGCAGTTTATCTTGGCCCATGTATAAACGGCAATTTGAGGCAGTGGCTACAGCTAATGGATCGGATAATCAAGAAAAATCTACCTCTCTGGTAATTTCGTTAAGATGTCCGGCCCTAGAACTCCTCCAAAGCATTCCAGTCGATGAACAAGGCAATTTCGACAAGATCATCGTCATTCTGGACAAACGATACGACAATCGATCCTTGAGCCATGTATACCAAGTCCAACTGAGTGAAAAAACGCAAAAATCCGGTGAAAGCCTCCAAGAATTTAAAGCAGAGATTAGACGGTTAGTTCACTTGTCCTACCCAGACCTGCCTAAGGAAACGAAAGACCAGTTGGCCACACAGAGTTTCATAAACGGCACCAGGGATGTGGAAGCACAACGAAATCTAAGACTAAGTGTCGTCAAGAAAAGTAATGAAGCTCCCGAAGTAGAGCTTTGGAAGTAGAGGCCGTCATAAACATGTCCAAGCCGAGGGTCCGAGCAGTTTCCTTTAACCAGGAAGAGTCAGAGTCACCATTTCAAGCGCTGCTGGCTGGTCTGAACAAAATACTAGAACGGTCACAAAGAACTGGCACCAGGGGGGCATGTTACCGCTGCGGACGGACAGGACACTTCCAACGTGACTGCCGAGTAAGGCTACCGGAACGATCACCAACCAGCGGTAGCCAACAAACCGACCTTATCAACCAGGGAAACTCCAACCAGTCAGTATAAGGGGGCGAATGCTGACTCACCTTCCAACAGCCTCCAGGACAGTATCCATCGGGGGATTTTGCCGAGATAACGGCAGCCTAGTCATCAGAGGCACCATCAGTGGCGAGCAGTACCATCACCATCGATACCAGCGCCGCTGTGTCCATTGCCAAGTCCGGGCTTGAGAGCATCATTCGGCAGTACCAATAACATCCAGCTCAGAACAGTCACCGGCGAGTCCATGTCAATACAGGGTGAGGCAGATGTCGTGCTACATATAGGGGACGACATGATCCGGCATAGGGTCCTGGTAGCGAATATTGAGGACGATTTTATAGTGGGAATGGATCTAATTAGCCAGCATGGATTTATGTTCGACCCGAGATATGATGTTCTTCGGTTCCTAAATGAGGAATTTGTATTGACACGGCAGTCAACAGTTCAGTCACCTCCATAAAAAATGTGGCAAAGCCTTCAACTAGAATTCCCGGTCGAACGGAACAGATTATTCATGGACAGCTAGACAGCAATCCTGAGAGCTGCGTTGGAATGGTGGGGCCCGTACACTCAGCTCATGACTACTCAGTTGGACGGGCTATAGTTAAAACCGGACGAGATATACCAAGCAGAGTCCTGAATTTGTCCAACAACGATATCAGTTTTGCCAATGGTCAAGAGAGCCAGTAGAGACCATCATCAATTGCGAAGAAGAGTACCAGACGTCGGTGAAGGCGACAGGGCCCAGTAAAGAGTTCCTACAACAGTTTGCTGACCATTTGACACACCTGACACCAGAAAACCAGAAGAAAGCCAAGCAATTTATCACAAAGCACTGGCAAATTTTTAACAGTCAAGATGGAACCACCTGTCGCACCAACATCATCCAGCATCGAATATATACCGGAAAGGCTCAACCTATCAGAATACCACCTAGACGACTACCATTGGGGCAACAACAGTCGAGGAAAACATCGAGTCCATGTTACAAAATAGAGTTATTGAGCCATCCATCAGCCCATGGTCTGCTCCCGTAATGCTAGTTAAAAAGAAGGTTGGAACCACCCGATTTTGCGTGGATTACAGAAAGCTGAATGATGTCACGAAGAAAGACACTACCCCGAATCGATGACACTCTGACCACACTAGCAGGCTCCTGTTGGTTCTCCACACTAGACCTAAAGAGTGGATATTGGCAGGTTGGTCTGCACGCAAACGCAGAGAAAAGACAGCGTTCTCCACCAGTAAAGGGCTGTTTCAGTTCACGGTAATGCCCTTTGGGTTATGTAATGCACCCGCTACATTTGAGAGGCTAATGGAGTATGTAATGAGCGGGTTAACATGGAGGACGTGCTTAGTATACCTCGACGACACTCTTGTCAGAGGTCAGAGATTCGACGACCATCTGAAGAACCTGGACGAAGTATCTCCAGAATTAATAACGCCAACCTGATACTCGATCCGAAGAAGTGTTTCTTGTTCCAAAAAGTAGTAGAGTTTTTGAGACACGTAGTGTCCGAGTCAGGAATCCGCACCAACGGAGACAAGATAGAAGCCATCCGTGATTGGCCAGTCCCAAGAGACAAGCATGAACTCCGAAGCTTCTTGGGCCTCTGTTCATACTACCGGCGTTTTGTTGAGGGATTTCCCACCATCGCCGCCCCTCAACATCGGCAGACCTCTGAGAAAGAGACCTTCCAATGGAATCAGGATTGCGAAACATCATTCAGGCGACTGAAGGCAGCACTATTCCAGCCCAATCCTAGCCTTTCCTACACAGTCCGGCAAGTTCATCTTAGACTCCGACACCAGCAACACAGGTTTGGGGGCCGTTCTATCCCAGGTGCAAGAGGGTGAAGAGAGGGTTATGGAGTACTACAGCCGTGGATTCTCGAAACCGGAAAGAAATTATTGCGGCACCAGAAAAGTACTTCTTGCAATAATAAGGGCTGTAGACCATTTCCACATATACTTCTATGGTCGTCATTTCTTAATCCGAACACATCAAGCCGCACTCAAATGGCTGCTGGATATGAAGACACCGGAAGGACAGCTGGCCAGAAGGATGGAGAAATGACAGCAATACGACTTCAAGGTGGAACACCATACCGGCCGTTTGCACAATAATGCCGATGCCCTATCCAGAAGACCCTGTAGAGCGGAATGCGGACATTGTCTGAAGACGGAACAGCGGGAGGGTATCTCCATCAGGCAGATCCGAGTGCAGGCCAAAGACTGGATAACGGAACAGTGCATCTAGGACCAAATGGCTGATCCAAACATCGAACCAATCTTGTCACTCAAAACGAGAGGGGCACCCAGGCCACGATGGGACGAGGTAGCTAGATACTCCGGCGTGCTGAAATCGTTGTGGGCTCAATGGGACTCTTTAAAAGTAGACAATGGAATGCTCAAGCGAGTTTGGGAAAGCGCTGATGGAAGAGAAACCAAGTCCCAACTGGTAGATCCGAAGGTAAACGTACCAGCCATCCTGACCGAAGTACATGATGGAATTACCGAAGGCCACCTGGGTATGAATAAAACCATTGACAAAGTTCGCCAGCGGTACTACTGGGTGAATTACTTCGAAGACGTCAGAGCTTGGTGCCGCAAATGTGCCATCTGTGCAGCCAGTAATGGCCCGAAGACCCGGACCAAGGGCAGAATGCAGCAGTACAATGAGAGCGTCCCATTTGAAAGAATTGCCATCGATGTCGCCGGTCCGTTTCCCGAGTCTGAGAGGGGAAACAAATACATTCTGCTCGTAATGGATTACTTCAGCAAATGGCCTGAGGCATATGCGATACCCAACCAAGAGGCAACCACGGTAGCGACGGTGCTAGTAGAACAACTATTCAGCCGGTTTGGCGTCCCGATG
Source organism: Octodonta nipae (assembly GCA_034190945.1). Lineage (NCBI taxonomy): Eukaryota > Metazoa > Arthropoda > Insecta > Coleoptera > Chrysomelidae > Octodonta > Octodonta nipae. The sequence continues at coordinate 94,788,490 of CM067221.1, forward strand.
GAATTACATTCAGACCAGGGGCGTAACTTCGAATGGAATGTATTCCAGAAGGTCTGCACGATGTTGGGGATCAGAAAAACGAGAACAACACTATTACACCCACAATCAGACGGAATGGTGGAAAGATTCAACAGGACCTTGGAACAACTCCTATCCAAGATCGTCAGCAATAACCAGCGTGATTGGGATGAGCATATTCCCCTATTCCTGTTGACATATCGCTCTGCCGTACATAATAGTACAGGCCTGACCCTATTCGGAAAGGAGCTGCGATTACCCTGCGATTTGGCATTTGGCTCCCCCGAAGAACCTCCCCAAGACATCGATGATTATGCCGATCAGCTCCGACATAACATGCTGGCAATACACGAATTAGCCCGAACACAGATGTTGGCCACCAGTTACCGGATGAAGACGCGATACGACCTCAAGGCCAATTCAGTCGGGTTCCAGGATAGGGACAAAGTCAGGCTGTACAACCCCCAACGGAGCAAGGGTAAATCCCCAAAGCTTACACCCGCCTGTGAAGGTCCATACGAGGTGGTCAAGAGACTTAATGACGTCGTCTACCGTATCCGTCGAAACCCCAAGGCTAAATTGAAGGTGGTTCATTTAGATCGACCCGCTCCCTACCATGGAGAGGATGTTTCTGATCGGGACGATCAGAATTAAAGTTGGGGCAGTATTACGAAATTTACCAAAGCCGACCCTGTTTCATTTCAGTACGACAACAATCGCTTTGAGATAAAAAAATGGTTCTCGAAAAGACTCGGCACCTGTAGGAGTGATGATGGTTTTGCGAGAATTATCTATGCTGGTTTTATAAAGGAAGCAGGCTACGATCGCGAGTTCAGTTAGCAAGGACGACGAGGGTATCTCGAATGTTATTGTGAATCAGCTGTTCTGTATAATTTGATGTAAATAAAGTTCTAGAAAAGTGAAAGTGAATATTAGTTTTATAATTTTAAAATTGAACCCACGGACTATATTGCAATATATTTCTCTGTAGAATACAGTATAACTATAACAAATCAGTAAATTGATTGTATTTCTTTATATTTGAAACAAATCAGTAAATGTATTGAATTTCTTTATATTTTAAATACAGATCGTTAAGATGTCAATGAGATGTTTACATTACGGAAAAGTTTTGTAATAAAACCAGGGTTTTGCAGGAATGGAACCATACAACAATAAAGAAATTGTTTAATAGATAAAATGCATGAACACAAAACAGTAACTAACTGATTCCCTACCTAAAAATAATTGAAAGATTCGGTCTTTAAATATATTCAAATATGTAGTTATAATTTTTAACATAAAGAAATAAATCCTTTTTATTAAAATATTACATTATATTAAATAATAAATGAATATTAAATGTAATGTTAAAACATTAGTTAATACCTACATTTTTCAAAAATATGTTTTAATTTGAGACTGAAAAATTTCAATAGTCTTAAAGTAAGAAATAAAACGAAATAAAAACCTTCATTCTGGCATTTCACAGTTAACGATTTCAGCTCGTAAGCAAAAAATGAAATCAACCAACTCAAAAGTTAGTATGAAATTCGGTTGACAGACAGAGTAGAAAATGGTACCTAACCGTTATGTCTTATATATAGATTTTTTTTTATCTAATAAACCAATATGATACATCAATTTTAGCATTCTGCACTAAACGTCATCAATTGCTACTAAACAAAACAAAAATAAAGATAATGGTACCTAACCGTTTTGTCTTTGCCTATTTATATATAGATATTTCATTGATTTTTTTCAGATGACTTATTACAAAGATTCCATTTTACATGTTCAGTTGATATTCGGGATTTATTGTGTATTAATTTTTTCAGCAACTCAGGTCTTCCCATATGAGTTTATCGATGTAAATGCGTCCTTATAGTTATTATTATGTAAAATTAGAGCTCTATACTTACACCGTTCTACCCTTTTATAATAAATATACAGGCAACTATTGGTCAAGCTGAGGTGATTTTTCCCAGTAATTTTGCAAGGCCTCTAATTTTCCTCAAATATCCGATTATATGTATATATGTATATATCTACCAACATTTTCATGAACCTTTGAATTTACTACTAAAGCCCGGTCCATGTACTATTAATTAAACATAGAAATGGAAATTGAATAAGTATAAGTAATGAAAAAATGAATTATTATGCTATTTCTACTCAAATAGAATTCTCATTTACGTTTATTTGTTATATTATCCTACCGGTTAACAGCTGAATTATTTAATTTTAAGAAATTTCATATCAACTAATTTTTTGTTTTTAATGTCCACTTATTGCCTCTTTGCCATACTTTATATCATTAAGCTTAAGCTTGTTATTGCTCACAAATAAAGTCATATTAATTACATCTGAAAGACAAGTCGAATTTTGTTACGAATTGACGCAAATGTTGTAATTTCGACCACTGGGCGAACGCTAGTCAATATAAGTCACTAATAGATTTCCAAGCTCTAGAATTTAATTTTGATTGATTTTATAAATTTTGCATAAGCAAAAAGTCTTGTGCATAATCCAAAAGGTAAGCAAGAAGAGTTGAACTTGAAATTTATATTTTAAAAATTTCCATTTTGATGTATAAATAGGTTTACAGTAATATACAGCTCTGAGTTCGATCACATATATGATCCATTTTATTGCAATAGTTTCTTTGGTTCAATTTAACAAATATTCATACTTACTTTAAACGTCTTATTTTTACCAAAATAAACTCTTTACAAAAACAATATGACTAAACTATCAGCTGGAGTACTACAGGATTGTTTCCAAACCAAACAGTTGAAATGTAATCGTTGCCGTCTTATAAAGGATCTTTCTCTGGTCTGCTAGTCTAGATCGTATTTGACTTCGGAATCAGTCAGCTTAGTCTTCTTTTACATCAAGGAATTTTCATTCATTTTCGTACACCTTGGTGTGAAAGTTTCCCCGAAAATCCTAGATGTCGGTCTTACATCTCGCGTTTACAAATTTACTGCTATGTATCAAATACATAAATAAGTGTTCGAGACGACATTCTATTGTGGGAAGCGAACTGATGAAGATTCCCGACCAGAAACAATATATATCATATATATTGTCTTGAGTACAAAAGAATGCCACCTCGTAGAGAGTATCAATATATCTGACAGGTGAAGTACCTGAAAATTTTATCGTGCAATTCTGTCCTAGGAGTTACGGGAGAACAGCAATTACACAGAACGGCTCCAGATTCAGAACCTGTGTGGTAGTTTTCCCCGATAATCCTAGATGTCGGTCTTACATCTCGCGTCTACAAATTTACTGCTATGTATCAAATACATAAAAATACATAAATAAGTGTTCGAGAGGACATTCTATTGTGGGAAGGGCAATGATAAGGTTCCCGATCAGAAAATATATATTGTCTTGCCTACAAAAGAATGACACCTCGAAGAAAGTACACTATTTTGTGTTTAATTAGCATTATTTTTAACTAATGATTTGTCGTATAGAATTGTTGCCCTGCAAAAAATTTTTATCAAAAAAACCTATTGTCATAGATGGACATTATTTCGTTTAGACGTTTTGTCGTTGGGACAGTTTGTCGTATTGACAGTAACAATGCATGCATATGAAGAATCACTATATATATATAATATAATATGGAATCTCGTATTTCTAAAAATTTTGATTCACAATTACCTGTTTCTGATTTTTAAATGAGAGGGTTGTCATAAATTTAGCATTTATCTGTATATCTGTACATCCCTGTGGCATCGTAGCTCCTATACTATACGTATGGACTGAATTAA
>CM067221.1:94792392-94901857 GCA_034190945.1 Octodonta nipae
CCAAAATTTCAAGGAATTCAATTTCTTCCAATTATTATGTTATTTTTAATTCAATGTATGTTCACCGATAATGTTAGCTATCAGATCAATATTTGAAGGAAAAATACGTCATTTTCCTATTACTGTTCAGAACTATAACGCACGTATATATATATATATATATATATATATATATATATATATATATATGTATATAATACAGATTTTCTAGAATAAGGAAAGGAAAAAATGTTCTAATTAATTTTATGACTTTGTTATTTTTTGGATATATATTTTTTGTACGTTAAAATTTAATACAGTAAAAATTGTAAATGCCTAGTATGGTTTCCCCCTATTCTGGAGTTATCGATTACTTCTATCGAAATTATCCTTCAGAACTTCTAAATATTGGTGTGTGTCAATCATTGCCCACAATTGCTCAATTAGGTTCATATCCACTGAGTTTTCTGGTCACGTCCTGATTCCCTGTACACTCTCGGACACCGGTATTAATCAGAGCCTGGACTATGTGTCGTCTAGTAAGTCGAGGTACTTTTAACGTTTTTCTACATCTCAAATTTACAGCAACAACTCTTCTTCGAAGTGTACATGCCCAAATTAGCTTAGCATAGGTTCGCCCAAAAAGTGTTCTGTTGGCTGGAATAGTTGCGGTCACTTAATACAGAATTGACTACGTAGCAATCCTCTCTTGCACTTGAACGTCCACCGTCAGGTCTCCTATTAACATTTCCAGCCAATTATTCGAATAACAGTTGATCCAGGTATATCAACTACAACTAAGTGATTTGATAGAAAGCAGAAAATTAAACAGTTGGTTTTGAAATATTTAATACCAACTGATAAGTTTTAACAACTGTTTTGTTAAAAGTAAAATTATAAGTGAAGTAAATTATAATTGATTGTAGAAAGATGCTCATCAAATTGATATGCTGAATGAGTGAGATACTTGGAAATAATTACGCTGAAATCAATCTGTGTTAGATATTAGTTTAACGCTTAAAAATTGTATTGTATGTCATTTTATCTTGTTGCATTTAAAGGTGAGAATTCACCATCAGCTTCGTTTAACTTGTGCTTTATCATTGTGTGGCGCTCGGTTTTATTCATGACTAACATAACGCATTGTTTACTGTTTAGTATAATCTTTGTCTCTGAAAATCTGATAGCAATAAAACGAACAATTGATGCTTTTAAAACAAGTGGCAAACACGCTCACGCGCTCGTAACATTATCTGCAGGTTTGATCTGTCAATAACGAGTTAAATTTAGGACTTCCAGCAGATGGCAAGACAGCCACATCAGTAAATAGTTAGGTCTTTAATAATTATAAATTTATGTTACAATAGAAAACCTTGTTTAAGTTTTGGTGTTTAAAAAAATTGATTAGTCGCTAAATAAGTGATTATTAGAGTCAAACCTTGTTTATGTTTGAAGATGTTCCTAATATTTTTAGGTAAAGAGTCAGAGAAACCCTGAAATTAGCAAAATAGGCGCTCAATATAGTGGAAGACGTTCGTGTAGTGATTAGTGATTGTGAATCTAGTACTTAATTCAATTCGTCTTACATATACATAGTTTTTGGAGAATCTGCAGTGTTTTATCATTTTCATTTTAAGAAATTTATGTATATAACTGGTACTCGGTCAATAAGAGCTAATGTTCAAGATCATCCACAACACTTAAAAAGGGTTTTTGGTAGAAGAAGAATAACTAGAAGAAAAGAACCCTTTATCTCAGGACATGTTTATTTATATTTTATTTATTTATTTACCAAAAATTACAGTACAATACAAATGTACGAAATGTAATTCCTAAAGACGGACACACATGTACCTGTACTTAGGCACTGGCATAGTAAAATTTATATTAAATCCAAACAGTAAAATTACACTTAAAATTACATTAACATCAAGACTTATACTTGCAGCCTATCAGAATAAAATGGAATAGATTATTATGTCATATTACGATAATTCGTTACTATAATAATTTGTTATTTATAGTATTAATCACCTACTCTACTTTATATTTTACCCACCTTTTGATTTTGTTTTTCATTACATATTTATTATTATTTAGCACTTTAAGTTCGTTTGGTAATTCATTAAATCTCAAGTAGCCTCATATGTACTGTTCTCACTATTTTTTTATAGGTTTTTGGTAAGATCATACTCTTATTTCTTATAATGCTCGTTGAATTCGAAAATTATTGTTTTTAAGTAGGATAATGGTACACTAGGGCATCAAATGCAAATTATTGTTTCATGTCTAGTGAACGTTTACCAGTTAATTAATTTGTTTACTAATTATTTTTAGGATTTTATTCTGTAAATTCTGCAGTTGTGAAAGAGTATTATTGTACGCTCCACCCCAGGCAAGAATGCCATATGAGGCGACACTATGAAAAAACGCATAGTATAATAAACATAATGTTTTAGTCAGATAGTTAGTAAGTCAGATACCTAGTTTTTTTTATGACATATGTACTCAATGTGCTTGGTCCATTTCATATTATAATCAATAACTACACCAACGTATTTTTCATTATATACTCTATTTACGGGTTTGTCATTTATTTTATTCTCACAGCAGTCAGGCACACTGTCGCTGTAGTTACCAAAATGTTAATAAATAATCTATTTTGTAGCAGCCAGGATGAGATATGTTTAAGTAATATATTTATTTTAGACACTGCTTCAGGCCACGTCTTTGCTGTAGGTATAGTGACAGTATCATAGGCATAAGACACGATGGTTCCATCTCCCACACTGTCTAGGAGATCATTCACAAATACCAAAAACAGTAAGGGGGCCAAAATTGTTCCTAGCGGAACATCTATATTAAATACTTATAATCACTGAACTTGCCATTGATTTTAACCCTTTGTTGCCTGTGATCAAGGTAGTTTTATATTAGTTTATGCGCATTGCCTCGTATGCCATATCTATACAGTTTATCCAAGAGTAGCGAATAACATATAATAATAAGAAGAAATAGTAAAACGATTCAGTGACACCACTAGTCTGATAAGTTATTCATGACTTAATTAGGTATTTATTTGCTTTTAGCGCCTCTAGGATCCGTGTTTACTAAACATTTTACATCATTGACATAATTCTGCAAATATTTGAAGAGGCTTTTATAAAAAAATAAATCATAGATATCATGTCTATTAACATTAAACATTTCAACATAAATAAAAATGCTTTACTTCAATGGTAGTCGTCACTATTTAAATAGATGAAGTAAAGCATACAATTAATTGTAATGAGTTAAAGAATTGAAACTTAGTGAAGAAACCTATCATTACGAAACATCCGATAACTTCTGTTTCAAATATTTTCAATATGCCGTGAGCACTACCGCCCACGGTGGTATGGAATTTGGTTTTCAGTTAACCAGTTTTTAAACGTCAGTGTCGCTTCTAATTGGAACGCGGACTTCAGTTCAATAACTTCTAGTATAATTGTTTATTTGTCGTAGGAAAATCACTTTGTATTTAATTAAATTAGTAATACTTCTGAATTGTTAGTGATCTAGATTTTTTCAAATTGTGTTACCAATTGAACAAATTGTACTAACTTTGTAAATTCTGTTGAGGAGATTTTGGAGTATATTGCCTGTTCATTAGGGTTTTGTCTCCTCAGTTTCTTTCGGCAACAGATAAGTATTTGAACTATACCTAAATTGGAAACAAAGTATAGTAAGGTAGTGAGCAAAAAAAAAAACATTTTTCTGTAACAATTAAATACTTAGTTTGAAGTCGATGTCAAGCATAACATAAAAATGACTTCAAAGTATTTAATTGTTACAGAAAAATAAATAAAATTAGCCCAGTTCATTTACGAAAATATGTGACAAAATTAATAGTAGAACACAACCGACATCAACTTGTTCTAATGATAATACATGACTAATTGACATAAAATTCAACATTTTTTATAATTGGGTTTTTGTTTTTTTTACAGAAAAACTCAAAAAAATCGGTAACAAAATAGTTTTTTACCTTTACGCAAAATCCACCTTGTTTGCTACTATAGGCAATGTTAAAGAAAAATGAAAAACCTATAAAATGAGCTACTATAAGCTTAACTTCGTTAATTGGTATCTTTATCCAAAATTCTAAAAAGTAAATTATCCCTTATATATATTTTTATTTTATTGCCTCAAACATTCTTATTAACTGAAGCAATCCTGTGGAAGACATATATTACCTCACCGGATGACCCTATCATTATGAAGAGACCACCAATGGAAGTAGAAGAGTTCATCTCGAGACCTGTCATCTAACTTTTTCAAAATTTAAAGTATAAATACTGACAATATTTGGCTATTCTCTATAATCTTTCTGGACGAGTCCATTCGAAAAATTGCTAAGGTGTGGTACCTGTGTCACTATATCCTTATAAAAATAATCTTAATGCAATTTTTTTTAAGCAGACACATATTTATATTTCTTGGATAATATGGATTTATGTAATAAATTTAGCAAAACAGAATACCTAAACTCCATTTAGCCACAAATGATAATGACGGAGCAATCATAATATGCAAAATGCGAAGGCTGTTGCAAGCGATTTTTTCATTTACGTTTGTTTCAATAAAAGATCAAAACATATATATCTAAGGTAATTTGGCTTGTAATTAATTAGTATTTATTGATAAAAATTTCTTAACAGGAATCTGAATCGAAGAACATAAAAATTGCGTTGTTAACTAATTGAAGAATTCCATTTTTTTTCTATTATTAACGATTATCAATTTGTATCAGCTTTTTCTTTCTATATAATAACAAAATATAAAATGTACTGAAAGTGTAAACAAAGGAACCTACTATTATTTACTTATGTTTTAAAAAATCAGTGAATAGAGAAGGCAATTTTCCGATTTTTATTTAAATTTAAAATAAGTAGGTATGTCTTTTGCATATTACAAATTATTGCTCCATCATTATGATCAGTGTCCATCTAAATGGAGTTTAGGTAGTCCATTTTGCTAAATTTATCACATAAATCCATATTATGCTATTAATATAAATATGTGTCTGCCTAAAATTAAATAATTTGGTCAAGTGCGAGTTGGACTCGCATACTTAGGGTTCCGTACCACCTTCAAGATTCGAATATTCCAGTTTTAGACAAGCAGGGAATGAGTGCATTTTCTTATACTTACCCTTATATCTTTTAAAGGAAGCGTTTTAAATTTATAAAAAATATACACTTTGATTTTCCACACATTAGGATTCGCTTGATTTTTATCACAATAAATATGTATTTAATTTTCTAATTTGGCCCCCAACAAGTAACATTAGAGTTTTATTTTCTAATAAAATTCCAGAAATGCCTTTATAATCTACTGTCTGAGTTTTGATGCTGTGTAGATTGGAAGAAAAACGGCAAAATTGGTCAAAGTTTAAATTATAAATTATTAAATCTGTTATTCAAATTATTTAAAAATATAAATAAAATATATTTTTCAAATTTTAAATAGTGTAGTTTCTAAAGTGGGAATCAAGTCGATGTTTAATATTTTTATTATCTTTTATACAAATGATTTAAAAATATGATATATTTGTAATTCACATAACGAGCCTTTTATCTGATATTTTACATGATGCGTTTGAAAATTGAATCTTTATTTTCCATTTAATTGTATAATTTGTCCCTAAAATTACTATGGGGGTTTTCTAGTAATTTATTTTCCGTTTACTTCTATTATTTGGAGACCAAATAATAGAATTAGGTATTTTTTTTCATATTTTTCCAATAAACAAAAAAAAAGGTCTAAGAGTTTGGGGAATAACGGAGAGAATGGGTAATTTTTTAAAATATTTTTTAATATATTTTAAAATATTCATTAAAAAAAATATATTTGTACCTATTCGTCATAATGAGCCCTGAGATTTGATATATTACATGACCCTTTAGAAACAATTATAATTTTTTATTTTCCTTTTAATTCTACAATTTGTCCCCCAAAATGAATATTAGGGGTTTCTTCTTATTTTTCCAGTAAAGTTCAGGTGAGGGGCTATATTTCCAGTTTTTTCAAAATTTTTCAGTATATGTTTTCGGAGATAAGGGGGGAAATGGGTAAAATTTTTTATATTTTTGTTAATATCTTTTAATTAATTTATTTTATAAATATGGAAAAAATATATTTGTTTTCTTCATCATGAGCCCTTTTATTTGATATATAACATGATGGGTTAGAAACAATTTTAATTTTATATTTTCCATTTAATTCTGTAATTGGCCCCCCAAAATTAAAAGTAGAGGTTTCTCCTTATTTTTCCAGTAAACTTCAGGTCACAACCTATAAATCTATATTTTTCAAAACTTTAGGTTTTATAGTTTCGGAGATAAGGGGGGAATTGGTAAATTTTGGTATATTTTCGTTAATATCTTTTTAAATAACTTTTTTTAAATATGAAAAAATTATGTTTGTTTTCATCATAATGAGCCCTTTCATTTGATATATAACATGCTGGGTTAGAAACAATTTTAATTTTCCATTTAATTCTATAATTTGCCCCCCCCCCAAAGTAAATATTAGGGGTTTCTCCTTAAATTTCCAGTAAAGTTCAGGTGAGGGGCTATACCTCCATTTTTTTTCCAAAATTTTCCAGCTTATGGTTTCGGGGATAAGAGGGGGGAATAGGTAAATTTTTTATATTTTTGTTAATATCTTTTAATTTATTTATTTTAAAAATATGAAAAAATATATTTGTTTTCGTCGTAATGAGCCCTTTCATTTGATATATAACATGATGGGTTAGAAACAATTTTAATTTATATTTTCCATTTAATTCTGTAATTGGTCCCCCAAATTAAAAGTAGAGGTTTCTCCTTATTTTTCCAGTAAACTTCAGATCAGAACCTATAAATCTATTTTTTTTCAAACTTTACGTTTTATAGTTTCGGAGATAAGGGGGGGAATGGGTAAATTTCGGTATATTTTCGTTAATATCTTTTAAATAATGAAAAAAATATATTTGTGTTCCTCAGAATAAGACCTTTCATTGATATATTACATGATGCGTTTGAAATTTTTTTTATTTTTATTTAATTCTATAATTTGCCCCCCAAAATTAACATTAATGGTTTCTCCTTAATTTTCCTGTAAAGTTCGGGCAACGCTCTATATTTCCTATTGTTTTTCAAAATTTTAGGCTCAGTAGTTTCGGAGATCAGGGGGGGGAACGGTCGATTTTTTTAGTTTTCCCCCCAGAAGTACCCCTAAAATCTAAATTTTTTCTTTTACGAAATGTACTCCTGATCGGGTCACCAAACTATACATTAATACCAAATTTCAACCTCTTCCGTCCAGTAGTTTAGGAGAAAATGGCTGTGATGTGATAGAGGCAGAAATCCTGAGTGATATTATAAGGGTATCCGCATATTGTATATACAGAACCCTAAAAGTTGCATCAAGATTATTTCACACCCTTTAGCAATTTGTCGAATGGACTCGTCCACAAAAATGATAGAGAATGACCAAAAATTGGCCTTAGTTACATATATTTATACTTTAAATTTTGAGAAAGTGAGATGAGAGGATTCGAGATCAACTCTTCTACTTTCCGTATATATGTTTTCCATAGGATTGACGGACATTTTGCAAAAACCACTTAGGCTATAGTATTTATTTTTAGAACATGAATTGGGTATGCGAAGGTCTACCCATTCAATTAATAAGAATATTTCAGCTATAAATTAAAGAAATATATAAGCGATTATTTATTTTTTTGGAATTTCGGGTAAAGGTTTGGTTATCTAAGAAACCAATTAACAAAATTGAGCGTATAGTAGCTAATTTTGTAGATTTTTCATTTCTCTTCAACATTGCCCATAGTACCAAACACGGTTCCATAGGTGGATTTTGTGTAAAAGGTAAAAAACTAAATTGTTACCGATTTTTTGAGGTTTTTTTTGTAAAAAAACAAAAAACGCATCCATAAAAAATGTTGAATTTTATGTCAATTCGTCATGTTTTATCATTAGAACACTTGATGTTGGATTTGTTCTACTATTAATTTTGTCACCAAAAAGGGCTTTTTCTCCGTAAATGGCCTGACCAAAAATGAGTATAGTATATACGCAGAAAAAAATAGAAAAAAATATTGTCCATTCTATTAGATTTTTGAAGTGAAAGTTTTTTAACGGAGGTTGACTGTTACATATATGAAAATAGATGAGAATAGTAATGAAACGCAAAGACTGAAATTGCATTTGTTTCGATACTTCGTTCCAACCTACACCACACTACCTTGATCTTGAAATTCCCATACCTTCTTAGTTTGCTGTGTAGGAAACAAGGACGAGTTTATGTATTAAGAGTGTCTTCATAACTTTAAGAATTTTACGAATAGTAGAGACAAGGTCTAAGTGTTTATTGGGAAATAACACCAAACTTTAAAGGAAATTGCTGTATATTCCAAACGTTTCGGGGTCTTGGAATTGTACCTTTTTAATCCGTAGTTTCTTAGCCATTGACAACGGGGTCTGATCTAGACCTCGAAACGTTTGGAATATACAGCAATTTCCTTTATTTCTTTCAAAATAAGTAAAAAATGAATAAATTATTTGAGAAGGTGCCATCTTAACAAATAACTTAAGCCTTAATCTATTTAATCTATTGTTCGCAATTTTACATAAAAATAATAGACTTTTACTTAGGGTACAGTACCTACCTTTAGGGATTCTACTCTTAATACATTTCATTTCAGATCCTCACGAATTAAGTATTTAACCCCTTCAGTCATGAATTTATCACAACTCTAATAACAATTTAACTAATATTTTAGAAAACCATGTGTATCTATTATTGCCTCAAAAATAGATATAACACTCATGGGATGTAATATCTTATTAGATAGAAAGAACGATTGTGACAATTATGACAGCTGAGTTTTGAAATTACAAGAGTTTCAATACAGGGTGGTTTGGTACACTACTTGAGATTGGAACTGCTCTTGAGAAATTATGAAAAATTCTTTTATTAAAAAATTGAAATTCTAGCATTACATTTTTACAACTGAACCCTTCACGACATTAAAGTTAAAAGTGCTGGTTAGGTAATTTTTGGATGGGTAAAAAGTTATGTGTTCTTAAGTTTATTTGAGGCATTTGAGTTGTCTTGAAAGTCAATCGATATCGTTATAGGATATACAGGATGTTCGTAAATGTTATATGTAGCCCACAGCTGTTACATATGCATATTTAATTTTACTGAGATATAGGGCGATATAGGGTGTAGATTATAATTATACTGGGTGATTCCAAATATGTTACAAACAAAATGTTTATTGGGTGGACCATAAGCAGCTGCATATACAGAGTGTTTAAAAGGGTGGAGTGGAATTATAATTATAAATTGTTAGAAAAAATAATTATATAGTGTAACCCATTAACGATTGAATTTACAGGATTCTTGATATAAAGGACGCAGTATAAGTATATTATACATATACAGGGTGGTGGAAATATGTGCTGGAGTAGTGTGATATTTACACAGTGTGGTTTAAAGAATATTACAATTAAATGCAACATGTCGAAGCCCATAAGCAGATGCAAATATAGGACACATGCAATATAGTTAAGGGGTTAATATAAAAAAAAATAAAAAATAATTGATTTATTGGGTAGCCCATTATGAGTAGCATAAATATGATAATTGAATTTATGGCGGAGTAGAATTATAGCTACAGAAGATAGTTAAAAATGTAGAAACCAAATGACTAAATACGGTGGTTCTTAGGTAGTCGCATATTTAGTATGATTAGAGTGAAATTATAGTTTTACCGGGGCCTCAAAAAATGTTAAAAAATATGATGCGTGGTCCACGAGCAGTTGCATAAACAGGATAGTTAAAATATAGTTCAGAGTAGAATTTAAAAAATCTTAGCAAAAAATTGTATATATTCTTGGAATTTACGAGTAAGCTCGGTTCCCATGTATGAATGAATTAAATGTACAAATGGAAATTGAATAAGTATTAGTAATTAATTAAAACATATTATTTTGCAATTTCTAGATATATGATGTCTGCTCCATAACTATTCAATTCTTTCATTTGGAATTGTCATTTACCATTGTTCTGTTTTCTATATTATTCTACCGGTTAATAGCTGAATTATTTAATTTTAAGACATTTCCTGGTAACTAAATTTTTGTATTTAATTTCCATTTCCTATCCATTTGCCACATTAAATTAAGAATTATGAGTTTTAACACAAATAAATCTATTAATTATATATGAAAAATATATTAAATTTCATTACTTATTGACCCAATTGGTCGAATTTCGACCACAGGCGATTCTAGTATGTATAATATCTCAATTCTCTATTAATTGGTAAAGTAACAATTTTAATTGAATTTTCCTTAATTAACCGAAAAATATTTAATTAAAAGTTGCTTTGTTGGGTATCAACAAAGCATTTTTTATCAGCTTTAAGATGAGGATAAGTGATCACCTCTTTGTAGTTCCCTCTGAATATTATAGAAAGCAATTTGAGGAATATTTCATCATTCGATTCGTTTCATACATATAGCCATTGTAAGTTTTTACCCTGAATATAAATAATAATTAATTTTCAAAATCTTTTGTTGCCATTTTCTCCTCATTAACATTAACATGTTATTACCGTAATCGCCTAGAAGTACAAATCCAAATAGACTTTTATTACTTTGTAATTTCCATTGATGAGAGAATCCACTGCTGGAACTATGAATCAAAGTCGATTTGACGTGCCCACTTGATTGATTAACTCGTGAGAGTCATCAGATAAAATTACGAGGGAGATGAATAATAATTCAGCCTGCACTTCCTAGACTTACTCTCGGCAGACAATTCATGTTTTCTGTTTCGTTATCGGTAATCGTTTCTTGTTTGCTTTCCGTAGAAAGTAACATTATCGAAATGAGGCGTGCACGAATTTGTCAGATTCCTAATGGGTTTATTGTAGACGAGTGTTTGAATTGTTGAATAATAATTATATTATTGTTGATTTTAAAAGCTCAACCCTTTTATGGATAGAGCTTTATGTAATGGAAATGTATTTTCATTCAATATCAAATAATTATATTATGCATTTCAAAATGTTCTGTTCTTGTTCACGTCCTTCCAGCCATAAAATGATAAAGCCACAAAGGTAGTACTTAGTATAGAGTACGTGAGGCCCAGAGAAAAACGTAACTTGTTTGGTGCTTAATGTTTCAGTCAAGTGACGTATAGCCATTATTTGAAGCACTCGTTCCCTTTCTCTTTCACACAGAGATACGGTTCCAGTTGTCCAGGTGCCCAATCCTCAGGCACTCTATCTTAAGTATTTCCTCTATGCAGGCAGTACATCAAATGTGGAATTAAGACCTAGACCCTGGTACAAAAATAAATCTTTCAAAAGACATGTTTCAACGCTCAGCTGAAGAATAAGAAAGTGTTCGGGAAACATAGGTCTGGCAATTCTTAGCTTTCTCTTTTGTCATTATTATATTTTTTTATTATTTACTCGGTGAAAATACTTATTAGGATTCCGTGTATACAATATACGGATACCCTTATAATATCACTCCGGATTTCTGCCTCTGACACATCACAGCATTTTCTCCTTAACTACTGGACGGAAGAGGTTGCAATTTGGTATCAATGCTTAGTTTGGTGACGCGATCAGGAGTACATATCGTAAAAGAAGAACTTTTGAGTTTAGGCGGAAAAAATCTGGTCCAATCAGCGCCCTCGTACCTGGGGGTTAGTTGCCGGTGATGCGTAGCGGCAGAGGTCGAAGAAGAGCTCTCCAAATATTTTTAATTTGGACGCTGGGCTGGCTAATTATATTTTCGTTCGAGATTATATATGCTGTCTCTATGAATTTTCTTTTGTACCAGTGCTCTTCCTTGTGATTTGGTCTAGCCTGGTCCCAGTTGATATTATGGTGTTCGGTCCATGCGTGATTAGCCAGCCCAGACTTCGTTACCTCCGCCCTTTGAGTAGCTGTGCGGTGCTCCTTATTCCTGGTGTCCAGCGGTCGCTTTTGTCTCTCCAATGTAAAGATTGCCGCATTCACACAGTATACTGTATATACAGTTCTTTGGTATTGCTCCTCAAAGTGTTGTTGCTTTTGAAGATCATTCTGATTCCGTGGCTGTGTGCAATTCTACTAAGTTCCTCCGACAAGCCTTTAGTATACGGTAATATTAGAGTTGCTACCGTGATGTCCTCTTCCTGCCTAGGTGGTTTGTCCAGCTCTTCAAACGCCTTGGTAATGATCTTTTCCGGATATCCATTCGCCAAAAGGTCTTCCCTAAGTTTCACTTGTTCTTCTTTGAGGGCTTCTGGTGTGCTGCAGATATTTTTGGCTTCTGCCGCTACGCATCACCGGCAACTAACCTCCAGGTACGAGGACGCTGATTGGACCAGATAAGACCCAATGACCATGACCGGCGACACATGACCTGATAAGGGTATAATATAAATACGTCGGATAATCTGAATTTCCTATCATTCACCTGATGACGATAGCAGATACACAGCTATTGAAAAGTTGTGAGATCAACCACTTCAAGGCGTTGGAAGTCAAAGGAAACTTCGAGGAACGAGTTACATTGTCTTCAGACAAACACAAATATATTATATTTTTAAATCATTTGTTTAAAAGATATTAACAAAATATTAAACATCGACTTAAATCCCACTTTAGAAACTACACTATTTAAATTTTGAAAAATATATGTTATTTGTATTTTTAAATAATTTGAATAACAGATTTAATAATTTAAAACTTGACCTATTTTGCCCTTTATCTTCCAATCTACAGAGCCTCAAATTCAGACAGTAGATTATAAAAGGCTTCCCTGAAAGTTTATTAGTAAAATAGAACTTTAATGTTAATTTTTGGGGGCCAAATTAGAAAATTAAATACATATGTATTCTTATAAAAATCAAGCGAATCCTGAAGCAGATAAAATAAAAAGTCTATGTGTGGAAAATGAAAATGTACATTTTTTATAAATTTAAAACGCTTCCTTTAAAAGATATTAGGGTAATATAAGAAACTGCCTTCATTCCCTGTTTGTCTGAAACTGGAATATTAAAATCTTGAAGGTGGTACGGAACCCTTAGTATGCGAGTCCAACTCGCACTTGACCAAATTATTTTTGTGTTGAACTAGTTTCATATCTTACTTCGTTTTCGAATGAGAAAATAAAAACATTTTGCAATACAAGAACAATAAGAAAATTAAAAATTGACATGTTCTGATGTATTGTCAAATTAATAAGTTTTATAAATATTTTTTTTATAGTAAACTTCGTAAAGTGCACAATTCACTTCAATTTTCTCAAACAAGTATTCCGCATAATACCATATTTCAAAATATACTTCGTCGTTTACGACAAACCAATTCTCTCAAATCAGTTAAATTTGATTTCTGACGAAAAAGACATCCAAGTTGAATAAGTTATTTTAACTACAAATACACGAATTGTTGTGAATTCACAACACCAAATTTGTTAACTATATATGGAATAGTATTATCGATAGCGAAATTGTTTTCCTAATCAGCTTAACAACAACCCGTATTTTTAAGTTGTATCGTTAATGATTTGGCGGAATTGATTTCATTGCACATAAGAGATCACATGTGGTTTCAGCATGATGGGTCACCGCCACATTTTGCAGCCGAAGTTCGTGCTTATCCCAATGAAACACACGGTGTTTGTTGGATTGGACGTGGAGGTCCTGTTGATTGGCCACTTCGTCACCTAATATAAATTCTTTGAATTTCCATTTCGGAAATCATTTGAAGGACATTCTTTGTAAATGACTGTTCATACAACAGATGAATTGTTGCAACGAAACGGGAAGGATTTCGACTAGTCGATGTAACGTATTTTTGGTATTACCTCTGTACGAACTTTTTGTGTGACAAATCCCAGCGAACCGTTGGGGGATGGCATTTGACAGCATAGGGATGTCAGCGGCTGTGTATAGAGGAGGGATGAAACTATTATCTAAAAAGCTACAGCCCAAGAACCAGAACAGGCATCACAACTACAGTTGCTGTAACAATGTCGCAGACATGAACAAAATTGAACTTCTTGGGAAGGTAAAAATTCGACTACATAACCTACAGCAATATATAACTACCGAACACTTTGAAATTTAGCGAAAGTTGTAGAGTAAGAAGAAGGAAAATCAAATCGTATGTCATCTAATTGAAGTGAGGAAACGCGAAGAACTAATATAACTTGAAACTTGTAACCTTCTGTACCAGAACATTAATTGAAAGACCTGGCGGAGTAGAATTCCTCATCCATTAAAGGTCGAACGATAAAATATTTTGAATTTCCTGTATATAAGATCAAGTCGCTAGTTTACTTTGCCACTTTCGTAAAGATACCCCTCGTCAACAAGACAATCGGGCCAGAGATCGAGCAATCATATAAAGAAATCAAAATGATGCAGATACTGATCATAGCCATTTAAATACATCATCAGCAACTTTAATGGCAAAATGAGAAGAAAACAACATCAAGAGGTATCAGCACATATCGAAGAAAATCTACAAAAACAAGGTAGCACGCAACTGATCAATATAATGGTGATCTGTGCGAAATAAGTAGATTGAATACAATAACGGCGCCAACTCCCAAACTATACTCGAAAACAAGGACGTTGCTACAGAAACAAATGTCATGGAAAAATATAATATACATATATAAAATATACATCCGAATTATGCAAATGAGCTCAAAAATAACAATCTGCTAATGAAAATCGAAAAAGCTAAAAAGCACCAACAATTGGGAAACACTCGAAATCTTAAAATACAGATAGCAGAAGAAACATTACCGGAAGTACTGGTGGAAGAAGTGCAAGTAGTAGTCGAAAACATGAATAATGGCAAGGCAGCAGGAAACGACGGTGCAATAACTGAATTACTAAAATACTGTTTAAGAGAAATATACAAACCAGAACAATTAAATAGCGCCATCATAATGTTAATCTTCAAGAAGATTATAGGAAAGAGCCATCACTAAGATAATACATAACAGACTACAAGGTACACTAGACTCCGGTCAATCATGAGAATAGGCCGGATTCGGAAGTAGCCTCAACTCCAGTGATCACATACATTTTCCAAGACAAGTTATCAGTCGAAATATTGAATATCAAATACCACTCATATTGGCCTTCATACAGTACCGTTCGCAATTACTAATTTTCTGAGTAAGTAAGGTGTAGATAAGGCAAATAGTCAATGTCAAGATAAGAATATTCGAAGGCAAGTATTTTCCATCAACAAATAGGTCAGGCAAGGTGACGCCATCTTACCTAAACTATTCATAGTGGTTTTAGAATAACAAAGAAGTTAATAGGTACAGACGGTGAATATCTCAATCATCTAAGATATGATGATATTTATTTTATTTGTCAAAAAATCAGAGGAACTTCAGCAGTTAGTAACTTACCTTAATCGCACTTAGTAATGAAATAGGCGTAAACAGAGACATTAAGAAAATGAAAATAAAAAAATCAATTTAATTTCAAAAGTCAGTTGACTAACTAGAATTTATGTAATTGTTAAGAAATCAGAACTTGTAATTCCTTAACTTATATCAAAGCCCGTTTATTTATATCATATATATTATAAATACCCCCAAATATGTGCTTTGGCAATTTTTATGCACTAAAGTGGTTTTTAATTTTCCCTTCTAAAACGAAGTATGGATAAAAAATAGTTTAACAAGTGATACATTTAAATTTTCAGTTACTAATCGTAAAGTGCCAATCAAAAGTACTGTAACGAAATTTTCTTAAGCCGGCCCTGGTTTCATTCCAGTACGACACCGAACACTTTTAGGAAAAAAAATGTTCGCGAAATGGCTCGGCAGCTGTAGAATTGATGATGATTGTACGAGAGTTTTCGATTTTATAAAGGAGCGACCCATAATCGCGGGAGTTAGTTAGTGCGACGAAGAGCTTATGTAGAAATGTTATTGTGATTAGCTCTTCTGTATAATTTGATGTAAATAGAAGTTCTAGAAAAGTGAAAGTGAATATTAGGTTTTAAATTTTAATTGAACCCACGAAATTTATAACAATTTGGTGATCAGAAGTGCAGGATTAAGTGCAGTTAAAATCGTAATTTGATTTATGGAAACCTGTAGCATGGAAAAAATGGACGAAACTACAAAAAATAGTCAAGCCGGTTACGGAGGGACTAGAAGAAAAAATAGCCCAGATTCTGGAAAAACGAGACAAAAAAGAGAAACAACATCTGGAAGAAATTCAACAAAGGTTAGTGAAATCTATTGATGAAAAACAACACAATTTAATTGAAGAATTATTCTCGAAATTTGAAGAAAAACAAGAACAAATTGAATTAAAAAGATAAAATAATTTGAAAGTATTTGAAGAGAAACAAGATCAAATCGAACTAAAACGATACGAAACTGAAGAGAAAAGACTGCAATTTGAACAATTAATGCAAATAGTAGGACAAGTTGATGAAACAGTTAATGAAAGAATGCAAATAGTTGAGTCAGATATAAAAGAGATAAATGATGACATTAAGACCATAAAAAAGGCCGTGGACACTCTTGAGAACCAAAGTAGATGACCTCGATTCCATCCAAAGCCAGGTAAAATTTGAAATCAGTTCAATTCAAAACTCAGTTCAAGACCAAATCAGTTCCAGTAAAAAAAACAGTACAAAGTGAGGTACAATATATAATCAGTGCCATCCAAACTAAAGTAGAAACAGAGATCAAAAAAATGCAACAGGACTTACAGCGAGGAAAATACCAGAACACCGTGAGTACCAATTATTCCTTTAGTAAACCACCCACATTCGATCTTGGCCCATGTATAAACCGCAATTTGAGGCCTTGGCAACACCTAATGGATGGGATAATCATGAGAAATCTATTCTCTGGTAATTTCGTTAAGAGGTCCGGCCCTAAAACTCCTCCAAAGCATTCCAGTCGATGAACAAGGTTGAGTCAATTAAAAGAGATAAATGATGACATTAAGACCAAAAAAAGGCCGTCATCGAAACCAAAGTAGATAACCTCGGAGGTAAATTTGAAATCAGTTCAATTCAAAACTCAGTTCAGACCAAATAGTTCCAGAAAAAAAACAGTACAAAGTGAGGTACAATATATAATCAGTGCCATCCAAACTAAAGAGAAACAGAGATAAAAAAAATGCAACAGGTACAGCGAGGAAAATACCAACAAGGCAATCCAACTGATTTTGGACAAGGAAAAATCAATCCTTGAGCCAGGTATACTAAGTCCAACGAAAAAATCCTGTGAAAGCCTCCAAGAATTCGAAGCAGAGATTAGACGGTTAGTACACTTGTCCTACTCAGACCAGCCAGAGGATCATTCTGAATACATTCTACCCGAGACAAGGAGAAAATTGACGCCACATCACAGCAAACCACCACATCTTTATGGACTACCCAAGATACACAAGGCTGGAGTACCTCTCAGACCGATTACAACTTCGCGCAACTCACTAACAGCAGCGCTATCGAAATTACTTCTATCAATCATCCAACCTTTGGAGGGCAAAACATCATCGCACGTCAAGGACTCAAAGCACTTGTCGAAATCATCGGATCCATGGAACTTGGGCCAGAACATCTCTTAGTAAGTTTCGATGGAAGAGAGTGGGTGCCTACTATTCCTTGATGTAAAGTGTCAGAGGACTAGGAACGGAATCCAAAGAACAGTCTACAGGAAGGCTACGCATACAGGATTATACTTTCACTACAATTCCCACCACCCATCTGCAACGAAAATTGGCATCATCAAAACACTAATCCATAGAGCCAAAAATATCTGCAGCACACCAGAGGCTCTCAAAGAAGAACAAGTGAAACTTAGAGAAGACCTTTTGGCCAATGGATATCCGAAAACGATCATTACCAATGCGTTTGAAGAGCTGGATAAACCACCTAGGCAGGAAGAGGACACCACGATAGCAACTCTACTATTACCGTATACTAAAGGCTTGTCGGAGAAACTTAGAAGAATTGCACACAGCTATGGAATCAGAATGCTCTTCCAAAGAAACGACACCTTGAGG
Source organism: Octodonta nipae (assembly GCA_034190945.1). Classification (NCBI taxonomy): domain Eukaryota; kingdom Metazoa; phylum Arthropoda; class Insecta; order Coleoptera; family Chrysomelidae; genus Octodonta; species Octodonta nipae. The sequence continues at coordinate 94,810,492 of CM067221.1, forward strand.
AGCATGATAACAAGAACGAGGTCCGTCTGAATGTGGCAATATTTACATTGGGGAGACAAAGCGACCGCTGGACACCACGATTAAGGAAGACCGCACAGCTACTCAAAGGGCAGAGGTAACGAAGTCTGGGCTAGCTAATCACGCATGGACCGAACACTATAATATCAACTGGGACCAGGCTAGAGCAATTGACAAGTAAGAGCACTGGTACAAAAGAAAATTCATAGAGACAGCATATGTAATCTCGAACGAAAATATAATTAGCGAGCCCAGCGTCCAAATTAAAAATATTGGGAGAGCTCTTCTTCGGCCTCTGCCGCTACGCATCACCGGCAACCAATGACCATGGCCGGCGACACATGACCGTTTAAGGTACAATATAAATACAACGACTCTGAATTTCGCTGATACACAGCTATGGACCAGATAAGACTTCCATTATGACCACTGGTCCGGACGACCTACATGTACCGTTTAAGGCGTAAAATATCGCCGTTCATTTGTCAATAAGATATCTTCGAATACCCGATATTAGATTACATTGGTTTATTTTCAAGTAAGTCGTTTAGTTGGGTTTCGTTTTATGAAGATTCTTTCTATATTCAGCATTTGTCAGTATATGATGTGAACAATTTATGGGTCATTACATCTACTTCTCTCGATTTCTCCTACACGAGTGCTGGTTCTCTTCATATGAAACCGCAAATGAAAAACTTTTTACAATTTCATGTCAAAAATAGGGATTACGAAATATTCGACCTACTGGGGGACGACACTACCACTAGTTACTAGAAAATTAAAAAAAGTCAACATTTTGACAACTAACCAGAGGCGAACTGAATAATCTTCATTAATTAAATGTGATATAATAATATTATAATTGGCCTAAACGTCATTTCTTACCGTTAGTAGGGAAGTTTACAACCGTTTATTTACAGGTGGGAAGGGATCTTTTGACTGGCACTGTATAAACGGAAAAAGTCCGTACCGTACAACATTCCTAAACAGTCTCTAACTGTTTTTATTAGTGTTTCATAATGTTCACCAAATATTTTAATATAGTTGTTCAAGAAAAATATGTCTTCTCACAAAATGAAGAACCAATTATCTATAATGAAAGAAGTCAATATATTTCCCAATATATTATTGTAACATGATTAGAATAATATTTACCAGCAAATCTCATGGCACCTGAAGAAATACTATATCGTTATTATTGTCACTTATATATTATAAGGAGTAATGCTGGACATGAGCATGATAATGAGTCTAGTATTTGTGAATCTCAGTTACAACAACATATAAAAACTTTCTCTTTGTGGCAAAACATTGCAAGATTGCAATTTAGGTGATAATCAGTATACTAAAATAGGCATTAATTTACGTTTAAGTATTTCTTGAAAGCTTAATCGGTTTCCTCAAGACTAAAACTATCATTTTTATAAGGTATCAGAACACTTGTCGTCAATCATTCTTAACATACCTTGAGTGACCATTTTTTAGGATTTGTCATGTATCTGTAGAAGTTTATGGCCTTAAATAACCGCTTAAATTCTTTGGCCAATATTCATGTTATATTGACTAAATTTTATTTATATTTTTCGGGAGCTTCCATGAAAGTATGAAATTAAGACAAGCAATATATCTTTTTAAAATTACGATACATACAAGTTTGTGAATGTCACTATTTTATTAAATACTGTTGATATGTTATCATCTATAGTTGGTTTAGATTTGGTGCATTACATTTTATATTGAAGTTGAAAATAGTAAAATTACTTTCCCTGAATTAGCAAGAATGTCGATAGGAAAACCAAAAATTATTATTGTTTGCAGCCAACAGGACCAAACGAAACTATAAAACTAGACTTGTCTAAAACCCAAACTAGAATTGTTGATAGGACAGAAATGATTTGCGGAATTTATTACATAAAAAATAAATCAACTAATTGATAATAAAATACGAATTAATTTTCCTTACCTTAATTACCCGACAAATACTTGATCAAGGGTAAATGTATAGTGTACCGCTCAAAAGCATTTATTTCGGGAGCATTAAAAAGAGGTATCACACGTAGCATTAAATAGTTGAGGTGATTGGGGGTGTGGGGGTACATCATCAATCCCCCTCGATTTTATATAAAGTGGTCTGAGGAATTTTTCATATCAGTTTCGATAAGGCCATAGCAAGTATTTAAATTATCACCCAGTATATTTATTTCAATAGACCCAGAAGAAATAAAAATACTCCAATTTTTTATTTATTAACTAACCGTCAATGCAAAGTAAAAAATTGTTTAAACAATCGAACCTAATTTCTTCTACGATTTTAATTATAAAAACAATTTCTTTGAGATTAATCTACACCATTTAAAAAAATGTAGTTTCTGTCAATATTAAAAGCATAATAATTTAAATTATTCTAAGCAGAGAACTGATGAAGTAGAGAAAATGTACTATTTTAACAACCATTCACTTGTGCAAATATTGCATTAATAATATGCCAGAAAGTGATCATTAAATTTGCATTTTATAAAAACGTCGTTTGTTCATCGATTATGATGGTTACGATAATAAATGACTTAAACAAATATGGTGTGAGGGGCATCGCATTTGAACTAAGCTTGTTGCAAAATTTGAGGATGGAAAAATTCCCGAAGAAATTAGTAAGGGCGAAACATTTATGTAGGTCTATCTAGTAACAATTATTTTGGTTTGTTAGTAACATTTATTTTTAAATGAATTCGACATATAATTTTCAGGATATTTAGGATGAACATCTGAAACTGCATTCAAAGAAGGCATACTTCTTTATCGTTGTACTGATCCCGTTTTATTAACCGACTGCAAAAGAAGGATGTTCTCAATTTGTATACATATATATATATATATATATATATATATATATATATATATATATATATATAGTAATGGATTTAAACAGACATGAAATAATATAAAAACTTTAGCAAATTGAATAGTTAAATAATTGGGATAATGTAAATAAAATACATACATATAAAACAAAAAAAAAGGAAATTGCAGGAATCATACTACAAGATAGAGTTAACCTAAAAATACAAACAATGTAAAAAATGTTTCAAAAGCAAATTGTTGAAAGGATAAAAGGTGGCATATAAAGTTAGATATTATGTCATCCAGATTTTAATAAAAGTTTAATACTTACATAAAGAAATATATGCAGGGACTCATAATTAGGTCAAACATAAAAAGGTGAAATTCAATTATAAAAATCACAGTAGAGTTTGTAGAACATGTATAGATCACATATTAGGCCAATTAGGCCATGAAAACACCAAATAAAACACATTTTAGATCAAAATTAAGTTTTAAATACATAATTTTTTTAATAAATAGAAGATCGAAATGTCAAAATTATAAAAACCGTTATAAGTCTTCAGAAATGATGGAACAGTAAAGAAATTTATCATAAGATGGAACGTAGTGCATAGTTTATAAAAAGTAAATAGTTCAAAAGATTAAAGTCTAAATTTTAATTACAATTAAAATAGAAAAAGTCAAAGTGCGGAAATGGAAAAGCAGGTGGCAAAATAAATCACATAAATAGGAAATCTGAAAATTTTAAAAAGTGTAAAATTTCTCGTTCTCATAAATTCAGTTTCCATGACAACGAAGTAATCTGATGTCAGAGAAAGAGATACTGATGTATTAATGGTATAAACAAGATTTGGAAGTTCATAGTGGTAAATTTATTTATTTATTTAACAACAATTTGAAAACAACAACAGATTTGAACATTGTTTAATAAGCAAATTATAAAAAAGGTAGTCAAGTGATAATAATAAAGGTTTTACAAATAATAAATATCTGATTGAATGATCAAAAACATTTTTGTACTGAGATATAAAATATTTTGTTTGAAAGAAAGCTTGTATCAGTTTGTATTGTGGAAAAATTTAAATAAATTGTAACTATTTATTTAAAAATTTTGAAAAAGTAATAAATATAATTTCAAAATTAAAAAGTTAAGTGAATCAGAGAAAGATTATTAAGATAAACAAGATATATAAAATATATATTTATTTGAAGATTTGATAAGCGAAAATATATATATATATATATATATATAACAGATATATTATATATATATAATTCTAGAATGCTATCGGGAAGCAGCCAATATATAAAAGTATACTCTTTTAACTATATTTTGAGAGCTTTCAAAAATTGTTTATTTCTTCATCAGTCAAAAACTACAATTAACACAAAAGTTGAATTATAATATTAAGTTAAAATTGGAAACATTATCCAGTAAAAGGTAATATTTTTCATTTCAAATGTATAGCAAAATGACAATATCAAATTGGAATTTACAGAGCAGTTGATTACTATAGAAATTTAAAAAAAACGAAAGATGCAAATTGTTTAATACCATAAAGTTAGTGATATTTAATTAACCAAGATTAGAAATGGAGTGATAGATTTTGAAATTTTGTTATCGATTTCAAGTAAATTGCAATTTATAATGTTAAGTTTCAACAGATCAGTTTTTTTATTTATATTGTCATCAAAGCTATTAATATATACCATCTCCAAAAAAAATTCTTTTAAATGAATTTCGCTCTATTGCAAGGATGCTGGTGTTGTCAAAGTTTGGTGTATGACAGTTTTCAATACAATGACTAGTTAAAGCCGAAGAATCTTTGTTCAATCTTATATCGCTTTTATGAGAAGTTATTCGATCTTTAAGTCTTCTTGAAGTTTGTCCAATATAAGAGGCTGGACAATTGTTACAATCAATTTTATATATTACATTCGATTGGAGAAATGTTGGGATGTTATCTTTAACTTTATTGAACAAATCATTAACAGTTTTAAGAGACCCCTGAGAAAATTTAATATTAGGTTGATTATTGAAAATAAATAAATTTGAATCATTGCTTACATTAGAATTGTAATTTAATAAGGAATTAATTGGTTGCTGATTTCTATGTGTAAATCTTTCGAAAGCTAGAATTTGTGGATTATTGAATAATAATTTATTTAACAATTTGGGAGGATCAGAATCATCAAAAAATAACTGAAACAAAATTTTAAAGTTTTTATCAATAAAACTTGGATGAGAAATTTTTAAAATTCTACTTTTGGTTAGAGTAGAGATTCATATACCTCCCTGAGCTTGTTGTTTTGTATACCAGTCCAACTTGAAGGTGTTATCGTCTCTAAAAACTCTTGTATCAAGGAAAGGTCCTCTAAAATTTGGCCTTCTTCTTCACTGGTGAATTTAAACATGAGTAAAAGTTCTAAATTACTACCAAAAGGTATCCCACAAATAAATTGTCTACATATTTGTTTAAAAACTTGACTTCAAATTCAAGTCTAGAAACACAAACGTCAATAAGATCATCCATTACATATTGTGATAAAATGGGAGACAACTTGGAGCCCATTGGACAGCCGAATATTTGTTTATATGTAGTAAATTGGGTTTAAATCAAAATAAATGTCAGTTAATCAACTTCAAGATGAAGGTTCTCAATTGGTCTCTATATACAGAGTGTCTTCATAGGTAGGAATCAAACCTAAAACCGTCTTATGAATAATATTTGAAGAAAAAATTCTTCATAAAAAGATTTGTCTGGGCTGAAACCTATATTGTAATTATTACATGTCATTTTCACTTGTATTCGAGGTTTGTTAGTAAAACTGTTATCAAACAGAAGTAATTAGAAACTACTGTATCTCATTAGGCCATATGAGTATAAATTTTATAATAAATATTTATGTCACTTTTTCAACTGTGTACTATGTCTAACAATACTAATCAATTTTGGTTAAAAGTAGAGTAGCTTTATTTCTTATATCTCAAATGGTTTTCAAAGTCTATTGGAATTGAAACCTGCATCCAATTATAGCTATATCACTAAAAATTGTATAATGTATAAGTATATTATAAAATTTCTCTGAGGGGAGAATGTAAATCAAAATGTCTGTTAATTAACAGACCTAACAAGTTTCTCGCATAGTTTGCAATTCAGTGGATCTACCTAAGTTGGAAGCAATGTAAAATATTCATAATACATAAATACTTAGAGAACAAGTTATTACATTCAACAGTAAACGAGATTGTTAAAAATAATGTATGTTGCTTGAAGGTAAAATACCTTATTTTTGGCAATATCGATTTGAAAATAGCATCCAATTAAGCCATTACAGAGTTAAAAATTGTGAAATAAATTAATTTTTAAAAAACAATAACCGACTTCAAAAAAGTGACTTAACTAAAAACAGAAAATATTTATTATGTAACAATTAAATACTTTGTCTGAAGTCGGTGCCAAGTTAAACCGAAACTAATTTGCAAAGTACATTTCTGAGTTGTACTTTATTAATGTTTAAAATAGTTTAGTTGCTTAGTTTTGTTTTTTTTTTCATTTGTAAATGATTCGTAACTCGAAACTAGTCACGTAGTGTGAATAAATGCAGTGATAAGAAACAAATAAATTAGTTTCATTTGATCATATATACAGTTTCCAAATATCTATGAGATATTCTAAAAACATTTGGCGTGTTGTTTAAAATCCACCTCTTACCAACGCCACACGCTAATTTATAGCATTTTGAAGGTCACTTATTTAATATGTATTGGATTAAACTATATTATAAAAGCTATTGTGAGGAATAGTCTAGAGATGCTGTGATATTTCTAATGTCTACTTAAATAATGTTCCGATAATGTAATCTGCTATAGTTAAAGTGATCTTGTTATATATTGCCAGATTTTTATATAGGCGACGTTCCTTTGAAATATTATAATTCGACAAATGTTATATTTTAATTTAAACTTATTATCATTAGCAATAATACTTGAATCTTAACACAATAGGATTATTTTATTTCTCCTGAAATTTATTACCATTACAAAGAAAGAGACAGAGACAGTGAGAAAACGAAAGACGCGAACTATATTTCGTAAAAAACTTTCGCTTCCTTCGTTCAGTCTCAAATGAGTGCTGCTCTTTTATTTATTTACGTATTTCGTACAAACAACTGAATTTGATCAAATAATTTATATTTAAAAAAGAACCGACTTCAACTGGCTTTAAATAAAAACCGTTTAAAAACCGTGTGCAATCAATAACTATTTTCTGACATATTTTTTTTTATCTGATTTAAGGTACAATTCTATTGGATATTTTAGCGTATTCTTATCTCTCCCTCTCTCGCTAATTTGTATTTTTCTATATAATCCACATATTCCGCCCTTTAACTCAAATATATTTTTTTATCCACTCTGATAACTATAGTGTTGCTTCGCTCTTATTTCATGAACCTTGTATACGCAACTACTTATGTGCCACACAATTCAACATTTTTTGAACCACCCTGTATAGCTTTAATTCTATTTCACCTTATAGTTCAACCATCCTATATATGGAACTGCTTATGCACCACCCAATATCACATTTATTTGTAAGATTTTTCGAACCCATCTGTCTAACTGTAATTTTACTTCGCCCAATATTTCAACTGGCACATTGAATTTAGATGCACCCACATACCTACCATCGTATACCATATAGAAAACATCGCTCACCTAAAAAAATGGATGTCGATACACTAATGGAATATTTTGTGCTATTTCAATTGACTGCAATGAAAACCGTTACAAACACTCTGTACGATATACTTTCATGGCATATCTTGACATATAAGTTATTTATGATGAAAATTTGACATTTACATTGATGTTTACTGTATTTTACGTTATAGATAACTATACGGAATCAAGCTGGAACATCTCTTTATAGAATACAATTTAAAATATTCAAATTGTTTGAGCCGTATTAGAGAAAAGTGTAGATTTATTGAAATTCACTGAAATGTAGTCCCTTAATTACTGTTTTTTTTCTGATTTTCTGGAAAACCGGAAATCTCACGTTATAGAAAATTATATACCCTTCTGTATTATTCCTTACTACAATGCCGTTTAAATCATCAAATTTGCTTAAACCGTTTTTTAATAATCACTGAGCATACATAAAAAAAACGTAACCTAACCTAACCTCCTCCTATTTGGAAGTCACAAGACCCAAAATCGGCAGGCGCGCTGTCTGTAACGCCGTTTCCATGTAATTCCTAGTTTTGGAATCACCCAAAACAATTCGTAGATTAGCTAAAACCTGACAAAGCAGTAATTACATTTTTCGATAACATTCGTCAGTTGCGCTTCCTTCAACTGATTGGATTCTCAAATCAATTGTTTATGTATTTCGTACATACAATTGAATTGAATATTTTTTCCCTGAAACTCCTACATGTCGATATTCATGTCGCTCTAATATATTTTTTTTACAGGTTGGGAAGCAGTTGAGTTTCAAATTCTCTTGCTTGCACTGCATTTTTGATGATAGAAACATTCTTATAAAGATTGTATATGTCTAAAATGTATTAAAATTATTTTTTAAATAATATTAACAATAGATGTATAACTTAGACAATCGTCTTGTAGAGAAAGTGGCTTAAATAAATTCATATTGCTCTCAGTGTTGAAATAGTTTCACTTATTTTGGAACATTTATGTATTATTTTTATTAAGGTTCAATAGGCAACTTTGCCGCACTTGAATTGAGTCTTGATCATTACCTAACCTTCTTAACATAATATTTTGATTTCAAGACTCAGTACGGCGTGGAGGAATTTTATTTTATTAATTAATTTTAAGTTTTGCTAATTCATTGTTAAAAAAGTTCCAAAGCAAAGAAGGATAGTCATTTTCATAGTTATGAAGGAATGCTTTATTACAGAAAATGATTTCATGAAACGTACTACAGAGGGAAGAGATATAAATAACACTGGCGTTAATACATGTTGCAGAAATTGAGAAAATTCACATTCGTAATTCTTTAAAAGTTTATATAACATATATTGTAACAATATTACGCTAAATTGAAAGGCTCATAGTTGGAAATTAAAATCGCATCAGCATAGGAAATATTTTTATTGTACCGTGCTTAAAAGCATCCATGTTACACGATAAAACATATCACATTAAATGACTTCAAAATAGCCTCTTGAGTAGTGTGTATGACACACAAACAACAACTGCACTTGCTTTCGTTATTTCGAATATTACATTCTCAACAATTGTTTGATCGGGTAACAAAACACTATTAATTTTGAAGAAGCGAGATGTAAAGACCGACATCTAGGATTTTCGGGGAAACTAACAAACAGAGGTTCCGAATCTGGAGCCGTTCCATGTAACCCGTAATTGCTAGGTTAGGTTAGGTTAGGTAATTGCTAGGTTAGAACAAAAGAATGACACCTTGAAGTGAGTATTCAATATCTGTGGTGAAGTTAACCTGAAAATTTCATTGTGACATTCTAACCTAGGAATTACGGGTAACAGCAATTACATGGAACGGCTCTAGATTCGGAACCTCTATATGCTAGTTTCCCCGAAAATCCTAGATGTCTGTCTTTACATCTTGGTTCTTCAAATTTAACGAAATGGTTTAAATGCATAAAGAAGTGCTTGAGAGGACATTCAATTGTGGGAAGTGCAACTGATGAAGGTTCCCTAAGCAGAAACAATATATATTGTCTTGCGTACAAAAGAGTGACACCTGGAAGAGAGTAAAACACTATTAAGTTTATCTTTAGAATCCAGAGATTTGAATGCTTAATTGTAGTTGATGAAAGGGTAGTTCGGCAGCTATAGTTTATCATCTTAGTTAGGTATTCTCTGGAATAGGCATTCAGAAATGTTGTATGATAATTGTTTTAATACAGACAATCCTTGAGGCAGTATTTGTAGGTTATATCAGAAAACATGAGCTGTTCGAGTTTTGCTGCTGTTAACTTTCATCTTCTACTTAAAATCGTTCTTTCAAGTAATTTGACAGAAATACATGTTCCTTCAAATTTTTGCAGGATTCTTAAGCTCAAGTCAATTGAACTACAGAAATAGATAATATTTTGATAAATATTATACTTGAATTAAATATCAAATGTAAAATCAGTTTCGTTAAAACTTATTTTCTAAGTTTACGGATTTCGTTTTATTACTGAGTAGCTATTTCTCATGATCCAGTATGACTTCGAGGTCTGTTTCTTGTTAATGACTAATGATACAATTCAAGAAATTCTTAAGAGAACTTTAGTGTCTATATACGAAGAAGTCTAATGTGTACCGTTTTAATACAAAGCGTCTCACTTCAAATTAAATTGTATAACCGTTAAAGCCTTGCAGGAAATTGAGACAGTAACTACTTCCTAATATAAACAATTTATTTGATGTAATCTTTTTTATATACACATTAACTGAAAATGTGTAACATAAATTCTCGTTGAGATCTCTATTTACACAAAATGGTCTAATTAAATGACCAACTAGTTTCTAAGGTGGCATCTTAAATGCAGAGGTTTTATGGGTATCGGTATTACAAGCAGATTGAATAATTTCTTTTAGATATTGCTAATTGTCGATATAAATGTAAATATTTTATGTACTTTATCTAAATGATATGATATACCAATATTTCACAAGGTAATAATTGACTAGAAAGTGTTTACCAATTCTGGATTTTCCAACACGTATTACGTTTTAATTGTTTTTGGTGGCAGTTTAGTTACTAACGGTAATATTTAAACTGAGTTAAAATTTTCTTTCCCGATAATCACATTCGAAAGTCGCTAAATGGTCTAAACAATCAAAAGCAAAAGTTATTTTGTTTTGCAGTGGTACGCATAGCTCAAGGTTAAGTGAATAAGGTGATGACCTGTTTTCTCTAGTTGTCAATAAACAGTACATTGATAGCTTTGTTTATTAATCAATGTTCACTTCATACCATTTGTCTGTCAATCAGATTAATTACGGAAATGCTGTGGAACCTTTGATGTGTCACACATGTAAAAACACAGTTTTACACTCTAACACCAAACCTTTATTTTAAACACTCAACGCCGTTTCAACAACTCTAAGTTGTCATCATCAAGGAGTAAACCAACTAAATCGAAATTACAGTTTTCTCAAATTTATACCTACCACTAAACTATTACATAAGTAATTAGTACAAAGGGTAAATCCCAAGTTCTTGCATTCTAAATAACAAATTTCACAGATAAGGCAGATTTTATATAATACAATTATGTAAATTAGGGTAATCCATAATTACTTACCTGGTTTTACCCTACATTATAAAGTAATGATATTTTTAATACTTATTTTATGTATTTTTAGAAAGTAAACTAAATAATGAGCTGTATGGGATATGGCCCTTATCTGAATTCATTAGATTATTATTTTTATAAATCATTAGGCTTTCGTAAGAGTCCAGTTCCTTCTAATTATTTGGTTGTTTAACTAATTTTAAATAAGTTAGATCTACAGAGTGGTTGGGTTCTAAAACATGATGTGCAACACTAGATTTATCCGCCCTTCCATATTTCAAATGCAATATGCTCTTTGAAAAGGGTACTGATAGATCTGCGTATCTGTTCATAATACTTTAAATCACAATCGTTACATTTCGTAAATACCCGACTTCTCGAAATCAGCAAGTTTATCTTTAAGATTGCTCAACAATTTCTGTAGTGTTGTAGTTGTTCTATACACCGCCTTCATATCAAGTTCTTTAAAAACTTTCTTAAACGCCCTAGTATAACGACTGTACGGAACCGAGACAAACTTTTGTTCCTATGACTCATTTCGAAAAGTTGATAGTTCATTCATTCGTAACCGAAGCCGTTTCTTCCTAATTAATTTATCTATAATATCTGTTGGATAACCATTACATGCAGCTATTTTTTATTTTCATTTTCAATTGCACTTTATTGAGAGGGAATGTCAACAATCGATGTATAAGGAAATTAATCCCCACCATTTTATGTTGTTGACAGTGAGAAGACTATTATATATTATATATTTATATTAGATAAATATCTATATGGGCTAGTATCCTTCCTATATACATCAAACCCTAACTTATTATTATCATTTCTTAAAACTAATACATCTAAAAATGGTATAGAACTCTTATTTTTCTGTTCATATGTAATTTTAAAAGAAGCAAACTTATTGTTAAGTAACAAAATCATATTGAATAATATTGAACTCATTAAATCTAGCAAATATGTCATCCACGTACCGTATCCATACCTTAGGAAAATCCTGGGATCATTTTTCTTTCAACTTCGAACCTACCTATGAATAAGTTGGCAAGGAACGGCGACAAGGGGTTTCCCATTGCCGTTCCTTCCTTCTGGTCATAAAAGCAACCTCCAAACTGAAAAAAATTTTGGCTCATACATAATTTTGTGAGGGAAATTAACTCACGCAGTAAGTCTTCCAGGTACTTCAGAGTTTGTGGAATGGGTACACTAGGAAATAATGAACTAACATCAAACGATACCAAAATTTCTCCAGGTTGCAGTGAAACGTTTTGTATAGATTGAATAAACTCTAAAGAAATCTTTACACTAAAGATTAATTACAATTATAATTGGAGTCTCACGAACCGGTGTTCTACTATTATAAAAGTGGGTAATAATAATTTTGAATAGTATAATTTTCGTCATATTAATATATCTATCTAGAGATTGATGACCGGATTATTGTCAATGGACCTGGAACATTTTTGGTTGTATACCATTTAAAAAGTTGTTTGCATTTCTTGGCGTATCAGCTTATTTTGTTATTTAGCCTTTTATGGCAGTTGAGGTACCTACATTTTTTTTAGGATAACGTCCATTCAAAGTCTGAAGCCCTTATACAATTACTCTTGTTTTTTTCTGCCGAGCTGTCACGCTGTCACATTTTATTTTTGCCGAAACTACGTAAAATTTTGTATTCAGAAGTACATAAGATAAATCAAAGAATTCTTCTTTGGGGCTACCTACTCGTGGAGAGAAATTCCTTCCTTAATCTCCGAGAACATATAGCCCCATTCAAAAATTTACAGGAAACATAAAGCTAAAATCCTAACATTAATTTTTTGTGGTAAATTATGAAATAAAGTAAAAATAAAAACTTCCAACACATGTTCTATATTAAAGGAAAGTTCTCATTTAGGTTTTTGTAATAGACAAAGTCCCACCCATTCACCTCTTAATCTCCTAAGCTGCTGGCCTCACCCAAAATTTACACCAAACCAGTTAATATTATCATTACAAACTTTAGATAATTTAGCAATAATAGTTTGGTTTTGATCCTGAGTTATTAATGGGATTTAACTCTTTGCCTACACACATGTATAGAGTCTATCCATATACATCTCCAATACCCATTTTGTGATTCTGCCTTTAGTTTTCTGGTCATATATTCAATGCCGTCCTTATAGCTTGCGCATTCAACCTGAACCTCCGCAAATTAGAAATATAAAAGGCATGCATTATTATCAAGTTGAACACCCATAAGGACTTTATTTTCTTTTTCCATTGATCTAGAGCTTTTGCTACGTAGATTTTAAAAAGTGTGGGAGAGTTCGATCTAGACTCAGACGCGGTTCTCACCCGGAACCTAGCTTAGTTCATATATATATATATATATATATATATATATATATATATATATATATATATATATATATGTTTTTAAGTTTCCGCGGGCACTAAATGTGTTAGGTGGTTTCCGGGAATTTATCCGCGTAGTTTATAACTGATCCCTGCCGGGATCGATGTTAAAATGACGACGTTTCGGCAGAATCACATCTGCCCTCTTCAGGTCGGTTCACATAATTCTCGTAGCCTTCTGCTTACGCTTCTAGTTACTTAGTATTCGAGTAATCTTTTTCCACAACTGAAAATTTTATGGAAAAGATATTGGTATATTATATTTCATCTTTGGATTATGATCAAGAATTGTTGGATATTCATTACTTCAAAGGTAATAATATCTAATTTATCTATTTCTTAATAGATCAGTACCTGTCAGTGTCTTATATCGCATTTTAATTGTATATGACTTAAAACTGCTCTTGACGGGTCTTGTTGACGCATCCACTGTAAATGCTATCTTGTTTTCATTCGTTTTTTTTCCATTTTGTGTTTTATGTTTCGTAGATTCTTATATTAAGCAACATTTGCATTTTCCTTTTTGTCTTTGATGATAGTATGCATATACTTCAATGATTGTATGTAGTTGTTCCTCTGTGTCCCTATTATTATTAACAACAAATTTAAACACTATTTTGCTTGTTTAAATTAATTTTATACTAGCATTTTACACACGGTTGCTTCCTCAGTCTTCAGTCGCATTATTGAAATTCAGAAACCAAGGAAGTGAAGAAAAATGTGATGAGTTTGTTCCCATTGTTCTTAACTGCACTGTTAGAAAACATTAAAGAGAAAATTTTATTTGACGATATAAGGAAACATACAAATACCGTTGCGTGCATGCAATAAAAAACAGGAAGTTTTAAAGTAAACTAAACATTTTAGTTTAAATTAGGTAAATGTGCAAATGAAAAAGATGACTAAACTAAAATATGTATATTGTCTTCTTGTGAGGTTCCATATCAGTATTGCATTAAATTGCCAGTATTTCAGTTATGTTATATCTATAAATAATTTATTTTTGAGCCGAACATTCAATATTTCAGTAACCATAATGAAAGCGTAAAATGAACGACTGTAAACGTTAATTGGCACATGCTATTGTCGTATAATTTATTAGTTAATATATTTAATATTTAAACTTAAATACTATTTTGGTAACTGATTATTCAAATGATTATATTCGAATAAACCTATTTTATTACTGCTAGTACTTTAGAAAGTTTTATGGTTGATTAATATATGCTGTTTAGTTGAATTAGACAACTTTTCAAATAGTTAAGAATCAATTTGAGAAAAACTCATTTTCTATAAAGACTATGACAGACTTTTCTATGTTTTAATAAATAATTAAAAGTTTTAGGATTAAGCTTTAATTAAAAAATTATAAAAAAAATAAATTTTGCCTTTGACCAAGTAATACAAGTTACCATTCTACTTGTAAAGGCGCCCATACCCATATAAATAATGCTTAAAGAGAGAATATTTATGTATGTATGCTCAGACTAAGCACCTATACAAAACAGCTACAAAAACATTCACTGTTTTTGGGCAGCTACCTACAAAGTTATAACTAGAAGCAATATTCAATTCAAAAACCTGCTACAAATTTGATAAATTAGTGTATACGTAAACAATGCCTGACATAAGTTTGCTTGGCACTGACATCGATTGTAGGTAAGTAATTAATATATAGTAAGCACCTCTAATTATTTATATTTATTATTTTGGGTGTAGCTATTTAACAATGGTGATTATTTCTTGTAGCTCTTTTATTTGTAGGTGCTTAGTATTTATATACCTACATAAGTAGGTACTGTGTGGTGTTCGGTTTTTGCTTCATTATTTTGAACTTATTAGTTATTTCTTTTAAATCAGTTAATTTAAAAAAAGTGCCACAGTCAACGTAGACTGAACGATGCAAGCGAAAACTTCTTTCGAAATAATATACATCACATTTCTAGTTATCTTCCTGTCCCTGTTTTTTTTGCGTCATTCTTAGTAATCGAGATAAGTTTTAAATTATAATATTTATTTATAATTATTATAATTCAAACCTACTACCCCTATTAAATATTCCGGCAAAATATACCGAGGTCACTTAAATATACTGATCAAATTATATATTTGCAGATTCTTCCTTTGGATTCAATTACAAAATTTTTATACTCACTATAATCGTGTTGATTCGACTAAAATAAATCACAATAGGTTCAATATTTAAAACAACACCGATTATTAATACTCCACAGCTGATCGCTTCCATTTGTCGATTCAATTCCACTTAGCTTTACTCTGCCCTGGTCTTGTTGCCCTCACCTTCTTACTCCCTCATCGACTCACTGTTCTGACACATTAATTGTTTACAGTTTCTGTTTACGGAATGACGTCGAGCTCGTTTCTTTATCATCAAAGCATTTTCTGGAATCTTTTTCTTATTGCTCTTGTTTATTTGACTGTTTTTTGTCGTTGGTTTGTAAATTTTGTTTTTATTTAAGGATGATTAATTTCTCAAAGGTTTCCTATTTTGACAGGGTAAAATGAATTGTTATAACAATATTAAAACAAGTATCTGTTTCAGAACAAATCTGAATAATGAAAAGAACTTGGGCGACCAAGCGTCGCTCTGGAATTCGAAATGTCTCCAAGTTAGCTACATGTAAACATACGTTTCATAAGACGTTTACTTTATAAAATTCCCTTTCACTTACCTAAAAATAAGAAAATAATTCATAAATAATAAATTTCATACACAAACAGAGACAAACCTGTAAAGAAACTTATCGTTTGGTTTCAAAGTCAAAGCACTTTTTGGCAATTTTTTTGTGATGTTGACCTGGTATTTATAAAATCAGAAACTTGAAATTCAACATAAAACCTACCTTGGTCTGCTCACAATTGCTAAGCGGCTGCTTTTCATCAGGAACTATAAGGGGTGAGGGTAAGATATTTTCATCAGGAACAATAAGGGGTGAAGGTAAGATATTAAAACACAAAATTTATTTTTATTAAGGGCGCCATTTGGTGAAAAACCTGTTAAGTGAACATACGTTAAAAACCAAAAAACTGTATGTGGTTGTGATGTTGTTTCACACCGGCTATATTGATACTGTATATATTCCTTTTGAATGAACTGCTTATTATCTTATTTTATTCTGAAAAAATTGTGTTCAATACTTTCACTTGTGCTTAAAATTTCTCTTATCAATCGATAGGATGGGTATATAAAAAATATTCAAAATGTAAACAGAGAAGAATTTAATAAAAAAATATAAAAAATATGTGACACTCTTTTTAGTAGATAAATTTGAAAAATCAGATGTCTATATTGTTAAAAAATAATGTATTTACAAAACGAAATCGAAGTGGAAATTAGTATATTGACAAAAAGAAACAAAGAGATATTTGGAAAAACATCTACTCAACTATAATCAAAATGATTTCCTCAATAAAAGATACCGGTATAAACCCTGAAAAAAGATTTTCGATTATCATATACTTAAAAGCAGGAAAAACAGGATCCCAACGATTTTACTTCAACCAAAAATGGCCGCTTACCTTTTCAACAAAGGGTTAGCCTAATCTATAAATTATTTACCCATCAGCTCCCCATAGAATACACCATTCGGCTATCGTCTCCTACGTACATGAAAATTTTACCGTACTGCCACTTTACTCGAACGCAATTATTACTCGCACACATCCGTGAAATTTATTTCGGCATTCAGACGACAAGAGCCTTCGAATCTTGCGTTCGGTTTTCGAACCAGAAAATCTCGCCCACTAAAACGATCCGGAGCGAGACCATGCCTTGTGCCTAAATTTTGCACTGGATAGGGCCGGTTTCAAACAAATTACTTCGCACTAGAGAAATTATGAGGTAAAAGACATGAATTAATCAAACAAAGTGTAAACAAGTATTTTATGGATGTCTATAATATCATTTTGGTAAGTTTCGAAGCATCAAACTTTTACAGTGCTAACAAAAGATACTGTCTTGGGTATCGCCGGCTAGTAGAAATTCGAACAGACAATGGGCAAGCCGCTCTAGGATCACTGACACGCTAGTTCCTGGAACCTACCAAAAAACAATTCCAGTTACAATTACACAGTTCTAGTGGGTTTTACTTTTCATCCACTAAATCAAAAGGTTAGTCAAAAAGGATTCAATTTTTCACACGTTAAACCTTATACCACAAAACGATAATTTCTATGCTAATAAGTTCATATGAAGAATGTGCTCTAAGGTCCATTATTAATATGCATTTCACGCTACCTCCAGGAGTAAATGCTTTAAAGTCCGATATTATGGAATTTAAAATTCGGTATTTACACCAAATTCAAATATTATTCAGAAGTTTGTAGACGCGAAATGTAAGACCGACATCTAGGATTTTCGGGGAAACTAGCACCCAGAGGCTCCGAATCTGGAGCCGTTCCGTGTAATTGCTGTTCTCCCGTAACTCCTAGGTTGGAATGTCACGATATTTTCAGGTTACTTCACATGTCAGAGATATTGAATACCCTCTTCGGGATGTGCTCGTTTTCCCGAAAATTCTAGCTGTCGTTCGTACATCCCGCGTCTATAAATTTACTGTTATGTATCAAATACATAAATATGTGTTCGAGAGGATATTTATAATATACAAAAGAATGACTCCTCCAAGATACTATTTTTCAGAAGTGTTAATGTAAAATGTTTAATTTGTAATATGAACTTGGTCAGCACACATGTAATGGTAACTTGGTAATATGGTAACCCCAACTGGTAACCTTGCCCTTTATTGTTGTGTTCTGACTTGTGATGTATGTCTAGTCGCTAACTTAAAATAGATAGTTAGAATATTTATGAGAACGACAAACAAATTTTGTGCTAGTATTGAATATTAATTGTATGATTCTTACACAGTAAACTAAGTTTTATGGGTATTACAAGGTCAAAGATGTGTCGACCCAGAACGAAGTGTTGGAACAAATTCTAAGCATTTCACTACCATATTGATCTATTTCCTTATGTGTAAGTGTGGGCCTACGTTAAGAAGTATTTATCCTTTATTGTTTAATATCTTTAAGTTTTTCTTTTGTGATGTCGATTGATTAGTAGAAAATCTTCAGTACTCTTCCTAATTGTAAAATTGCTCTGTTATATGAAACTGTTGGGCAATAAACGCTATTGGTCGTATTATATGCATATATTAATTTCGCTCGTGCAACTTTGGCTACGGTTACCTCATTAAAGGCCCATAAAAATGTTAATAAGTCAACTTGACTTAGCAAAATAGGGCAATCAGTGTTTTTGTTTCTTCAATGGGTCTTATTTTGTGCATTTAATATACATCAATGCAGTGATTACACTATTTATTGATGTCGCATTACAAACAGTTTCTACTGAAGAACTCAGAGATAAACATTAATGCCTTAATCATTGACTTTTATGGAATAACTAGGCCATAACTTCTTTCCATCAGGCTTTACGCAATGACACAACAGTGAACCATCATTGTGTATTGAAATTTATGAATGTAAATACAATCGTCGCAATATGAACGAACTCGGAGACAAATTAATTGTTACGATCCGCTCCTATTTGTAAGAAGAGAATGTTGCGTTCTAAATGATTAATAGTTATTAGATGTGATAAGCTTGAAACAAAAGATTTCCGTCAATAATTTTTTTCCAAAAGATGCAGTTATTCAAGGTAGGATATTACTTGTGTTTAATATCTGAATAACTGAAGAGAATTCCCAAAATTATTTGAAGATGAAACAACAAGCGGTCTTGTTTTTAACCGACTTCCAAAAAGGAGGAGGTTATCAATTCGTCTACCACGAGCGATTATTCAAAAACGGAAAAAGGAAGGTCCCATATATATTATAACATGAGATTTACGGTTTTCTAGAAAATCAGAAAAAAATGCTTTTGATGTTAGTTTATTTTAGAAACAAAGTTAAGTTACACTCCCGTGAAATTGCAGAAAATATTCCATTAGCTCATTAAAAAAATTTGTTATTCCGACGATCTCTTCTGTGTGGAATACTGTTGAAAGTGTGTGCGTGCGTGCATGTAATATTAGGTGGTACATAAGGAGTTATATGCATAGGATGGTTGAAATATAAGTTAGAATTGAATTAGTTACACAGGGTGGTTCTAAAAATATTGTATTGGGTAGCATATAAGTAGTTCCATATACAAGGTGGTTGATATAAGAGTGGAGCAAAACTATAGTTATACAGAGTGGATAGGACTGAGAATAATTACAGTTCTACAACAGGCTTTAAAAATTGTCAGAAATAGTTAAATAGACAGGATGGTTAAAATATAAGGTGGAGTATAATTGCAGTTATATAGGGCGATTTAAAAAAGTTATATAGCTTGGAGCATAAGTAGTTGCTTAGACAAGGTCTTCGAAATCAGGGTGCGGTAAAATTATTGTTATTCAGGGTGTATCAAAAATGTGGTTTATAAGAATAAGCAGTTAGGATATTTGAATTATAGGACATAGGACAGGGTATAATTATAAACATGGCTTAAAATTGAATTAAATGGTAGAGTAAAATTATAGTTATAAAATAAGGTTCAAAAAGGTGAATTTTGTTATAAATATAGAGTAGACCATGAGTAGTTGCCTAAATGGAATACTAGATATATAGGGCGAAGTAAAATAATTGGTATACAGGAATAATTTAAATAATAAAAATAGAACGAGTCAATAGTGTGGAGAGAATTTATATTTATACAGGGTGGTTTTAAAGACAATTGTGGTATTGTGTTGAGTTGAATTATAGTTGTACAGGGTGATTCAGAAAATAATAGTTCAATAAGTTATATAGGGGTGACCAGTACACAGAAGCATATACAGTGTGGATACAATATATAGTGAATTTGTTACATTTATAGAAAGTTGTCCAAACAATAAAACAAGTAAAAAAGTTAAAATATATTTGGAAAGAGAGAGAGAGAGAGAGATAAGAATACGCTAAAATTTTCAATTGCAATGTACCTTAAATCAGATAAAAAAGAAGATATATTTGAAAATAGTGATTGATTGCACACGGTTTCTAAACGGTTTTTATTTTAAGTCAGCTGAAGTCGGTTCTTTTTTAAATATAAATTATCATAGTTACAATTCCTATCACAGAATGTGAACAGAAAAACTGACAATCGCAAAAGTCTAATTTATAAAATAGAACTAAAAATTAAATGAATTGTTTTATACCAGATGGCCCATGAATGTGTAGACGGAAGACTGTGTCTATAATGATATATAATTTAAAAATCTTCCTCCAGAAGAGCATGAGAGATATTGTGGGATACAAACTAAAATACTTTTACTGGGATTCCGAGACATATACAGTGTTATGTATAATAAGCTTGTATTTTTAAATTAATTCATATTGTTATATATTTGGATTCCATAATCAATTTTAGTGGGACACTGTGTATCGTACACGATACCTGAAAGTAAACTTATCAAAATGGCAAATAATTATAAGTATTCTCGTCACTCGGCTATTTTGACCGGATGGTGGTATTTTTTCAATTGTCTTCTAGTAGTTGTTTTCTGTACTTTGATTTTTTAGATTTGGTGAGAGTACTTTGAAATACACTTTACACATTTTTAGAATGCCTAGAGTGTCCACTAACATTTATTCGAAGAATAAATAATATATTTAATGTTTAGAGAACAAATATAATTTCGAGGTTACTTAGTGTATCTAAATATGTATTTGCTTCGAAAATCTAAACTCAAAAACTCAACGTAGGCAAATTTTTATTTGAAAATATTCTTTTACATACCTTAAATCTTATTGGGTCCTGTTCCAGCAAAAGACTGGTCTTCAACAGTGCACTGAAATGAAAAAGTAACATGTGGTGGTTCACCACTTTGCCAACCTCTTCAAATTTTGCCTGTGGCAGCATTTGATTAAGTAACATCAGAGGGTTAATGGTGTCGGCATTTTCAGGCAATTTCTTGGAAGGTTTGCTTTCGCCTTTTGAAATGGCACCAACAGTTGAAGTGTTATTTTAATAGTATTTGGATCTTCTCCCCAAGAAGAAAACCACTTGAAAATAGCAAATGAGGCAACATGTTGCCACGGAAGTGGCGCTGGTGTAGACTCAACTTCTGTTACATCTATCTTTTCATTTCCTTCATCTTTTTTTTATTGCTGTTTTTTTCTCATGTTTCCATCTTACAACTTAACCAAGTATTGAAACCTTAAACCTAAGCTCGAAATCAAGAAAACTTATGCAGGCGACTTGAGGACCCTACATATTTTGGATGTATATGTTAAATATTATTCATTTTGACTTAATTTCAATTACATTCATTTAATACTCTCTTCTTATTTTATAGTAAAATATGATATGTCTTTTTCCGATATTTTGAAAAATTGTATATGGTATGTCTTTGAAAAATATAGATTGGACCACTTCATATTCCTCCATAATAGAATAGTTTGAACTATCCAAAATAGTTCAGCCATTTTTAAGAAACGCTGCATATAAAAAAAATTATACAGGCGAATAGAGTACCTTGCTTCTTTTTTAAAAGTCGTTTAAAAATGTATGTTTAAGAGGTACAATCTAGAAACAAGAACTAGGATTTTCAATAAAATTGTTACCTGTCAATCTTACTTCTTTTAAAGTCAACAAAAATTTGAATACAATAAAATGTCTCAAGATCTCCAAGAATAAAAATACTCCATTAAGTAAAGATAATTGAAATCGAAGAGAGAAAAAGAGTTGTTTTTTTTTTCAGTGATAAAAGTCTGTAGTAGTTTTAACAAGATAGCTTTATAAAAAAAAAATCACCGACTTTAATGCAAAGTCATAATAATGTCATTAAAAAGTAAAAAATAATTCAATTGGATATTTAAAACGAAAGCTATTATGTGTTCTACAAGACTGCATTTGAAGTTGATGACAAGGCTAAGAAATGCATATATTTTACATAGGAATATAAACAGCTTTATAAATTAAACTGTTATTAATTTATAAAGCTATTTATACGCCACGTTCAAACGCAGTCTTGTAGAACATATAACAGCTTTCGTTTTAAATATTGAATTATTTTTTACTTTTTAGTGTCATTATTTATACTATGCATTTTTTTAAAAAAGCTATTTATTTTGTGCTTTTTAGTTGTATAAAGGCGTAACTGGACGCATGTTTCAATTGTTACTAACTTTGTTTTATAACTTTTTTTATAGAAAAACCAGGGGTACTTTAGTATTAGACAAAATTCAAAACTGACATGTGACGATTTTATTATAGGTTCTGGATCACGCAAATCATTCTATGAAAACTGGAAGAATATATATTTTTAAATATTAATATGTTAATATTTGGGTAACAGAATTTCACTCGGAAATTCAAGGTTTCGAAACAGATGTGAAGATATATTTGTAAATATGCCATGCACATAAATTTATCCTGAGACTAAATGAATCAGTTTTATTTCAACTCTCTAACATTTATTGAGACACTCTTTATAATAATTCCACTTCATAATATACTTCAACCTCTCTCTATATGTTTATGGACCGAAGTTTGTGAATCACTCTATAAAACTATAACACTTTATATTCCAACCATCCTGTATAACAATAACACTTTATCTTCCTACCATTCTGTATATGCGATTGCCAGTGGACCACACAAAAACACTTTTTGTTTGGATTTTTTTTAAATCATCTACTATAAATTAATTCCCTCCAGCCCTATATTTCAACACATTGTATACATACAACACCTTGTAGCGTACCCAATAAAACATTTCTTATTCTAAAATTTGTTTAATCACCCTGTATAACCGCAATATACCTTCTCCAGCGTATATTGCAACCACTCTAAATATATAACTGCCTATGGGCTACAAATATATAACTTTTGTTCTAACATTTCTTAAATCAAGCTGCATGACTATAATTATACAATTTAACATTTTATGAACCACCCTGTTAAACTATAATTCCTCTCTACCCTATACTCCAACCATTCTTTATTTGTAACTGCTAAGGGGCTACCCAACCGGTATAACATTCTTTAACCATTTTTTAAAACAACTTGTATAACATATGTTCTATTCCACCCCATCTTTCAACTATCATATGTAATCAACTGCTTGTGGGTTTCATGATATATTTTTTTTCTAGCTTTTTTTCTAACCAACTTGTATAACTACAATTTCTCTCCACTCCACTGTTCTAACTCCTCTGTATATGCAACTGCTTATATACCATCCATCAAAACATTTAGTTTGTAACATATTTTAACCATCCTGTATAATTATAATTCTAAATCACCCTATATTTCAACGAACTTTAGATAAGTATCTAAAACTGTTTATTGGCTACAAATAACATTTTTAACCATCTTGTATAATGGGTAACGATAAACTAGTATAACAATAGTAATGGCAGGAAATGACACAGAGTACTCACCTTCATGTGTGCCTCAAATTAACTTGTGACTCGTAAGCTTTTACCGATCTTAAAATTGGCAACATTCTTTGATTGAAAACGTTAACTAACGTTAATTCATGACCAGTTTCGATATTGCCAAAAGAAATGGTAGATCCTTCACTATTAAGGATAAATGCACCTTTTTGACAAACCTTGTATACAGTTATTAATAAAAGTAACCTGCGATGATTTCGTTTTAGGTTTCAAGACTATGAAAAATTTTTTCTAGACTTATTATTATTTTCTAAATATTAATAAGAAGAAATTATTGCCGACAACATAGAGTCAGTAAATAGGAATATATTAAATAAGAATGCTATTCTCTCTCTTAATGTTAGAAGTTTAAATGCTCATATTAATGACCTAAGAATATTTGTTAACAAACAACAAACACAGTGAAAAACCCAATGTTATAGTCTGTTCAGAGACTTGGGATCTACAGTATCCTAATTACTTATCATTAACAGGTTATAAAATGTACTATAATTTAAGTAAGATAAACAGATCAGATGGAACAGTTGTTTATATAAAAGACAATTTAATTGAAAATACTGAAGTATTTACTCTAGGTAAACTTAAAGTATTAAATTCAGTAATAAAATTAGATCAAAGTGATAGTTCACCTATTGAAGTAACAGCCATGTACAGGTGTCATGATTTACCTAAACAAGAGTTCATATTTGAATTAAAACAATTTTTAATAAAAAAAAGAAAAGTCAAAAATCACTTGATAATAGGTGATTTTAATATTGACCTAATTGATGTTGATGACTGCAGTCAGGAATACTTGACCAATTATCTGGAACACGGATACTTACCGGGATTTAAAACTATAACAAGACCGTCTAATTTAAATCCAGTACAGGGCACTTGTATCGACAATGTATTTGTTAGGTTGCAAACTGTTAAACCAACTGCGTTAAAATTTGAAAACCTTTTTAATGATCATTATCCACTATTTTTAATATTTAATAAAATTAGAGATCAAGTTAAAGAAAAACACAGTATGCAAATAGATTATAAAAAATTGGTTGAATTAGCTGAGAATATTAACTGGGACTGTATACTGGAAGAACGGGACCCAAATAACGCCATGGAGTCACTCACAAAAGAAATAGCTATGTGTTTGGAGAAATCAAAACAATTAAAAAAGTCAAAAAAATATATACCTAGAAGTAGCTGGATTACCAGATCGATCATAAGATGTTGTAACAAAAAAGATCAACTATATAAAACATGGAAATCAAATCCGGAAAATATCCAAAATAAAATTGCATATAAGAACTATGTAAAGATTTTAGAGAAGGTTATAAATAATGCGAAAACATTATATGATAGGGATGAAATAAACAAAAATTTAAAAATCCTAAAAAATTATGGAATATAATAAATACAAAACTTGGCAAAAAGTGTAGATATCATCAAAATATTAGTTACATTTACAATGAAAATAATCCAAAAATTATGAAACCAGAACAAATTGCTAATGACATGAAAAATTTTTTTTGTAATATTGGGTCTCTACTTAGCCATAAAATACAGCAACCAACAAATGCCATAAATAAATTACCACCTCTTAACCCTGAAACCATATTTATAACACCAACTAATAGATTTGAAGTTATTAAAATTATTAAAGAATTGAAACTTAAAAATGGTGGGGTAGATAACATTCATGCGAAGACTATTTTAGCTTTATCTGAGCACATTTCTGAGCCGCTGACTCATATGGCCCAATGCTTTAAAAAGGCTGATGTTATACCTATACATAAATCTAAAGATAAACACTTTACATCAAACTATAGGCCTATTTCATTGGTATCAAACTTTGCTAAAATATTTGAAAAGATAATTTACACTAGATTATTGCAATTTGTTAAAAAATATAAAATATTATCAAATAGGCAATATGGATTTAGACAAAATTTGGGAACCAAAGACGCATTGAACTACTTAACAGACATTAAATATAACAAATTAGACAAGAGTCGTCCTGTAGCTGTGACATTCTTCGACTTTGCCAAGGCGTTCGACACTGTTGACCATCAGATACTACTTGACAAGATATACAATTACGGTATAAGGGGTAAAGCTCATAAATTAATAGAAAATTATTTAGACAGTAGGCACCAGAGAGTAAAAATCAATAATATCATGAGTGAATTCTCTCAGATTAATACAGGTGTTCCACAAGGAACTGTCTTAGGACCGTTTCTGTTTATATTATATATTAATGAACTTTTAAAGCTATTGCCTGACGGTATTGTAATATCATTTGCCGATGATACGGCTGTTGTAGCTAGTGGAGACACTTGGAAGGAAGTCGAAACTAACATGAACAACTACCTAATTGAAATAAGTAATTGGCTGGCTGTAAATAAATTATCACTAAATATTGACAAAACTGAGTATATTACCTTTGGCAACTATTCTAACAGTGTTCCTGAACGCATAAACATTAATATCAATAGACTCAATATAAAAAGGGTAGAATATTTTAAATATCTGGGTGTAGTTCTCGACTATAGGTTGACGTGGGAATTACATATTAAATATATTTTAAGTAAAACCTTATATATATTTCTATAATTTAAGTAAATCTATGAACACTTAAAACTTACTTATGTTATACTACGCTTTTTTCCATAGCGTTATTAGCTACGGAGTAATAGCATGGGGAGGAGCATATAATAACACTTTACAAATGCTTCAGCGATTTCAAAATAGACTACTAAAAATTATAGAAAAGAAACAAGTTATACCTAACCAAAAATACCCACTCAACATTAAACAACTGTTTACATGTGAATCTGTAGTATATCATTATAAAACGCTTAGTATTGTATTCAATAATTCTACGAGCATAACAAGAAATAAAACCATTCAAATCCCCAACAGAAGTAAAACTCTCAGCGTCAAGAATAGTTACTATGGAGCAATAATAACATTTAACTCTTTACCAAATAAACTTAAAATATTGGCAACAGAAAAGATAAATAAGATTAAAACAAAACTTAAACCCTGGATTATGAAAAATGTATGAAAGTACTTAGGATACAACTGTTGTGTTATGGACAACTTGATATATGTGTATATATGTATATATATATATATATATATATATATATATATATATATATATGTGTATGTGTGTATATGTGTATATATATTAAGTACAATGAAACTTTTTTTATCCAATTAGTTTAATTTTAGTTAATTAGTTTACTTAGTGGTTAGTTTGTAAGTATATACCAGCCTACGAGCAGGTAGCTTTGTTACCTTGTAGGATTTACTATGTAATATGCGTGGAATGTATCTGGTAAATAAATAAATAATATATATATATATATATATATATATATATATATATATATATATATATATATATGTTTTTACGACGTTTCGGCAGAGTCACATCTGCCCTCTTCAGGTCGGTTCGCATAATTCTCGTAGCCTTCTGCTTTCGCTTCTAGTTACTCGAATACTAAGATTTTCTGAAGCGAGCGCGCTGTTATATAGTCGCGGCTCGGCGCCTATCGGTTGACACCGTGAACGGCTACGTGTGATTGGCCCTTGGCGCTTAGTGGGCACGGCTCCATCCTGCTGATTTGTTATTTCCGGTTGAGTTGTTATTGGACGGGTACGGGCCGGTACGGTGTTTAATAGGATTTTCTAACAATTCGATAAGTTCTGAATACCATTGCCTGCGTTTAGACTGTGAGGTCTCTTCGCTATTTCAATTGCCTCTCTTACGAGTCTTGATTTCGGGTGTTCTATATTTGCCAGTACTCTGGTGTCCTCAAAGTCTATTCGGTGTGCCATCGTGGTGGCGTGTTCCGCAATGGATGTTGTTTTTTCCTGCTTCCTTACAGCGTTCTGGTTTTCATCACGTCTAGCTTGAATTCTTCTATTAGTTTGCCCCACATAGGTTTTATGACAGTCTGCACATGGAATCTCGTACACTCCCTGTTGTTCTAAAGGGATCCTCGTCTTCGGAGTACTCAACACCGTGTTTATTTTTCTGGCTGTATTGAAAATAGTATCGATATTGTGTCTCCGTAGAATTCTTGCAATACTGTCCGTGGTCCCCTTGACATACGGTAAATAAGCCTTGATTATTGGTGTCTCATGCTCCTCGCCTGTTTGTCTCGGTTTTGACTTTAGGGCTCTTTGTATATTTCGGTCTGTAAATCCGTTTTGTCTCAGAGCTGTTTTTAAACTGTCCATTTCCTGTTTGATGTTATCATGGTCAGCTAGCCTTTGTGATCTGGTTACTAAAGTCTTGACGACCCCTTGTAGTTGGGCTGGGTGGTGATGAGAATTAGCATGAAGGTATCTGTTTGTGTGAGTTGCTTTCCTATATACTGTATGGCCAAGGGTTCCATCTTGCTTCCTATTTATGAGAACATCAAGGAATGGCAGTTGATTGTTGGCTTCAACCTCCATGGTAAATTTTATTGTGTGATGGATGTCATTAAGGTGATCTAAAAAAGTATTGAGGTGTTCCCTCCCATGAGGCCAAATCACATATATATCATCCACATATTGCAACCATAAACTGGGTTTAAGAGTTGCTGTTCTTAGTGCCAGCTCCTCAAAGTTCTCCATAAAATGGTTCGCTATAACTGGTGAGAGTGGCGATCCCATTGGAGCTCCTTCCACTTGTTTGTATCGTTGGTTCTCGTAAACAAAATAGGTGTTCATCAGACAGTGCCTTGTTAAGTCTACAAGGTGTTGAGGTGGTTTGTATTTTTCTATTATGATATCCAAGGCTTCGTCGATAGGGATGTTGGTGAAAAGGGACACTACGTCAAAACTTACAAGAAGACACTCTGGTTGTAAGCCCGTTTTTCTAAGATTTTGATGAAATGTGTCGATTTTTTTACATATGAGTCTGCCCCCTCTGGTAACGGTTGAAGTTGTTGGGCTAGGTATTTGGCTAGGTGTTGTGTTGGGGATCCAATTGAGCTTACTATTGGCCTCAAAGGTGCACCCTCTTTATGTACTTTTGGCAACCCATAGAATTTCGGACATCTCGATGACTTTTCACGCGGAATGAGTTGCAGTTGGAGATTTTTGTCGATCCTACATGCTTGGATTTTGGCCTTGGTTGTTTTCTCTAGATAAGTTGTTGGGTCAGTAGTAATTTGTTTAGATGCTGGATCTTGTAGCAATATTTGAATTTTGTTTGAATAATCCGCTGTATCTAAAATTACAGTCGCATTTCCTTTATCAGCAGGTAGAATGACAATGTCCTTGTTGAGGCGCAGTTGTTTCAAGGCCTCATTTTCTTCTATAGATAGGTTCCTTTTGGGTGGTTTAGACTTTCTTAAAACATGTGACACATCTTGTCTAACTATTTCAGCGGTGTTCGCATCTAATTTTGAAACTGCTGTTTCCACGCCACATATTATGCTCTCTGTTGGTATGTGAGAGGGAGCAATAGCGTAATTGAATCCTTTAGCCAACACGCCAACCGAGGAAGTGTTCAATTGGACCGAAGATAAGTTATAAACGGTTTTATTCGTTTCCAATTGCCGTGAGGTTAGACTGTGACCGTTATTCTCCGCGTGAAAAGTCATCGAGATGTCCGAAATTCTATGGGTTGCCAAAAGTACATAAAGAGGGTGCACCTTTGAGGCCAATAGTAAGCTCAATTAGATCCCTAACACAACACCTAGCCAAATACCTAGCCCAACAACTTCAACAGTTACCAGAGGGGGCAGACTCATATGTAAAAAAATTGACACATTTCATCAAAATCTTAGAAAAACGGGCTTACAACCAGAGTGTCTTCTTGTAAGTTTTGACGTAGTGTCCCTTTTCACCAACATCCCTATCGACGAAGCCTTGGATATCATAATAGAAAAATACAAACCACCTCAACACCTTGTAGACTTAACAAGGCACTGTCTGATGAACAACTATTTTGTTTACGAGAACCAACGATACAAACAAGTGGAAGGAGCTCCAATGGGATCGCCACTCTCACTAGTTATAGCGAATCTTTTTATGGAGAACTTTGAGGAGTTAACACTAAGAACAACAACTCTTAAACCCAGTTTGTGGTTGCGATATGTGGATGATAGATTTGTGATTTGGCCTCATGGGAGGGAACACCTCAATACTTTTTTAGATCACCTTAATGGCATCCATCACAAAATAAAATTTACCATGGAGGTTGAAGCCAACAATCAACTGCCATTCCTTGATGTTCTCATAAATAGGAAGCAAGATGGAACCCTTGGCCATACAGTATATAGATACAACTGACACAAACAGATACCTTCATGCTAATTCTCATCACCACCCAGCCCAACTACAAGCCGTCGTCAAGACTTTAGTAACCAGATCACAAAGGCTAGCTGACCATGATAACATCAAACAGGAAATGGACAGTTTAAAAACAGCTCTGAGACAAAACGGATTTACAGACCGAAATATACAAAGAGCCCTAAAGTCAAAACCGAGACAAACAGACGAGGAGCATGAGACACCAATAACCAAGGCTTATTTACCGTATGTCAAGGGGACCATGGACAGTATTGCAAGAATTCTACGGAGACACAATATCGATACTACTTTCAATACAGCCAGAAAAATAAGCACGGTGTTGAGCACTCCGAAGACGAGGATCCCTTTAGAACAACAGGGAGTGTACGAGATTCCATGTGCAGACTGTCATAAAACCTATGTGGGGCAAACTAATAGAAGAATTCAAGCTAGACGTGATGAAAACCAGAACGCTGTAAGAAAGCAGGAAAAAACAACATCCATTGCGGAACACGCCACCACGATGTCACACCAAATAGACTTTGAGAACACCAGAGTACTGGCAAATATAGAACACCCGAAATCAAGACTCGTAAGAGAGGCAATTGAAATAGCGAAGAGACCTCACAGTCTAAACGCACGCAATGAAATTCAGAACTTATGGAATTGTTGGAAAATCCTATTAAACACCGTACCGGCCCGTACCCGTCCAATAACAACTCAACCGGAAATAACAAATCAGCAGTATGGAGCCGTGCCCACTGAGCGCCAAGGGCCAATCACACGTAGCCGTGTATAGGCGCCGAGCCGCGACTATATATATATATATATATATATATATATATATATATACAGAGAAATTGAAAACATTCATTCAGAAATATTTTGATGAAATTCCAATCTCTTTTCAATTAATTTCATCCTAGTTTTCGAATAGCAAAATTCAAATGTTTTAATTCCAGCGAATTCACCATATATTATGATAAATTAAGAAGTCGGTACAAGATTTTTCCAATTTTTTGCACAATAGATAATTCTGAGTCGTTGAAAAGATTTTAAAAAAATATGGGACCAATCTGGAAGTATATTCTATAAAATGAAAAAAGAATGATCGAAATCGATTCATAGTTGTCGGAATACTGAGGTAACAAAATCTAAAAAAAAATCATACTCCGAATTGAGTATCTCCTCCTTTTTTGAAGTCGGTTAAAAACAAAGAAAACATAAGAACACACAATACGCAAGCGAGTAGCACATACAACGTTCTTTCGTAATGTAGAAGCAAGGTGTAAACACTTCAAGGCCAACATAAACAACACATCTGAAGAAATTTTGGGATTCCAACCTAATTTTTAATTAAAGTACTTTTGTGACTAAAATAACCTTGTACATTAGTTCAAGAAGTAATTGTTTGCGAGGTTAATTTGTATAATCACCGTATCGACTTGGAGGAATGAAAAATGACAGGCGTTGTTTGTAATATTTTGGTTTATACAGATGGAAAAAATAAATTCTGGCAACACGCATGATTCAGTTTTATTTCCGCTTCTGTTTTTAATTTACGCTGAATGTGCTGAAGTGCTTTTCTGATAACACTCAAATTTACCATAGTTTTCATTCTTAGAAGAGTGAAACTCTTTCAATACTAATAGAAAAACACTTAATACATAAATGTGCATTGCATCTTTTTCTCAAATTTCAAATCTAAGTCACTATTTCTGTGTTTACAAGAAAAGCGAAAATCTACTTCAAATTTGAAACTAATAGTTGCAAGTGAGATAATTGAGTTTACTTGAAACGGAAAAAAATATGGCTAACCACAGACACAAATCTGCGGTTTATCGGGCAATCTTCTACACTACTTAAATATTGTTAATGCAGTCTTAAAACTTCTTTTTATTAGCCGGTAAATTATAAAAAAAACATAAAAAGAAATTATCAAAGCTATTATACTGCAATCCCACGTTTATATTAAAATACAGAGTATAGAATTTAAAAAATTCAAAATAGTTGCTGCAGGTTAGTTGCGAAATTAAAAAGGTTTGATCATGTTTGTGTAAATGTAGCTTCATTTGTTTATTGAAACAGATGATGTAATCACGAATACTTCCCACACTCTGACAAAATTATTTTATTTCAACTATATAAATCAAATTGTAATAAAACACAAAATATTCACATACCATGCTACTTCAGATTTTCCTACATCGACATTCTTTTTTAAATGTAGTTAATATAAACAATCTATAATAAAGAAACTGGAAAATCGAACACACTCTAGTGGTACAGACATGTTAAAAGAATGCCAGAAAACGTACCTATGTCCAAAAATATATAGAATCGTCGTCAAAAGGAAAAAGAAAAAGAGTTAACAGTTAAAATTAATTTTAGTTAGTAGCTTTTTTTAGAACATGTTAGTGAAGTATGCTCCATTGTACTTTAAGTGTGCAATAATTTTTTTAATGATTACCAAAAAGGAGGAGGTTATCAATTCGTCGGCACTTAATTTTATGTATTTGCTTAGTGATTATTCAAAAACAGCTTGGGCAATGTTGATGATTTAAACGTCATTGTATTAAGGAATTTTATAGAAAGGTACCATATGATTTTCTATAATGTGAGATTTACGATTTTCCAGAAAATCAGAAAAAACAGTAATTAAGGGAGTACACTTCAGCGAATTTCAATGAATCTACACTGTTTTCTTTAAAACGGCTCAACCAATTTGAATATTTTAAATTGTATTCTACAAATAAATCTTCCAGCTTGATTTCGTATACTTTTCTATAACGTAAACTACACCGTTTTTCTGAAAATCGTAAAGATATGTGCAAAAACTGTAAACATCAATGTAAATGTCAAATTTTTATCAAAAATATCTAGCATACATGTCGAGATTCGAGATATGCTATGAAAGTATCGTACAATGTGTTTGTAACGGTTTTCATTTTATAGAGAGCTTGTAATCGAATCAAATGGAACAAAATATTCCATTAGGGTATCGAAAAGAAAAATTGTAAGTGTAGCGATCTTTTCTGTGCGGTATGCGGTGGTAGGTGTGTGTGTGCGTGGGCGTACATCCATATTCAAACAGCAAGCAATGTGTGCAGTTGAAATATATACCGGTTGGTTCAAAAAAATGTATTGAATGGCACACAAGTAGTTTCGTATACAAGGTGGTTGAAATAATTATATATATAGCGTGGAACACAAGTAGTTGCTTATACTTGACATATGGGGCGAAGTAAAATTATATGTATACAGGGTGAATTAAACAATAGAAAAATAGAAACAGTCAATAGGGAGAATAATATTAATACTTATACAGGGCGGTTGCAACATCGTGTAGAGTTGAATTATTGCATTGTTGTACAGGGTGATTCAGAAAATGATAGTCAAATAATTTATATTGGGTGACCAATACACAGAAACGAATACAGGGTGGTTGCATATAGGGTGAATTAGAGTTATAATTATAGTAAGCGGTCCAAATAATAAAACAAATAAAAATTATGTGGATTATATAGAAATAAAATACAAATTAGCGAGAGAGGGAGACAGGAATACGCTAAAATAATCAATTGAAATATACCTTAAATCAGATTAAAAAATAACTTGTCAGAAAATAGTTATTGATTCCACACGGTTTCTAAACGGTTTTTATGTAGAGCTAGTTGAAGTCCGTTCTTTTTTAAATATAAATTATTCAAAATAGTTTTAGCCTGACTTTTTTATAATAGTAGCTATTATGAACTATAAAAAATAAACCTTTAATAATAAATGTTCTAACCGTCTTCTAAAAAACGACAAATTTTAACGATTCGTCACATTATCAAATCCAAAATAAAATTAATCGTTAGAATATGTTTTTCAATGAAACTTCAAAACAAATTTGAAATTTGTTTGTGATAAATTGATTTTTCTATATGCCATATGTTAGTGTGTGTTTCCAAATTAAATATTACGCAGAAATTTGAATATAAACAGTTGCCATGTTGCTTTAACTTACATAAGTAATAAATTATAATAGCTCTTGAAATACTTGTTGAAAACTTTTGTACTTTTAAATTATGATTTATGCTTAATACATGTCACGGAGAAATCGACTATTGAATAAAAATTATGTGCCGAATATTCGTTTTTTAACACCGTAGAATCTTATTTATTAATTTGGGATCATTAATATTAATTAAGTAATGGGTTAAAAATAATATCTCTGATAATCTTTTTATGTTAGAGTTAAGTAATATTCATCGTGTTCGTTTGTACGTCTGTGTTTAAAAAGTTCATGCTGGTCGCTGAAAGGCTAAAATAAGTAAAATATTTCACTTTTATAAAACGGACTAATAAGTTTTGTGTGAAGGTATCTGTCACGACTGTCACCCATCGGACGCGTCCTTGGTGACTGATAGTGGAATACCCCACAGATCAAACACAAGAGAATACCCTAATCGGTCTGCATCTAGTCAGCAAGGCGGGAGGGGCAAATAAAATACCACCCTTCGACGAAATAACCATATACTATCAATAGGGCTAGAGGCCTATTTACAGTGACTTTCTAAAATTGCTCATAGAATGGAAACGAAGGCTCTGAATGGGACGCACACAAATATTACGGACCCAGCAAGAAAAAGGATAACTATGTAAGGTGGGTAGATGGGACAATGCTCTTGAAAAAAGATGAGATAGTACAATAGAATCCTATAACATCGAAGTATGTGCCCTAAGTGAAACAAAATGAAAGGAAAAGCACTCGCTGCATTAATACTAAGTAATTCAAACAAATTTGTACTATTTTACGGCGGGGTAGAGAAGGATAAAATAGTTTAAGGTGCTAATACAAAGAACATAGAAAGACAACATTACAGATATACAACTTACAGACGAACACATGTTCTTATTCCAGAGACTACAAAAAGTAAAGAGAAAAGAATAACCTTTTACAAAACCTGCAAGAACTTCTGAACATTCCAACTACTACCAGAAAAACAATTATCCTTGGAACCTTGAACGCGCTTGCAGGGAATGTGCCCATTAGTGAAGTAAAATAAAGATTCAGTGAAGAAATATTAAATCAAAACGGGGAGAGACTAATAGAAATTTCCCTCCTTATTAATTTGACAAGCACAAAATCAAATATTCAGATATTAGAGGTCGTCTATTATTGACTACATCATAACGCATAAAGAAAATGTTTCCCAGGGTATAATACAAGTTCGTAGCCTATACTCAGCTACCGTAGGATACGATCAATGATTTGTATTAGGGAAAATAATTGGGAAAATAAATTTGACAATAGAACTTCTGAAATACGCGAATATTGAAGAGATATTGAAGACAGAGAATTTGAAATACAAAGTAACTAAAAATTAGATGACAGAAAAATGCCGTAGAATCAGTAAAGAGAACATTAAAAAGCAGAGACCCTAGGTAAAAGACAAGTAAACCGAAGCAAGTAACACAGTTATATGGAGAAGAGGAGGAAACTAACAATGAGAGAAAACTGTGACCTAGAGTAATAATACTAGAAGACCAAACAACCATAAGCATGTAACAATTAAAGAATAGCCCTATATGCACGGACACGGACGAAATACACAATAAGTTTATAAAAAAAGAAAAGTATTTTAATAGCGATAGTTAAAAAAGGAGATGGGAAGAAACCAATAATTTACCGGAGCCTTACGAATTTCCTCTCAAACTGTTATTATTCACACTGACAAAGAAAACGCAACACCCATAAGGAGATGTTTAGATTAAATATTGTTTTCGTAAAAAGTAGATGCTATAGTAAGTAAATGATTAAATTTTGAATAACAAATACCAAGGAGTTATTTTTTTTTATAAAAGTTTGTTAATAACATCTTTGGCCACGGCGATTATCTAAACACTCCCCAAGACTCCTTGGTATTTATTCAATAAGGTGGTCTACTACTTCTTGGGGAATACAATCCCAAGCTACTTGTATTTTATGTCTTAGAACCTCCAAAGTCCGTGGGGACTGGGAGTAAATGTTGTCCGAGCCTTCTAAACATCATATCCCAAACATGTTCTATGGTCGAAAGATCGGGGCATCTGGGTGGCCACGGCAACAGATTCAAATGGGTCTCTTCAAAAAAGTTTGAACTAAATCCTGCAACATGAAGCAGAGCATTATCTTGTTGAAATATGGGATCCATGAGCCGATTATGCTATACCATTTTTATCTATTTTCTTCCTTTTTAAATAAATGATTCTATTAAAATTTCTTAATTGTCAACTCTGTCACCGTTGTTTTTAAAATTTCTGTTCATTTGTTAATCGCAATGTATATTCCAAACGTTCGCCCGCATCGTCGGTAAACTCAGCTCTCGTCTCTCCGGTGTGAATATTTTTAGTTAGAATGTACTGTAATGTTGATCGCCCAATTGTTTTGTATATTATGTCTTTTTAACTGATATTTCTGTCATTTTAATTTATATTTTTACTATTATAATTTACATTTTGACATTATTTTAGATAGATTATTTTGTAATATTATAATTATACATAAGAACAGCTTAGCTGTTCATAAAATTTTAAACACTACAGCCGGGTAACAGGATGGCTGAAATGGCTTTTATATATCTCTGTATACATTTTATTAAATAAAGAATTTTATAAGGCAGTAGTACATATGGGTGCACTACTTCCTGGAGATAACGTTGCGCTGTCCTGACCTTTATTCTTGAGCAATAGCACCCATACCATAAGGCCTACTGTTACATATCTCTCAACATCAAATTGAGGTCTTGCTCCTCGACGATTCATCAGACAAGATGATCCGATGCCATTCCACATTCTAATGTTGTCGTTCTCTGTATCACTGTAGGGTTTGATGTCTATGCTCCACGGTCAGAGGTAGCACAAGATGGGATCGATAATGCTGTCGTTCAAAAGATTTTATACGGCGGTAAACCGTTCGAACAGTTACAAGATAGACTTGTTCTCCTAATCACTCATCAGTCAAATTTCGAGTTGTCGGAAATCGGTCTCTAAAGGACATAAGTCTTAGACCACGATCTTCAACTTCATTTGTGCCCCTTCGACGTCCGGTGGGTACTCTTCTCCGATTTTGGGTATTATCAAACCAGGCTTGACAACAACTCATAACAGTAGTTGGATTTCTGATCGTGTGGTTAGCGATTTCTCGAAATAATAATTCGACCTCTTTCAAATTCACTTAGCTGGCGATATATTCGAAGTACTTGTACTCTAGGCATTTTAACCTTACAAAACAATGATTTCACACAGATGTTTTTTGATAAATTAAAAAATATATACAAAAACGACTACAATATTAATTGATTAAAGAAGTTTTCGTGAAAAAACATTTACCAATTATTACCAAATTTTAATCATTTACTATTACTGTAGCATCTATATTTTACCCAAACAATATACATTTAAACATCTCCTTCTGGGTGTTGCGATTTTTATGTCAGTAAGTGTAATTATCTTAATCACAATGTCCAGAAGCAGCTGTAGATAAAAATACAAACAATGCAAGGTATATGATATTACTTCTTCTTCTTGTATAGTTCATAAATTAGGCTTCGCCTCTTCTGGCAATTCTCTTCATGCTACCTTTTTATTGGTCTTCTTTTTCCTTTGGGTGTATAACCCCTTGTTTGTATAAGGAATCTATTGTAGTTCATTCTGTCAATGTGGCTTTTCTATTCATCTTTATTTTGTTTAATGTTCTCGTTTATGAGATAAATATTATGTTTTCGTATATTGACATTTCTTACTTTATCTCTTAATGTGTAACCTTTGATTCATCGTAGAATTTTTATTACTGTTGTATAGTAAGTTTTTTTCCGCATTATTCACCTGTCATAAAATAAAGTAGAAGAGGCGCTAAGATTGTTTTATCGAATTTCAGTGCCGTTTTAAGTCTTACTTTCTGTTCTATTGGCCTGTTGTCAATAATTATTTTAGATCTAACAAACTACATTTTTTAACGGCTACCATAGGTTTTTTTAGCAGGATATTTTGATATTATATGTTTTACACAACTTCATGAGCATACTTTTTTTAGTTTAGAGAGGAGCAAATAAGAAAAAAAAATCGTCGATAGGGGCAAATCATAGAAAAATTCTCCTATATAGATTGGCAAATTAGACAAATTTTTGGCCTAGTGGAGGGGGACAAGTTAGCAAATTTAAAGGAAGCTTTTAAGGCCAACGGCAGGTTATTCAGGTCCAGTGGCAGCTGCTGGTTTTTAATCCTTGTTTAACCACATTTCCATTCTTTTATAATGTAATTAATGTATTTAAAAATAAACTTGGCAATAAGCTACTGCCCTGTTTGAGACCCTGGTTCTGAGACCATCTCTTGTTTAATCATTTCCGAGAGTTTAAATATAGGCATTTATTTGATTCAATTAGGTTGAAGGGATTTAATTTGTCAAATCCTTTCTGAAAATCAGCAAAAGTTAGTTGTGTTTCAAAATCAAATTCCCTGCGTCTCCTTATTATTTATTTCAGGGTAAATACAATATCGTTACATGGTCTTTCGAAAGCCCTTCTGTTCTTCAAGTATAAGTTCTTATGTAATTATCTTTAATCAGAGTTTATCATCTTCTTATATAGTTTGTATGAGGTGTTTAATAAGCTACTACACCTTAATTGTTGCTATTTCCTTTTTTAAAGAATGGCAGTTGATGTGCTACTTTCCGTTCTTCTGGAATTGCAATATTTATTGAAGTAGTAGTAGTAGTAGCAGTATTCCCCTTTATTCCGTAGTTCTGTATTCATACCATTAGATCCTATAGCTTTCCTATTTTTGCCTTTCTTAGTACCCTCTGTAATTGTTTCGTAATGTCAGTGGGGCTAGCTCCTGTTTTTCTTTTTTGTTTACTTCTTCATCGTACGCTTCATCTTTCTTTGTCTATAGATTTTTATAATATTCGATCCTTTGTTTTTTATGGATATTATGAATGTCCTCTGTTTCATTCAACTGTTTTATTACTTTATATGCAAATGTTTGTCGGTCATGTTCATCTTGTATATGAATGCTAGAGGTGTCCCACGATTCTTGATGTGTTTACCTACGCAGTATGTTTACTGCACTCCGTGCTGCCTAGTAGGTTTTCCAATCTTTATCTTTCTTTCTCTGAATATACTGTAGATAAGTTATCTGTTTATCACTTATGGATTTTTGGAGCTCTTCGTTCCGAATCCTTAGTCCTTCGTTTGTGTTTATTCTGTTTTCTCTTCATTAAACATTCTGAAGCTATTTGAGTTATAACTGTTTTAATATTATTCCAGTTTTCATACGATGTTACTGTCAATAACAAGTCATATGACAAAATAACCAGACCATTACTCCATTGCTTTTGATAATTCTCGGAGGACACGACCTATAAAGCTTCATATATATTTTTTGAATATTTTGTCATTTGACATTAACAAGTCTTTGTGGCAATATTTTGGCTTCATCTTCAAATCATGAGTCGAGACCCTAGTTGATAATAGAAGTAAATACAAAACATACTAGTCCAAATTCAACTGTTAACCATTTGCTAACAGGGAGTTGCAGTTGCAGATTCATTATCAGTTCAGCCTTTAGGTACCATATTGCATTGTCGCCAAAATTACATAAGTATGCTGATTTCTGCTAAATCTGATGCCATTGAGTGGTTGAAAAAGTTTTGTAACTTTGAAACGGTTAACTTACATACAAATATTGCAAGTTAAAATAAAAGATTGTAATAACAGATCCTTATTAATAGAATTAATTATTTAAAATTTCTCAATAGATGCAGAAACTCATTAAATTCACCGGATTTATTTAAATATATGCTAAAGCTTAGGTAGTAAATAAAAATTGCATGTAAATATAAACATTCGAATAATTTTTAACGCTACTTTTAACTTACTACTTATGGCTTTTGTTAAATCATTAGAAGTTAATAAAAACAATATTTAAATATGATGAACATAATAACAAGATAATTACCTAACATTAAAATAATACTTTCGTTGTTCTTGTATTTGGCACTCCTATTGAGCCCGTTATATTCAGAGAAATCTGCTTTAAAGGACAACGCTAATTAACATTAGGGCTATAAAAATATAGATAGAAATGTACATAAATAATTACCAAAGAATATAAATTAATCTTTACGGTAGGATAACTCTGGCATTTTAAGATTTACATCAAAATTTTCAAAGCTGATTGTGCAAAAAAATTATTTGTGAAAGTTATGACGGTGATCACATTAACATATTTTCTTCCGATTTATTTATTTATTAGCTTACATACCGTGAAGATCTAAAGTAAATTAAAAATTTATTTTCTAGGTAATTATGAATGTAAATGAAAAATTTTGAAAGTTTTATATGAAACTACACTTTTTTATTGAATTATTCAGCTGCCCCTTCAATTGTCTAGGGGTAATAACTACCCCTACAAATTTAATGAAAAGTAGTGTGTGATACCCCGTTTAAAATAGTTTCCAATTCTCTATTCAGCAATATAGGACTTTTTAATTTTTGGATGCAAGCATTCAATAAAATAATAATTTTATTTTATACAAACAAGTACCCCTCGAGTCAAGTATATGTCACGATTTCCTACTCTATTAGTTATTGTATTGCAAGTAATCTCTTTGTGACATTTAAGACGTATTTCAGATTCATTTTAGTTCTCTAGACGCCGTTAATAATTTTTAGTTCAACGTTAATTTAGGAATTTGTAAATATTAATTTAATTTTCTTAAATTGAGTCATTCTGAGACTCAAAGATTTGTGATATTAGTATTAATTAGAGTGAGTGATAAAATAAAAAACACGTTCTGAGGTATGCAGTATCCTGATCGTTACATTTACCAGCCTACTGTGAGTATCCTATTAGAAAATGTTTAGTATCTGAATTAACACAACTTTGTCAAGATACTGTTAACCCCGCAGCCATTAATAGAAACATATGGTTTCAACAAGATGGAGCTACGCCACATTATGCAGCAGAAATACGAGCTTTTCTCAATCAAATGCTTCCGCACCGATGGATCGGCAGATATGGCAAAATTAAGCGACCATCCCGTTCTTACAATCTGCCTGAACTGGATTATTTTGTGTAGGGCTACACAATCTACAAGAGTAAAACAACTGATATGGATCATGACTTATTTTGGGTATAAATATGACAAATCTTCAACATTCTCTATTATGTATTGAAACGTTGTGAGATGAAATATTATTTCACATTTATGTTTTCCACCGTTAACAAGATTAGCAATTTTAGTAATAGAAAATCATTAGAACATGCAATCCCAGAGGATGGGTTGTTTATAATGGGTTCTAGGGAGGTCATTATGATCCCCGTAAATGTTGCCTACGTTATAGGCACTAGTCCTTATAGTGTATAGCAGTGTTATTTTCATATATTTTCTAGGCAATTCGAAGAAAATAAATAATATAAAACAATATTACATATACGAATAAGACCTAAAGGTTGGATGATACATTTTCGAAAATACTGTATAACAGAGAGGAGAGTTCGAACAAGGCAAGATAGTGTAATAATATCACTGGACCAAAAATAAAAGAAATCAGACAATCACACAAAGAAGACAAAAAAGGCTATCAGCAAATACCCCCTTCTAAATAGAAAACTAACTAATAAGCCAACAACCATTTGAAAGTTTTGAATGTTGTTTATTCCTAAGCACTAATATAGCCAGAGCAGCATTTATAAGAAAGGAGGCCTTCTTCAGTAGTGAACTATCTCTGAAAACCAAGATCTTTGTAGAGCAGTGATATATTTTTTCAGTACTGCTCTAAGAAACAATTGCTTGGATGTCAATTGAAGGAAGAAGCTGGATCACCTGGCTCCAAAATTGAAGAAAATGGTTCAACATAAACAATTCACACGACTGTGCTATTCGGCACAGCCACCAACAAGATAAAAATAGCCACAAGAAGACGATGTTCAGAAATGGGAGCACGTTGTTGAGATGAGATGAGATAAATGATAGTATAAGCATCATTATTATGGGTTTAGGACTCCCCGCCCCGATCTGTATCTTCTATATATTATGTTAAAGTTATCAATAATAGAGTCCCTGTAGATGGACATTTTCCCCATTAGAATTCTATATGTAAAATTTCTTATATATTAATTAGTTATTAATTAATGTTGCTGTTGTTCACAGGCAGATTCGAAAATTTTGCATATTGTTAAACGTCATTCTGAATACAATGGTAAATTACTTGGAAGTTAGAGCCCAAGCTGAAATTAAATAGTTAGAAAATACATTGTTATAATAAATATTGGTAAACGGGCTAGTCACTGTTTGGCGCAATTTAGCTTTAAGTTAGTTTAGAAATTTACTAGAGTTTATTTTGCATTGAAAGAAAAAACTTAGAAATAAAAAAATTGTATAAGGTTATTTTTAGCAACTCTGTATTTTAGCAGAATTGAACGACGTTGTAAGAAAATGTAATATATGGACATTAAAATCTATTTTATTACTGTTAGGACATTTGATTTACAATTACGTAATTTAAAAGGAAACGTCTGGGAGAGCAGATAGGTATTGCTACTTTCCTTATTTAGTACACATTTTTTGTATTAAAATTTGTACGGTTTTTGCTCTAAATTTCTTAATTAGTTGAATAAAGCAAGTTAATGTATTATAGCTAAACGACCTTAATAAAAAGGACTTTGGAAGTTTAGTTGTCTTTGTGGTCTAACGTTAAAAGAATCCTTAATCGAAGATGGCATATTAGTATCATTGAGAGTTTTGGTCAGTAAAATAAAATTGCAGACAGTTAAAGGGAATACACAGCTGGCCGATCATGCATGGACCAAACTTACAGTCCACCAATTGATAGAGAAGATATTGGCAAAATATGTCAATTTCGAGCCGCTGCCTGGGGATCGCCAGAGCCTGACTGGTGAAGGCGCTCGACATGACAGCATGCGGGACATCGGTGGTAGGATGCTGAGGAGGCGGGCCCTGTCAACAACACTCACAAATACAGTCACAGCAACAACGTGACCATCACTAACGGAGTCAATACGAGAACCAGAACTCCGGTCGCAGAAAGTTTTGCAACCAGTATTCCTGTATATAAGTAATGTATTGTATATTGTGTAATACTTATCTGCAGCCGTCAACAGCCGGCAAATTTTTTTGCAATAAATTCAAATCAAAGCGAAAATTTTTTAGAAAAAGCCTCGAAAACAACACTAAACGATTGACAACGACTCCAGACTCGGAGTTGAAACGTCTCCATACAAGCATTTTATAGACATCTCTTTCTCTCAGAAAACTGTGAGGAAGAATCTGTAATCCGGGCAATTTTACGAAATTGCCTTACTACACTTTGTTCTACTGAAAAGTCAGCCCATGAAATGGACTAGCCCCATGAATGAATTTATAATGCGCACGTTTTACAGGGTTACGAACCTTGGCCAGGACAAGACTGGGTGTCGCAGAACACTTTATCAAGAGTTCT
Organism: Octodonta nipae; assembly: GCA_034190945.1. Classification (NCBI taxonomy): domain Eukaryota; kingdom Metazoa; phylum Arthropoda; class Insecta; order Coleoptera; family Chrysomelidae; genus Octodonta; species Octodonta nipae. The sequence goes on from CM067221.1 coordinate 94,854,257, forward strand.
GTCGTGAGTACACAGACCTTCAGGTTGAGAAATTGCCTTATTTCGGCTGAACATCTGGACAAAATAAAGAGCGAAGTTGAGCGCGAAGTGTTTGGTCGAAATATAACAGATCCAGAGCCTGAAACACCTTTGGCACAAAGAGCGGACGAGACTCAAGATCTTCAACAAGAATAGCTTACCAACGCTGACCTAATTGAGAAGATCCAAGCAGAAATGCAAGGAGCTCGTATAGAGTGCAGTGGAATAGATCCTCAGGTAGACTTCTTGTCATTATTATTTATCATTTTTGAGAAATAACACTGTCTAGACCACTTTTTATTTTTATTTCTCATTTTATGTTTACATAACATGTACTTGCATGCGTGGCGGCAGAAACAGGAAACAATAACGGATAGATTAAGACGCTGGTTCAGCGAAGGTACAAATGCGGTACTTAGCTTTTTCCTCGGCTCCCTAAAGCTCTCACTCCGGATGAAGTTTTGTGTGTATTTTAAAGTGCTTTACTAGTTCATGAACTAATCTCGACACGTCGGAAACCAGACTTGGTCAAGTAGAATGGGTGAGAGCCATATTTCTTCTTATTGCTACAGCTAAAGAATAAATCCAATAGCAATTAAATTAGAGTTTTAATTAAATTTGAAACAAACACCAAACTTGAAAATAAAAATGGTATTTTTAAATATCCAAACGTTTTACGGACTGCATCTGACGTCAGTTTTAATGTAATACACAGGGTGTTTCAAAACTTTAAGGGACTACTCAATCTTAAAAATAATGGATAGTTTGTTGTATAAACGTTAGGTCAAAAGTCAGTCATTAGGGAGATATAGCGATTCAAAGGTGGCGGAAAATATATTTTTTTATCTTTCTTGTCAAAAATCTCGTCGTGGTTTCGTCAATCCCTACAAAATGAAGTCTCGTTCAAGTCTCGGTCTCGTCTCTTTACCAGTTGTCTCGTCTCGTCTCGCTTAATTTTATATAATGATAATACATATAATATAATCTTAATAGTAAATAATAATAAATAATTTTTAAAGATATATTTATAACGCTATTATACAAAAATATTTTAACAAGTACTTAAATGTTTTTATTTTACAATCTCTTAATTTAATCTTTTAAATTACAAGATGAACAAGAATTTAAACTAAATAACTCTTGTATCATGTTTTTGTCAATTTTTGGCCAGGCAGTTTAACATAAATTTTATCTCTACAGAATACTTGATAAATTTTTTTGCATCTAAGTTTGTTACCAAATAAATAAATTATTTGACCAGTGCCATTATATGAACTTCCACAGATGTGTACAATAACTGTTCATATCTTTACTATATGAAATACAAGAAAAAGCAAAAATATCCAGATGTACAAATAGAGACATTTTCAAAACATGGGTCTTTAGAGGGAATAAAAGTTGTGCCTTAATTATTGACTTTATAATGGCATTAGTCGTCTATAAGAGGATCCATATTTTTAAAAAATTCATTCAAACTTATAATATAAAAATCTGCGAGGATAAATATTTATAATAAGAAATACGTTGCTATAAGAAGCGTTAACAAATTAAAATTTAACGAGACCAAAAACGAGACTCTCGGGTTGCACTGTATGTGGTCTCGGTATCGCCCATAATATTTTCCTAGTCTCGTCACGTCTCGCTTCTCCGAGACGAGAGACGAGACGAGAAAAATCTCGCTCTCGTGTGAAGCTCTACTTTTTAAAATGAGTGGAAGGGTTTGAAGTAGACTATTATTCTTGTCAACTAAATTTAAAGAAAAACTTGCACAAAGACTCGGAAAAGTGTGTTTTCATACTAGTAAACTCCTATATTTTTTTAAAATTCTTCCGCTTTTCGTTTTTGTGAAAAAAAAATATTTTTCTACAATCTTATATACCGATATCTCCCTAACGATTGACTTTTGACCTAACGTTTATACAAGAAAATATCCTTTATTTTTAACAAGGATTTAAGCCCCTTAAAGTTGTTCGCATTGATTGTAAGACAGTTGTACAATGACATGTGTGATATTATTTCCCTGCAAAACCATAAGATATTTCAAAAACATCAAGTAGAACAAAAGGGAGATTGTGATAAATTAATTTCAGTCCTCGATCAGGGCAATCATCTTTAAGGAAATTTAATAAAGTTTAGCTCAGTAAAAGTATACAAGCCTGTAACTTCCACAGATGTTATAGGTAGATAGTGTTCAATAAGAGTTGTTGTTTTGAGCTTATATCTTCGAAGAAAACCAAACAAAAGAAAGTAAATATATTCGCTTAAGACATATTTTTCATCGAACTCAAGAACTTAATATAAATACTGCTGCCTTCCTTTTCATTACGAAATGTCCAAATTTGATATGTATGCATGTACCACTGTTAAAGTAAATAATGGAGAAAGAAAGAGATGTTGACCTTATGCACCCGTGAAATCAAATCTTTAATAATTAATATGTCATTCCAATATCATTTCAAGAATATACAAGTAATGTAAATATCGCATGTAAATATTTCCCAATATCTCTACTCATATATGCTAAGAGTCAATATAAAGTTCCTAGAATAGATTAATTGGACAGTTAATTAGAAGTGGACAAATACCTTTATTTTGTTATGAAATATCAAGGCAATCAAACACTGATCATTTATCTCTTCGATGACTGAAATTGCTAGTATTACGATTATAAGAATAATAAGAATATATCTAATTTTTATAACTATAAAATGGATCTTGCACAATACTAATAAAAATTCTCCATGGTAGCATGAAAAGAGCCTTCACAAGTTCAATAACGAACTCTTAATTGATGGCAATCTCATAAAATTTAGCAGCTCTTTCGACCTCGCGACATTCATTTTTTATTCTTTCCAAATGTCAATACGCTAGTTTATGAGTAATTTATTGTGTATTACTTTATTGATGAATGGTGAACTGTGTACATTTCCATTGTAAAAACAATTTACATATCATTATTACATAGACAGTCAAGAAGCAGTGTATTTTCAGTACCTAGGTATGTTTATTAGAATGTACTTCTTCGTCTTACCTTCTTGATCGACGGGTAGTGATCACCTATACGACTCTATACTGGTGATGCTGGTTTTCTTACGACTTGTCTCCATTCTCTTCCAATTCAGAGCATCCTGTTTCTTTTAGTGCATGTTTTATTTGGTCGAACCATCTTCTAGCAGAACGATATCTCGGTCTAGTCCCGGTTCCTTGTCTGCAATAAAGCTAAACTCGTATCTTCTTCTTCTAGTCAATGGACAAATTTTTTGACAAACACCAAATTCAAGATCAAAGCGAAAATTTTTAGAAAAAAACCTCGAAAACAACACTAAACGATTGACAACGACTCCATACTCGGAGTTGAAACGTCTTCATACACAGATAAGTATTACACAATATACAATACATTACTTATATACAGGAATACTGGTTGATCATTTTATAGACATCTCTTTCTCTCAGAATAACTGTGAGGAAGAATCAATATACAGAAAGCCAGTAATCCGGGCAATTTTACGAAATTGCTTTACTACACTTTGTTCTACATATACAATTTTTAAATACTTATCTGTTACAGGAAAAAATTTGGAGGAGAGAAAACCCAATGAACAGACAAAATAATTCAAGACCTCCTCAACAATCTGTTCGAAATTACTTATATTTGGGAGTGTACTATTGTCTTTATGAAGTATAGTAGCATTATCTTTCCAGGTTTTCATTGGTATTTCTATGCTGCCTATTATCTACTATGTGCAATTCCCTTTATTTATATTAGCACACCCATGGCAATGAACTGATGCATTACCTGACATTGTTCTGTATCTTTTATATCCCCGGTCTATTATTATTATTTGCTCTGTCTACAATCACGATTTTGATATTTCACAGTTGATATTGTTCATTCAATATTTCGTGGAATTAGGATTTCATTGAATCCAAGAGGTAGTTTGTCTGGCGAGTCAAGGCCGACAGCTGGTGCAATTGCAATATTCCTCGTACCTTCATGAACCCATGAAGGACCTTTCAGAGCCATCTCAGAAGAAATATATAAATACGGAGAGCCGACGAAAGGATTCATTCATACCACACGAACAATGCGGATTCAGAGTAGGACACACAACAGAGAACCAAGTAATGAGAATGGTAGAGGACGCGACGGATGCCACAGAGAACAAAAGGCCGACATATATAATATTTTTTGACGTAGAGAATGCATTTGACAGGAGCTAGCCGGACGCGGACCGGGTAATAGCAAAAATGGATGAATAAGGATTTGGAAGAACCACCACAAGGATAACCCAGGACTAACTTACAGGACGGACATACAGGATCAGGCTCGACGGAACCATATCAAAGAAGAAGGAATCAGCACTACCACCGGCATTATACAATATACCAGCGACATACCGAAAGGAACAAGACACAAAAGGACTTACGTATACGCAACCGACACAGTCAAAAGCGGCAACATCAGCGAGCGCGAACCAAGCAACAATCTACTTTGAACAGGATATCGATGAAATGGAACAACGGGCGAAGAAATGGCAGATCAGGATCAACACAGAAAAGCCCTAAGCAATAGCAATAGGAAGAAGAAAAAAGGATAAGCAAACCAGCAGATTAACGGTAGGAGGAACACCCATCAACTGGCAGGAAGACGTAAAGTACCTAGGGATCCACATCGACAAGAAGTTAACATAGAAACACATAGAGGAAACGCCAAAGAGAGCCAAACAGCGCATCAGCATGACCAACGCATTAATAGAACGGAGAAACAAGCTACACCTGAGGACAATGAGGACGATCTACGAAGCAGCAGTAAAACCATTGATGATGTACGGAGTAAGCATATGGGGACATGCAGCGACACACACACCATAAAACTAGAAACAACGCCCTAAGAAGAATGACGGAAGCACCATGGTATATGAGAAACGAGCAGCTAAGAAGAGACCACACCACAAAAGGAGAAATAATAAGAAGAACGAATAAGGCGATAACTATCATGAAAAACCTCAGGAACCCACTACTACGAGAGGCTACAAACTACGACGAAAACAAGAAACACAGGACCAAGAAACCCAGGAGGGCGCTACTGGAGACAGAAGAGGACGTAACATGAATATCTTAGGGAATGATATATATCTTAATGAATGAAGTATCTTAAGGAAAACCTTAGGGAAAATTATTGTAACAGCTCAGGAAAAAATTAAATGTAACACGGAAAACAAATTAGGTAGAGAAATATCAAAACTATGGGCTAGGAGTAACAAATTTGTACAACAATTTAACTCTGACAATAAAGATATGACTACCTAACTAACAAGGATTCATTCAGTATTCGATTGCCGTATAGTAAACAGCAGATGTTCAAGATAAATTGTAAATAGTTGAATATAAAAGTAGTAGAAATAAATTATACTAAGTTCGACTGAGCGTTTTTGAATAAATCAGCAGTATGAATAAAAACATTACTATATCTAAACCGTATTGTCTATTTTCATTTTCAAGTTTACTCTTGACAGATCTTAATTCTTCTAGTTCATTTGCTAATAGGACAGTGCCATCTGCTTATTAATTTCAGTTCCGCCATAAGTCCAATCTTTTAGGGTTTTACGCATTATAAATTCTCCGTATATATTGAATAGTAAGGTTGACAGATTACATCCCCTTTTTGTGTAAAGAATCTGTCTGATGAATAGTTCTCAACATTTACCATAACTTCATTAGCTGTATATAATAAGACATATTAGATATTACAGTTCTTCGATGACATATAGTATAGTAGATATTTTATGTTATAATTTGCTTTGCATGTACACATGTATAAGGGTTTGTTAAATTAGAGTTGTTCTGGAGAAACTTCCCATTGTAGAAACTTTGAGCCGATAAGAGGGCTATTAGACTGGAGTCGGCACACGCTTTTCATTAGATATTTTTCATGATGTAGAAGTAATAGTCGTCATGTGCCAATGCAGATTTCTCCAAATATTTACCTTTAATTACATCTGTTGATATGCTGTCGATCTTTGTCAAATCTTACTTCTTAGTAAGAACTTTCCTGTTCTACTTATCCGTCAAATCTTGATTCTGTCCTTTTTTCTTTGTAGAGGTTTTCGCAATGGATTTTCTAAATGTCTAATATTTCTCCGATATATGCGATCTTTTCCCCTGCCATCATCTTTGTATTTGGCGACAAGTTATGCATATCGCGTGTGTTCTTGTATTCAATTATGGTTTGTTAGTCAATCACTGTTTTGACTATATTATTGGTGGTTTCACTTTTCTAGCTGGTTGTGGAATTATTAGATAGTACAGAAGAGTAAAAAGAGAGAATTTAAACTGAAACTAGAACACATATCCTTGGCGTCAATATGATTATGGAAGTAGCTCTAGAAGCTATCGGAGTAGTATGAACTATGAATACAAAAGGGAACACTCTTAGAATTTTCTATATTCTAAAACTACGGGAGACCTAAAGAACTATAAACGAAAAAAATCATATACAATTCAATTTGAGAATTTGAGAACATACAACACATTTTCTCCCTATGGTAAACAACAGAAATGGCTCAGTACATAGGAAGGAATAGTTTTAAAGTCAAGATAAACAGCAAAGTATTCTTCAAACATATAATAAATTTTATTTTTTATGTTTACAAATACTCTAAAATATGCAATTTCAGAATTCAAAATGCCAAAAATTCTAACGTCTGTTGAGGATCTTAATTTACATTTTCTGGCTGACTGACACTTGTAGGTCAATGGTTTATTTATATGGAGTTAAAATGTTCACGAATAATCAACAAAAATCTTGTGAGCTTTGGAACTTCCTCTATTCCCAACGCCAAAGTATATATGTGTTGCTTATCAGGGTCAATTATAGCAATTTTACATTTTCTTATAGTGCTCGGCCCTCCTTTTAGTCCTTATGATCTCGAACAGATTCGTCTTCATCTCGAAACGATTTCATAGAGTGTAAATGGACAAACTTCGTCTTTGTTATTGAACTGCAGTGTATTTAGTGTACCCCAATGAGGGTGGCAGTCTGCCATTTGTTCTTCATACTTTGGGGATTTGACAACCAGGATTTATCCCCTTGTGGTACTTGCAGTATTCTTATCGGCTCATGGGTTAACCAGCAAAATATTTTTAATAATACAATGATATTGTGAAAAATAATTGACAAATATTAACTTCCCAAATAAAATATTTTTTCTACCGAAACAGGCAAACCCCGATAGGCAATAACATTTTCTAAAATCAATCAACTGCAAATGTTAATTTTTAACACAACTACACAACATTAGTACATTCAGTATTTCACCCATGAAATGATTAGTTTTTAATCCCCAGATCAAAAAAGAATAACGGACTGTACTTTGACAAGTGTTTTACTCAAGACCACGTATCTTCCGGCTATTATACTTTCTTTTGGTATTTAAAACTGGTAGAAATTTGACTTCTCATCGGCAAGTTCCCAGAATATCTTCAAATTTTGTTCTCGACTTGAAGGGTATGTCTTTATTTCTACCGATACAAGTATGTCTGCTCCTTTATACTTACTTATATTTGGTGCATTTGTGGCATAGTCTTCTATATAAAGGCTCGGCAGTGTTATGTAGACAGCTTGAATCGAGTCTGAAGTGTTACATGTAATATTTCCTGGTTGGTAGTATGATAGAGTTCACTGTCTAAGTATCATGCTTGTTGTGAAACGCTACGATACCCTTTAAAATGTCGGAGTAACTGTCAGCTTTGATTTCCAAAAAGCGGACGACTTATTGATATCTCTGAATCCCAGGCTTTTCCGAGTTTCGCCAAACTTTAATGACTTCCTTGAGTGGCAAAGTACTCCTGAAATATCTTGGGTGAATATTTCACTAGTAAAACTACGTGCTATCCACACTTCTTCACTACCTCGACTCGCTTATACAGTGTAATTCAAATTTGAGCCCCACCATTGGGATCTTAGAAACTACAGAAGATATGAAGAAGTTTAAATGAGTGCAAAGTTACGTCATTTAGTGCTTGAAGAAATGCCATTTTTTAAATTTACAAATACTTCCCAAGATATCCGAACAAATTGAACATCGCAGATATGATTTTTATTCTTGTCCCGTTATTTGATGAGGAAAACCACAACCAAAAATAAATTTTCATTGATAGTTTTTTTTCAACTATACGATAACTGCAACCACTTTAATTATCACATGGATACCACATTAGACTGTTCCACACACAAATAATGCATTTCAATCTGCATTTTATCAACTTATTATAATTTACTTTCTTAAAAGCACAAATATTTAAATAAAAGAAATGTCACACTGGTTGAACAAAAAATATGTTATAAACATGGACAAATACAAATTTGATACAAACACTTCGAAAACAGCTCAAACATTTTTTAAAGTTATATCTGGAAACTCTACAGCCCCATAGAACAATATTTAAAATATATTATGAACATTTGGCTGAGTTTAGTACTTTGCGAAAACCAAAGATACAGTATGGAAGCATAATGGGAGAAGGTATTAGAAACTAAAAGGAAAAAAGTAAAAATTTTTCCTATGCTATGCGAACTCATCAAAATCAACTTTCCTGATTAGTCAAATATGTATGTGTCTCAGACTAGCGTCTGGAGAAACTAAAGGACAGTGGTTTAACATAAAATACACATTTCCTAAAAAGTCTATCCAGAAAATCTTGATAGAAGAATCGAGTTTTGCAATTGGCTCTCAAATAGTATTCGGAAAATTTAAATTTAAAAACGGCATTTCTTCAAGCACTAAATTATGCAATTTTGCCCCCAGTTGAACTTCTTGTTATCTCCTGTAGTTTCCGCCAATGGTAAAGGTTGAATTTGAATGTCTTTATACTCTTGTTGTGGAATCTGGACTAATAATTGGTATTATTTCCTCTTATCTTCTCGGAAGATCATCAGATATTGCGTCGCCAGCTGTTATCGGACTGCCATATGTAATATAACACATTATTATATGCTCAGTCAATTACAGAATGATATTATGACGGGAATTCCTCCGATAATTCAAGGAATCGGCATTCATCCGATATTTCGGGGAATTCCAAGTTTTTCTTTCGGGCATCTAGGTCGGCGGCTTGCTTTGATAGGTTCACGAAGAATTCTAGTCTACTCTCGGCGGCTGTTTGACGTTCTGGAGAATTCCGAGAAGAAATATATAAATACGGAGAGCTGAGGAAGCATTCATTCAGTATTCGACGGCTGTATAGTAAAGATCAGGTGTTTAAAATATATTATAAATAGTTCTGTGAATATAAATTAAAGTAGTCGAAATAAATTATAGTGAGTTGGACTGTGTGTTTTAATAAATCCATGAACTGAACAGAACCCGATTGTGAAAATAAAAACATTACAATATAATATATGCTCATTTTATTTAAATGTTTTTTTTTTCATCTATATGTACGGTATCACATCTATTATAGTGTTTTGGTCCCTGTATGGCTATATAATTAAGTAAATATAAAACATTTTTATTCTTCAGTAAAAAGTTGGTACTTTTTTTAACCGATAAACGCACACAACATAAGTATACTTATGCTTATAGCTATGTTTGGCAAAATGTTCGACCTTTGTGATACTGATATGATATAAAAAAATGGATATTTCACTATTACTGAAATATAACCAGATCGAATTGCAACAAACCGAAAGTTGATTCGCACTCCTTTTGGTATTGCTCTTGAACAACTAGCAGTGAAAACAAGGAAGAGCTCACTTGATGCTACAATAATATGTACTGCATACAGGGCACTTAATTCAGTTTGTCTTGAGGACGTCTGGCGAAGTAAAGTAATTTCAGGTAATACAGGCTGAAGACTCGCCTTATGCTTTTATGCTATTTCTCATATTTTTCATATGAGTACAGTATCCCCTTTACTTATATTTAAACTCAAAATCAGTAAGAAGAAAAGTGTAAGAGATAAAGTGATGATATTTTTGAGCTGAGCAATAATTATACCAGAATTGCCCAATTTGTAAAAAGGATGAAAGCACAAACACAAATAGATTACAAAAGTTTTCAAATTATCAGAATGTTTGTGTAGGTCCTTAGTGTCTTTGCTCAGAGTATTAAAGCAATAATTGCATAAGTCTAGTAAAGTTGTGAACAAACAAATGGAATTCTATTATCGTGAATATTCAGTGCTGTGTGTTAAATTTGGTAATCCTTTGTCATTGTTATTTATCAAAACATAAAACGTATGAGGCAAACCCTATACTATTAAAAGTACGTAAATGAGAAGAATATTTGCAGTAGAATTGTTTCGCTTGTAGGTACGTGTGGAGTCAATGAAAAGCCTTCTTTTGTTTTCTATTAAGTTTTAGTTGTTTCTTCGCAACAATCATTAACATAATATTTTAAAAAGACCTAAACATAAATTTAGTGAATATTTCCTAATATGCATTTGCCTCTGTAAATTTTTAGTTTTATTTTCAGTCAGCAATTATCCATGAAAATAACATACGTAACAGAACGGCTATCAAACAGATAAGGAAATTGTTGAAATAGATCTGTTGGGTCAAATTTCAAATCTACCAAATATTTTTTGAGTCTGAACGATGGAAACAGAGCAAAGCTTCTTAAGAAATATACTTTCCGTCTCTCGTCATCTCCCTGTCTCTGTTTCTCTTTCTTTGCGTCATTCTTAGTAATGGATATAAATTTGTGGTGACATAAAATTGTCACTATTTAGTTATGACTAATATTAATTGTAATGTGTATTTTAATTCTTATTTTAAATATAACAATATGACGTGTCAGTTAATTTTTAAATAAAATATAAAATTTGTTGAATTATACTATTTCAAACATACTTCACATATTAAATATTCTTACAATTATAACAAATTAAATTATTAGAACATTATTTAAGTAAATATATATTTTTAGAATATCGAAACATCTCGAGACTCATATTCAGAATAGCTGTTGTAATATAGATTATTACAATACATATTAAAAAAAAAGTGTTCTTCAAAATGCATTAAATTAGGTTGCCGCTGATGAAGCAATAGGATGGATATAAATCAGTATGCAAAAGTTTAGAATATCTACCTTGAATGGAAATAGCCAAAGCCGGTGGCTTAACATTAATATCATTTATAATATAATTTATAATTAGCAATTCACATCATACTCTCTTTCTAGTCCATCGGGATTCTAGTACTTGAATTTGTTAGTTAACGCTTTCAGTTGGACACTTTTTCAGTTTAATCTCTATAAGATCGCCGTCTTTGTCTATATCATCCAAACATTGCAATTTTTTCTGTTCTGATGTATGTCAAGCCTCTAATTTAAAATAACGGAAAGAGAAAATTGGAATGTTTATTAGAATGAGAAGCAAATTTAGCAAAAGTAACAGAAACCCAAATTCAGAAGACACCAAGTCACCTATAAATATCGAAAACCAAAAACAATTCGCGAGAAGACATTCAGATGACCATGACTGTAGGGGCTATCTCATAAACCCCGAGCCTTTCATTAGACGAAGTCAAGAAAGAGAGTTTAGCAACATAGAGCTGGCCAAACACTGTCTAAATAAAATATATTTCATATACAATGACAAATATGCGACAAATAGAGGGTGCTGCCATGGGCCCATTGCTACCACCAGTAATAGTCAACCTTTTATGATGTCCCTCGAAGAAGAAGCCTTCCAAAATACTAAAATGAAACCAAAGTTATGGATTCGATACGTGGAAGATATGTAGAAAGTTTCGTACATTTTTCTGCCGGCATTAAATGATTTTTATAACAATATCAATACCTGAAATAACCAAAAACAGAATTCACGCTGGAATTTTAATCAAAACACTAAAGGGACAGACTGAGTTTATAGAAAACCCATACATACCAACACATACCCGAGCGCCATATCAAGTCATAAGCCTTCGCAATTTCAAGTATTGCTAAAGAAGAACGGAAACCAAAATAACACGATCAAGCAAAGAATTAACTCAAACATATGGCAACAAAACGGCAAGAAAATAGAGGAGTACAAGCAAGCAGCCACCATACTCTATATTAGATATATTTAAACCTCAGGCGAACAGAGATGAAGTCATCGACAACCCGACAAGTAAAACAGAATTAGAGAATCATGGAGTATTGTACTATAGTATATCATGTGGAGGTTGTCAATAGTTATACGTGGGAAACTCTAACCCACACATTTCCCTATGGATAGAGGAGCATATAGTAAACATCACGAACAAGCAAACTACATCAGCCTTATTTAAACCCGAACTCTATACATGACACAAAATAAACGCAAGCAAATCACCAGCGTGTACAATAACGGCTCTAACCAAGAACCGGATGAACAGCAAGATAGGAAACTTTATACCAAATAATGTTAAAGTTCTTTGCATAACACAACGCATGCTGCTCTTTAAAATTAGTGCAAATGAGAAATTTGAAGACAGAAATTCATTTATATAGCATTTGTATTAATGCACTACCCTGTATAAGACGGGCTTGTTAGAAAATGTCGTTTTGTAATGAAACAACAAACGAAATGACCATATTTCACCGGAGGTGTCTTCAAATGTCGGCGCGAATGCGGAAATCGTTTTATCGTTTCTTGATGTGCAAGTTTTACTTTCTTTTACATGAGCTTCGAGTAATATCCACTATCACGTAGGTTAAAGGTCTATCGAGCATAGATGTACGTCATTTAAAATATTTTTTCTTTTAACATGGAAAGAATCATTATACAGTGTGGAACAGCCAAATGAAATAAATTCGGTTACGAATAAAGGAGGATGTGTTGGAAAAACGTTTGGACACGTCGATTTGTATTTTTAAATGCGCATTTTTTTCAACAATAAAACATTATATAGGGTGTGTCATGTGACAGTGGCCAGTACCAACTTTCTTATTTTACATGCAAGCCCCTGTATATTATTTATTTTTTGGATTCTACAACAAATTCTAGACATAATTGATTTACGATGTCCTACTCATATCTTCAACTGTTTCTAAAATATTAAGTGTCTTCAGATTTATTACAAAAATTAACATTAAGTAAAGAAAATTATTTTATTTCGCAAATTCGCTACATTACATTAAAAACATAATAAGTAATACTGATTATCTTCTTAATAATATAAAAAAAACAAAAAACCATTAATATCAGTGTAGGAAATGTTCAAAATGCTGCTGCGAATATCTTAGCAACATGCTAATCTGATGTAGAAATGTCTTCTAGCGTTACTCAACATCTCAGGCGTGACTGATCTAATCGCAAGCGTGATTCGTGTATTTGGGTCATCTAAGTCGAGAGGTTTACTTTTGTATACCCGACTTTTGACATATCCCACAAAAAGTAGTCCATGGAGTCAAATCAGGAGATCGTGCTGGCCATTCTATCGATCCGCGCCTCCCAATCCACCGATTTGGAAAATGTGGTTCAGGTACTGTCGGACATTAATTTCTTAATGGGGCGGTGCTCCACCTTGCTGAAACCATATTGTATCGGCAGGAACTTGTGGGTTTACTTTACCAGGATATAAGTTTGTCAAAGTTGGCACAACATTATTCTGGACCAGTTTTACATATTTATCTCCGTTAAAGTTGTCATCAATGAAAAAACAATTCTTGCCCAAACCTTAACTTTTTCAGGATATTGCCTATATGAAGATTCTTCTTAGACCAATAGCGCAATTTTGACGATTAACATTACCTTGAAGTGTAAATGTGCTCTCATTAATAAACAAAGCTTCGAATTGGATCACATTGTTATCTAACCTTACCATCATTTGTTCACAGAAATACGTTCTCCTATCGAAATCGTCTTCTATGAGCTCCTGAGTCGACATCATTTTACTTTTCTTTAATCCTCGAAAAATTGGCTAAAGCTGAACAGTAGAGCTGCTTTGCGACCAGAATTTTGTGGGTTTCTTGAAACTCAAGTATAATATTCAATTTCGTATAATCACTTAGAGCATTGGCAGCTACTTTTTTATCTGCCTTACATCACCAAGCTCGCGAAACTGCCTTTCTATTTTGCTAATTCTTCTTTGGGATACAGGCGGCAAATTTGGAAAATTTTTGTGAAATATTGTGTCCGTGTGTTATCTCCATAACCAATCATTTGTATAATGGTTAATTTGTGCATTTCTGTTAAATGAACCATTTTTAGGGTTCCGAATATACAATATACGGATACCTTTACAATATCACTCCGGATTTCTGCCTCTGTCATCACAGCAATTTTCGCCTAAACTATTGCAAGAGGTTGCTATCAACATATATGTTAGTTTGGTGACCCGAAAGTTATAGTGAATGAAGAAATTTTGATTTTAGGGGTACTTCTGGGGGGAAAATTTCCAAAAAAATCGACCGTCCCCCCCCTGATCTCCGAGCACTGACGCCAAAAATGAAAAAAAAAGGGAAATCAGAACCACTGGAAAAAAAAAGAGAAATCATATACTTAATTTTGGGGGGCAAATTATAGGGAAAAATACGAAAAAATCAATATTTATATTGGGGGCAAATTATAGAATTAAAAAAAATTTTTTTTTAACGAATTTTCAAATGAAGGGGCTCATTATGAAAACAAATAAATTTTTAAAAAAATTAATTGTTTACTATTAACTAAAGATTTTTCATTTCTCGCTTTAATCCGAAAAATCTAAAATTTTGAAAATAATTGGGGGTACGGGGGCTCACTTGAAATTTATAAGAAAAAAATATTAGAAAACGTCCATAGTAATTTTAGGGACAAATTATACAATTAAATGGAAAATAAAAATTTAATTTTTAAATTTTTTTTAAATTTAATCAAATAAAAGGCTATTATGTGAATTACAAATATATCATATTTTTAAATCATCTGTTTAAAAGATCTCAATACCAAAAATATTAAACATCGACTTAATTCCCAATTTAGAAACTAAACTATTTAAATTTTCAAAAATATATTTTATTTGTATTTTTAAATAATTTGAATAACAGATTTAATAATTTATAATTTAAAACTTGACCTATTTTGCCCTTTATCTTCCAATCTATAGAGCCTTAAAATTCAGTAGATTATAAAAGGCTTCCCTGAGTGTAAAATAAAACTCTAATGTTAATGTGGGCCAAATTAGAAAACTAAATGTATTTTTATAAAAATCAAGCGAATCTTGAAGGTGGTACGGAACCCTTAGTATGCGAGTCCAACTACTTAACCAAACTATTTCTGATATTATTACGCACAGTTAACGAATTTCAAAAGACAATAGCACTACACTGATCACCACTGTTAAAGGGAGACAGCCAGATGAATTTTGACGAAAATAAAAAAACGTTTTGTTTTCAAATCCGTAAAAAGGATCGCAGGAATGATTTTTACTTAATCTCAATATCAAGAGCTAAATGGGAGTTAAGTATTGAGTGTAATGTAGCGAATTTGTGAAACAAAATAATTTTCTTTTTTAAGGGTATTTTTTAAATAACCTGAAAACACTTAATATTTCCAAAACATTTTAAGATACATGTAGGACATTGTACATGAATTATGTCTAGAATTTACTGGAGAATCCAAATATATATATATATATATATATATATATATATATATATATATATATAGGGGCTTGCATTTGAAATAAGAAAGTTGGTATTGGCCACTGTCACATGACACACCCTATATAATTTTTTTTCTTGAAAAAATGCGCATTTAAAAATACAAATCGAGGTATCCAAGCGTTTTTCCCAACACGTCCTCCTTTATTCGTTATCGAATTTATTCCATTTGGCTGTGCCACACAATATGTATAAATAAGAATATAATATGAAATTACACATAAATCGTTATTTAGGTAATGACAGCTTTTAGTTTTAATAAATACTTTTTTATTTGTCTGAAGTGTGTTCCATTGAAGTATTTGTTACTCGATACGTCTGGTATTCAAAGTTAGCGTTAGTGCTTCTATTAAGCAAGCTGTAATAAAACTCAGATTAATTGTGACTCACCAATTTAAAAAAATTGAAAGACGACCCATGGACGTCGCCCGGCAGGGGTAGGGGTGCAAGCTCCCATCCATCGACATCTCTTTCTTACAATAGCCAAAACCTACCATTTTGACCTTCTCTAAACCAAAAACTGGCGACTCTTCTGAGACCACCCATACCACTTCAACATCGCTCAGTGCAACAGCGTTTTTGCTGATACTTACTATGAAAAAGAGGTATCTTAATGGGCGGAATCGAATTTTTTCAGTAATTTTTTATCACCATAATAATTTATCCCCACTAAGGGAGCAATTTGGCGGGTTGGAACATTAAGCTAGCTGAATAAAAAAAAAAATTCTGGCGACGTCATATTCTTTCAGCCTTTTGAATCAAGTTTCTTAGCGAAGGTCCAAACATACACATACGAAAATAGATGTGTTTGGTAGTTAAACGCAAGAATTGCAGTTGTTCCAGACTTTGTTCCAACACCACACTGCCTTGATCTTGAAATACTCATTCAAGTTTTCTGTGTGAGAAACAGAGTCCAATTTATGTATTAAGAGTCTCTCTCCCTTTATAGAAAATCAATAAATTATAGTAAATAAACAAATATAACATTCAATTAATATACGCCTGCACAACATTTGCTTTTTGCTATAACAAACATTTGAATTATCTGTTTGCGATATTTCAAATTAGACACGACATACGTCAGAAGTCCGAAGAGCAGAAAAACGTCAAGTGTATGGCTGGTAGAGACAATGATGACAAACTAGAACTCCACAAAAAAGGCAACGTTAGAAAGTCTATAAATGGTATTAAACTAAAAAAGTGTCCAATGAAAGTATTAAATACCAAGCTCAAGAAGTGACGAGAATTGTGCTATTGTAGAAATAAAAATAAAATAATATTAATGTTTTTTTTTCATTTATGAGATATTCTAAAAACTTACACGTGATATGTTCCTTAGCAGTCATATTTAAATAAAGAATTAAATTACACATTAGGATCCATTCTCGAATCATAACAAAATAGTGATTATTATTTTAATTTTCCTGAAATTTATCTGCATTACTAAGAATTTCACAAAACAAGAGAAACAAGTAGAGGGAGGCGTAGTACGAGAAAGGGGAATTTTATTATTTCGTAAGAAGCTATCGCTTCCATCCTACAGACTAGAATGACTGCAGCTTTTTTTTTAATTTTAACGACACAATACTTTCCACCTTTTTCGAGCCGGTTTTATCACCCTAATAATTTTTTAACACTAAGCTATCCGTGGTGGCAGTGAATTTTCCAGGAAAAAGACTACGTTATCAGATTCGAAAAAAATCCATCCTTACGAAGCCCAATGTTTCTACACTCATTTTACTAATTACCACTTCTCCAATTTTTCACCTCTAAACTATCGGTAATGACAGCTAGTCTGATTAAAAAATGTGTAAAAAATAAGTTAATGGAAATCGAAAAAATGAATAGTTACAATATCATACGTTTATAGACATCTTTTATTATTGAATTGCCATCGTAACAATTTCTACTCTAAATCGCTAACATTTCAACAAATTAGCCCTGAAATGAGATATAGTTAAAAACGGTCAGAAGTATGACTATTTCCGTTATTTGCAAACAATTAAGTCTTAAAATAATTACCAGTACTTTACTGCTGTTAAAACTAGTTAACTATTTATTGTGAATCTATTAAGAAATGGTGCGATCATTGTAAATAACTGTAGTATTATTGGAATACGAGAAAGGTTTCTTTCTCTACTGGCGCCTGCACTTACTGTAATTTGGGGAAAATCTACCGCTTTTGGCTAACATGCAACCATTATTTTGTATGTTTTCAGTTTTTTGAATCTAGAATTCTAATTTATACTGCTTCTTACATAAAAACGTATAAAAAAACTAAAATAAAATACAAAGCTATTCTATTTACTACTACAAAAGAAAAAAATAATCCACTCCAAGATAGTAGTGCGTAACAAATGATAGACTAAGAGCTAGTGACCCATTTTTTCATGAAGTGTTTGATTTACGTAATTTTACATAGAGCTATAGATAGGATTGATGAGTGGTAAATAGGTTGCCTGCCTTACCTACGTGGAGACGGTAGGTACTGAGCATGCAAGAAAGGTATGTTTGTATAAAAATTTCAATATGGAAAACTATTGGGAGTATTTATCTGAAAATGGGTATACGGGGATGTTATAAAAAGGGTGTTCTACTTAAAAAAAAACAAAGTTGGGATCCACTGCCGGTAAAGCCGGAAGTCGTAGATAACTGCAAATACTTTAAATGAAACCACTTCCTAGAAAAAAAAACTTATAACAATTTTCAGTTTAATACTCACAGTAAATTTTCAATATAAATACGTAGGAAAGGCAGACAATCGATTAACCACCCATCTATCCTTTCTATACCTCTATGTAAAATATTTACATGAATGCTTTGAGTGTGAAAAATGAATAGTTGGTTTTACTGTAGAATACTTAGTATACATTTTTAGATACACGAAAGGTTCTAAATCATTTTCTGTATATCGTTAACTTATTTTTTAACCTAGCAAACTAGATGCCATTAGCGGTCGTTTACAGGTGAAAAATTAATAAGACGGTAATTAATTAGTAATACATATGGCATCCGAAGGAGTGATTTTTGCGAATTCTGATATCTCAATTTTCTATCTACAAGCTCCACTTCCACTAGGGGTGGCTTAGAGGTGAAGAATTATAATTTTTCACATAATAATTATTAGGATGGTAAAAATGAGTATAATAGATGGACAAGTATAGCATCGCATAAATTGATTTCTGTTGAATTCTGCTAGCTTGTTTTTAATCTATCAGGCGAGTTGCGTGGTTTACGGGTGAAAAATTGTGCAATTAGGGATTGGTAAGGGGTGAAATATTATTAAGATGGTAAAAAAAATAAAAAAGTGGTGATAAAATGTGGCATCGCCAGAATTGATCTTTCTTAATTTAACTAGCTTAATGTTTAAGCCTGCAGAATCGCTCTCCTTAATGGGTGAATATATATAAAAATCAGCTAGAACAGTGCTTAAAGGATATATCGTACAGAGAGACTAGAATTTGTTCAGAGGATAGAGAGAAAGCAAGAAAACGGCCATGATTTCAGTAAAAAAAATTACTGAAGAGGTTCATTTACACCTTTTCAATTAGTTTATCATACACAACTGTTGGAAATGGAGTGGAGAAAAAAAGAGCGGGAGTCATTTGAGACTGAACGATCAAAGCGAAAACTTCTTACGAATTATACTTCCCGTCTCTTGTTATCTCCTGTCTCTGTTTCTATTTCCTTGTCTTATCATTAGTAATGGTAATAAATTTCGGGAGATTTAAAATAATTGTCATTATTTTGTTATGACTCAAGTATTAATCGTAATGTGTAATTTAATTCTTAATTTAAATTTCTTTAAGCGAAAATTACCATTTGTTGAATTACGAACTTGCAAGTTGAAGCTCATATCCGATGAATTGTAAATTCGGCAAAAAAATTAACGAAAGGTGTATAAAATTAATAGCCTTCTTTCTGGCTTCTGATACGTAATACAATATATCACAAAGAGAGAATTGGAGTTTTTCTTAGAAAAGCAAATTTTGTGCAGGTTTTCTATATTAATTAGATGTTATATTAGTTTATTTAATTTCAAGTTATCCAATTCATTCCCTTGCTCAACTATTTTCATATGTGTAAATGTGGGCCCCCGTTAAGAAGCGTTCACTTCAATAAAAAAACGCCAAACTGAAGCATGACGTTTATTCAAAATTTTGAGCTCAATAGTTCCGGAAATAAAGGACATATTGTATACAAGCCGGTTTTTGACCATTTTCCTTTAAATCTTTTAAACCACACATATTATAATGATAATAAATTATTGTTTTTCTCATAACTGCCCTTTCATTATTTATGTTATATACCGTCTAAAAAATAAAATAAATAATTTTTTATTTTCATTTAATTTTCTAATTTGATTTCCAAATTACCACTATGATTTAGTAAAACTTTATATTTTAAAACTTTATCAATTGCAATTTCTATTTTGGCTTCGTCTTCTTCTTCGAAGCAGCCTTACGGCCTTAACACAAGGCTATTTGGTCCTGGTCCTTTCGACCTTAACGACCAAACTCCAGTGTTAAAGTAAGTATATATGTATAAACTATTTACAGGGCCAGGCAATCTTGGACCCTGGCTTTATTTGTAAATCTAACACTTATATTCACTTTCTAAGCCTCGATTCACTTTATAAGCGTCTTTGAGTACTTACGATGCCGCAAAAAATTGTTATGTTGGTTTTACTTATATATTCTAATCCTTACGCTAACACACACACACACGCGGTTGCATCGCCATCTTGAGCGGAAGTGATATTTTGGCTTCAGAATTAATATTATGTTTAGCTTAGGATGTCCTATAAACCTAGACTGAGCCCTATAGGGCCTATTTTTTCGAAGTGTAAGGTTCAGTAATTTCGGAGATAGAGGGAGGAAAGGTACATTGTATATTCTGCCCAATATTTAATATATCTAGTAATTTTTTGTGTCACTTCTGGTATACTGCAAGACCCCAGCCTGAATACAGGCTGTTTCTCAGTCATTTCTCAGTTATGTTGAGAGGATTGTTGACGAGGTCAGTATTTGAAAATCGTAAACAGAGGACAGAGTTACTACACTTTGTCCTCTGGCTATTTAGAAAAATTACTGGTTGTCTTTACATAAATTCTTCCCCGCAAATATTCTGAGAGAAAGAGATGACTAAACCAGGAAAAATGGACTTGATCAAATTGTTTGAAATTTTGGTATGTTGTAGATGGTCTGACAGTATTCCTGTATATAAATAGCCGCATGTTTTAATATCAGCTCCAATGATGGACGTGCGTTATAATTATCTTTGTGTGGAGACGTTTCAACTCCAACTCATTTCACAGAGTCACTGAAATCTTTGAGATAGCCGATCGTATTAATGATAGCAGAAGCAAGGGAAACTGAACCTTTAATGTCGTGGTGTGGCAAAAATAATTTGTTTTGGAAAATTTGGAAATGCCAACATAGTTGTTTGTAAAGTATGTTCTTATAAGTTAAATATCCGGTCCGATTATTTTTACAACTTTCGTTAAACCACATGGATGAACTTAAACTTTACAGAATTTTTGGCGATGCCCAATCGTAAAGGACCACTGTTTACTCGATGGTATGGTGAATTCATATCGAGGTCTAGTTCACTTGCAAAACGTTACCGCGTTTTTTTTCCGGAACCATTGATGCTGTGCGTGAACTGGCTCGTCATGTGACCTATCGTGACATTGAGTCAACCTTACACATTAGTGGGACCAGATACATTCAATATTGTCATATTGCTTTGAATGTCAAAAAAATTGTACTCTGAGGTATAAACACAAACTTTTTGACAGGTTCGATATGATATCGGTAAATTTGGATTTTTAGGAAATAGTTATTGCACAATAAAATTGATTCAGCTGAATTTCTGTTAATTTTTCCAATGCATGTTTGTAAAATATTCGCATTTATTTTCTAAATCAAATATGCTTACTAGTGTCCAAGGTGCCCCAAAGTATCGGAACGGCTAAATATTTCGCTGGGATTGCAGTTCGGAGAAAACTGTTTCTTACAAAAGAAGTAGGATATTTGCCTTGCTATTCGGTGGCGGTCTTGGTTTTAACCTCGACCTACCTCTAAGGTCATTTCAAGGTCAAGTTTTATTTTATAAATGGAAATTATTTTTTATTACGAATTTGGAAAGAGCAGAAAATTTTGCGTTCTATATTACCTTGGTAGTGATCTTGCACGTCACCTCCCCAAGATTATTTCAAGGTCAAGATAATTTCTTTCACTGATCTCGCTAGGATTGCATGTTGGAGAAAAATGTTCCAAACACAAGTTTTAGAATTTTTCCGTGGCTACTCAGTGGGGACCTTGGTTTTGACCTTGACCTTGACATTTAAGGTCATTTTACTATCCGTGGATGGCCCACAATATTTGGCTTGTTAATCAATATGCACATGAATGACCTTGGCCATGACATTTATTAAGGTCATACCCACGGTCATGCATATGTCATATTCGGATGTAGAGTTCAGTTTCTTCCTAAATCACAAGAAAAAAAGCTCCCATTCTTAGTTCCCATATTGAAAAAATATAGCCCCGGGAAAATGCTAAAACTTTTGTTTGGAGTATTTTTGTCCAAAATGAAATCCAATCGAGATCACTGAAAGAAATTATATTGACCTTAAAATAACTTTGGGGGTAACGTTCAAGGTCACGGTCAAAGTCATATCGAAACCAGAATTTTCAGCTCTTTCCAAATTCGTAATAAATAATAGGGGTACTATTTAAAAAAATACAACTTGATCTTGAAATTACCTTTAAGGTCAATATCAAGGTCAAAACCATCGAATAGCCAGGGAAAAGTCCTACAACTTTTATTTGGAACATTTTTCTCCGAAACGCAATCCGAGCTAAATATTTAGCCGTTCCAGTACTTTTGGGACATCCTGTACATACGGAAATTATAACAAAGTTGCTAAAAATTGAGACAACAATTTGGAAGCGAATAAACACTTGTTGCAGCCTATTTGTAACTCACTTTCAATAAAAGACCTCTCTTGCCTTCTTCAGATGTCTGTTTTATTTATACACATATATCTGTGGTTAGTGTTTTCAATTTCACTAATTATTATTGATTATATTTTATTTTGTTGGGTTATTATATCATTTACAATTTCATTTTTGATATTATTATTGTAGTTTTTACTATCTTTAAGTATTATTATCACTATTTTGTAATTTATATTTTATTGATATTGATTTATATCTGTGGGACTGTAAACTATTACCATCATTTGTAACTGGTCCAAAGTTATTGTTTATATTAGGTTTGAATAATCATTTTGTATTGAAAATGAGAGACAGGTTTTCGGATCCAGATAAAAGGAGAAGCTTAATTTTTTTATACAGTAATTATAGTTTTTGAAGGAATTTGATATGACGATAATCTCTAGGTCCGCAAAATCTTGTAGCCGTTCAAAAGATCAACTTGACGTTGCCTTAAAAGTGGAAAATTTGTAATATTAAATATAATATCCCATTATTTCACGAATTCACTACTGTTGTATATTAATAATAGCATAAGTTCAGCAAAGAGTGATTAAAAATTTAAGCAGTAATAAATTTTATATCTGTTGGCAAGGTCGTAATAAATTTTAGTATTTAATTAAGGGTTTCATCTGCAATAATTTACGCTGGCGCCATGGGCATCAGTTTAGTTTAATATGGAAATTTTATTAGATTGATTTTATATCCTCGAATAGTCGTTATAATATTTTCGTGAAAATGAAAATTCCTCTTAATTTTAATTACATCCTTAAGTTCCCAAGCACTAGTTGGCCTTATAATTTTTTTTGTTAAGTATAGAAATACTGATTTTTGTGAAATGCTTTTTTTACTATTAGTTTTTATTAGAATAAATATAAAAGCTACTCTTCGGACAATAATTCTAGTAAATGAAATATCGGGTCAATGCAATTACCAGTTTTTGTTTCTTTTAGTTACTATTATTTACTATCTTCAATATTTTCATTTTTGTCAAATATAGCAAACCAATTTAAAGAAATGATAGCCAGAATGTTTATCCTTTGGATATGAATTTCGACCTGGGTTCTAGCTAACAGATTACAGCAAAAAAGTAAATGATATTTTTAACAGTAAACTATGGAATGGGAAAATAACTGCTATTGCTAAATTAAAATTTTGAACCTATTTACACAGTAAGAGCTCGGGTGGTGGCCACAATTGTATGCAGTGATCACGGAAATGTTGATTCTGCCACCAAAGGAGGATAAGGGGAGGGGTGAGAACTAAAAATTACCTACAGAATGGAATTTGATATTGAAGTTACATTTTAAAATGGAAAGCTCTGTATGTTATTCCATATTTGGATTCCTGTCAATTTTAGTATTGCTTTAGGTATCGCACGTGGTTAATTTAGGAAAAATTAAGATTAGATTAAAATGTACAATTCTCAAAATAAATGAGGGGGCTTTCCAAAAATGCACGATGTAGGTGTCATTATTAATGTATAGTTTGAAATGGCTATGTTTATGTGGAGAGGATTAATACTTCTACAAGGCGCAACATCCTATGGAGTCGAATTATAGTTGTACAGGGTGTTTCAGAAAATGATAGACAAATAATTTATTTTGGATGACCAACACACAGAATCATATACAGGATGGTTGCAATCTAGGGTGAATGAGAGTTACATTTGTAGAAAATGATCCAAATAATAAAACAAATAAAAAAGTTAAAAATATGTGGATAATATAAAAAAAATACAAATTAGAGAGGGGGAGATAAGAATTTGCTAATATAATCAATAGAATTGTACCTTAAATCAGATAAGAAAAGATAATATATCAGAAAATAGTTATTGATTGCACACGGTTTCTAAACGGTTTTTATTTTAGGTCAGTTGAAGTCGGTTCTTTCTTAAATATAAATTATTTGTAACGTCTAATATAGAATCCAATTTTCTTGAAGTTGATTAGGAATTAATTACAATAACTTGCGAATTTTAAACATTTTTTTATATCATCAATTCACATGGAAGCATCTTAGTTGTTTAGTAAAAATCACGTACAACATAATCTCACCAGACTACGTGCTTGTGAGTCATTACTTAAAAAGAAAACGAAATCACCTATGTAACCCATTTTCAGTAATTTTTTCTTACATCTCACTTTTTAATTAGAAAGTTTGTTTATACTTATTGTTAGAACGTTTGTACACTAAATAAACTGTCATATAAATTATGGTTGAAAATCGAATATGTTTCAACTATAAAAAATTCTACTCATGCCAAAGCTCGGAGAAATTGATGAAGACGTTCGATAAAGGTCATGAGTCATGAAACGTTTATTAAATCTTAAAAGAATTCCTTTTGTAATTTGGTTCTCTCACAATTTAATTCTTTCTGCAAAGATTCCGTCTCAGTTCGATGTAAAAATAAATGTCATAGATTATGAACTTTTAAAGAACATTCACTCAAATATCATTTCAAATAGCTTTCAAAACCTATCAATCATATATCAGCTGAAATTAACGTCAACACAATTTCAAATAGCAATTTTAGCATTTTACTTAGATCATATAATAAATAATTACGCTGTTCACATTAATCTTAAATTAAAAAATGATAAGGTCGTCTTTAGGCACAACTATAATTATACAGTGAGGTCCGTAAAAAACGGATAAATTGAAAAATGTTCATACAAATTGAATGACTAACATATATGGGATATATTGTTAAATGTTGAGAAAAACCCACAGAAACCTACAAGAGAAGTAGTTGATTATAATATTGTTAGTGAAACATCTTTATTGAGAATTTTGAAAAAACACCATCCATATAAAATTAAATTGGTTCAGGAACTAAATTAATTTTGTGAAATGGTAAGGAATAGGAGCCAAAGGAATCCGATGGTTCCCAACAATATCCTTTTCTCCGATGAGGCATAATTTACCCTACATGGAACGGTCAACAAGCAAAATGATCGCTATTAGAGTACTCAAAATCCTCTCTGGATACGGGAAGACCACATTCAGTATCCCCTTAAAATGAACGTTTGGGGGACACTAAATGATAGAATAAATTAACCCCTCAGACATTAATATAAAAATAGATTTCAACAAGATGGAGCTACACCACATTATGCAGCAGCAGTATTTTTTGTGGGGCTACTTAAAATCAAAACTCTACAAAGGAAACCCAAATAATATTGATGAGTTAAAACACTGATTAAGGTAAGAATTTAATCAAATCCGCGCAGAGATGTTGCAAAACCTTGTAGAAAAATTTCAACACCGTCTATGACTTAAACTATAAATATTGTAGATATTCTAAATTACCTCATACTTTATTTCTTTCTATGACATTATTAATTATTTAACAAATTTATAACTGAAGATTGATTTTTCTTATTCCAATATCTAAAAATCATAAAGTCTTATATACAGGAATAGAGAAAATGAAGCGCGGACATACAGGCTACCCCTTTTCGTTTAATTTGTTTTAGGCGTAGTTGTTGCTTCTGAAGGGTTGAAGGGGCAGGTGCGTAATTTTATTCAATAATAAAGTGAGGAGGCGTGTGTTGGAACAAATTCATTTAAAATTTAGGTGTTGTTTTTTTGGAAAAACGCTCGGACACGTCGGTTTTTTTTTTGGACTGCGGTTTTTGTGATGATAAAAACTCATTTATACAGGGTGGGCCAGAAATAAATTGCAACCATCAACTTCATTTTTTCAAATAGAAACATTTGTTTATTATTTTATTTTTGAATTCTGCATTGAATTCTAAGTATTTTTCATGTACTATACCGAAAATTAACAGTTATTTAAAAAATTACATTTCTTTCTAAAGTTAAAAAAACAACGGTAAAAATAAGGTGTTTGTTGATTTGAACCTATTTATTTACGTCTGATTTTTATGATTTTTTAACAATTATTTATTTCCATAGAAACTGTACTATAATTTTACTTCAAATAAGTAGTTATGCAGTGCAGTTGCAAAGTTTCAAAGTATGACGCGTTTAACTGAAAAGCAGCTAATAGAAATTTTGACGATGTTAAGAAATAGCGACAGAACTCGAACACAAGCTGAAGTTTGCGAATTGTTTAATATGAAGTACCCGGAGCGGCCTATTATATGATCGGTAGTTAGTAAAATAGAAAAAAGTTTCTAGAATTTGGCCACGTAAGACACAAATACAAAACCAAAAATCTTCCAGAAGATACACAATTAAATGTTTTGCTCGATTTACAAAAAAATCCTCACAAATCCACTAGACATATAACCGCAGATCTGTCAATAAGTAAATCTTCTGTTCTAAAATGCTTGCATAGAAATAAATGGCACCCATACAAAGTTCATTTAGTTCAGGAACTTACTGAAGATGATTTGGACGGGAGAATAGAATTTTACGAAATAATGATAGGTAGATGCAATGCGAACCCGCACTTTTTAAGTAAGGTAGTTTTTTCCGACGAGGCAATATTTTGTTTAAATGGTTCAGTAAACAGGTATAATTTTCGATATTGGGCATCAGAAAACCCACATTGGATTATGGAAAGTCATACACAGTTTTCCAAGAAAGTTAACGTATGGGCCGGAATTGTGAGAACTTCAACTGTGGGCCCTTTTTTATTGAGGGAACACTTGACTTGGAAAAGTATTTAGACCTATTACAAAACGCCATAATACCCTGTTTAACAGAACTTTACCCGAATGGTGAAAAGCCCTATATACTGGCAGATTCGGTATGGTTTCAACAGGATGGATTGCTCCCGCACTATTCGCGAACAGTTCGAGATTATCTTGACAATATTTTCCCAAATAGATGGATCGGAAGGAGAGGTAATATCGAATGGCCAGCTAGGTCTCCAGATCTAAGCCCGTTAGATTTTTATCTTTGCGGTTACGTGAAATCGAAAGTCTCATTCAATAAGCCGGAAAATATCGAGAAATTAAAGACTAGAATTAGGTCCGAAATACAACGAATCCTGCCACAAACGCTAAACGAATTGTTACGAGAATTTGAAAACCGTCTTAGGTATTGTCAGGAAGTTAATGGTCCAGAATTTGAACATTTGATTTGATATGTTGATGTTTTTTTTTTGGATTTTGCCTCATGGTGATATAAGTATGCTTTGTTCTATACGGATATTGCGGAAGAAAGGTTTCACAGACTCTTTCATTAACTATATCAAATTCGCACAAATGAATTAACAAATCAAAGTAATGTTCATTTGTTTCTTGTCGGTTCTTTCAAAATAGCCTACTGATAATTCAGATTTCTCTAAGAGCCACACGGAAATTTTAGTTTTTCCAAGTTTATACAACGAACCGTTTACGTATGAGGTTGTAAGCATAAACTCCACCTGCTTTTTAGCGTAGAATCCACTGGCGTTGTGAAAAAGAGGGGTGGCCATTTAAAAAGAAATAGGTTACACGATTTTCGAAATAACCTACATAAAAATATAACAAAAATGTCGGAATCCAAATTCGATTTAAAAATTAAAGTGCTATGGACAAGCAGTGGCCGGTTGGACCTCTCTTGCCGATAATTGGCATGTGAAATAAAACCTACGCCTATAATTATTTATTTTAGTTAGAACCAAATATATTAAATGCAAATTTCGATCTATTCCTTAAAGCCAAAACTTGCCCACCTGCTCCCCCTCCCTTGGGATAAGGAATTGTGCTAGGTGTTAGGTTCTTAGCATATTATTTGCAAAAACTTAAATTGCATTTGTTTCGACACTTCGTTCCAACTGACACCACACTACCTTGATCTTTATATACTCATACCCTTAGTTTTTTCTGTGTGAGAAACAGAAACCAGGTAATATAAGAAGAGTATCTTTTATAGAAAATTAATAAATTGTATTTAAAAAATAAATATAACTTCCGATTAATATACAATCTACACAATTTTTCGTTCTAATAAACATTAAAACTCTCTGTTTGCGATATTTTAAATTAAGATGATGGCGATAAGACAAGGATGACAAAGTAGATTTTTGCAAAATGGTCAAGTTTATAGATGGTAGAGACAAGGATGACAAACTTATGTGGGGATTAAACTGAAAAAGTGTCCAGCTGAAAGCATTAAATAACAAGTTCAAGAAGTGACCAGAATACCGCTGGTATAAAAAGAGGGCATCTTGAAAGGTGCAGACCGATTAATCTTCTACCGGTAGTGTACAAAGTGTTAACTAACAACAGAATACAAAGTACACTAGGCTCCGCTCAATCACGAGAGCAAGCTGGATTCCGCAATGGCTTCAGCACCAAAGATCATATACATATTCTTAAGGAAGTTATCAGTCGAACTAAGGAATATCAAATACGACTTGCCTTAGCCTTCACTAACTTCGAGAAAGCGTTCGACACCATCCTTTTGAAGGCATCAATGCCATGAGTGAACAAGGTGTAGACAAGCCAAATATAGAAACATTAGCTAACATATACAGGGAAACCAAAGCCAAAATTAGAATATACCAAGGCAGCTCTGAATTTCTCACTAACAGAGGAGTCCGACTTGGCAACGCAATATCACCAAAACTATTCGCAGCGGTGCTAGAAAGTATCGGAAGTTAGTCTGGAATTAAGGATTAAATATAGAACGAGAATATCACATTTGCGGACGACATTGTCCTAATTGCCAAAAACTCTGAGGAACTGCAAGAGCAAATCATACAACTTAAGGCAGTAAGCAATGAAATAGGCCTTAAAATGAACATCAAGAAAACGAAAATAATGTACAACGAATAGGTAGACACGCAAGATATCACAATAGATAACACAAACGTGGAAGTAGTTAAAGAATAAGTATACCTGGGTAACTTAATACACACAACGGGTTCGCTACTACCAGAAAAAATAAATGGATCTATCTTGCATGTTCAAATCTCAAATGCCAGTCCATCTCAAGAAGAAAATGTTTGATCAATGTGTTTTACCAGTGCTGACATACAGCTGCAAAACTTGCATTCTGAAAACTGAAATGACACATAAACTCCAAGTTACACAAAGGTCTATGGAAAGATACATGCTATGAACAACAAGAAGAAACCGAAACAGAATAGAGTGGATACGAAATAAGACCCAGGTAATAGATGTAATCCCTGAAATGGCAGTGGGTAGGACTGCTGGCAAGGGACAAGACACTAGATGGACAATCTACTGGATTATAATATATTCAACAGCTATTTTGAAGAATACTCTGGAGATGATGTGATATTTAAAAAATATATACTTAAATAATTTAATTTGTTAAAATTAAAGTGACATCGGTATATATTGCCAGAATATTACATAGTGGAAGTATGTTTGAAATATTATAATTCAACAAATTTTATATTTTACTTAAAAATTATATATTTAAATTAAGTATTAAATTACACATTAGGTTTAATATTTGAGTCGTAACAAAATTAGTGACAATTATTTTAATTTTCCTGAAATTTATAGATACCTATTACTAAGAATGACACAAAGAAAGAGAAACAGAGATAGGGAAATCACGAGAAATGGGAAGTATATTTCGTAAGAAGCTTTCATTTCCATCGTTCAGTCTCCAATGACTGCCCATCTTTTTCTGCTTTATCAGGTAGATTTTTTTGGTCTGTATACTAAATTAACTATAATATAAAAAATATGAAAAAATATCCTCATACAAAAGCACAGAGAAATTGTTGATGTGAGATAAAGGTCATGTTTATTAAATCTTAAAAGAATACCTTTTATAATTTGTTTCTCTCACAATTTACTGGAGTCTGAGTTCCGTGTAAAAATAAATGTAATATATTATGAACTATTAAAGAACATTCACTCAAATATGATTCTAAATATCACTAAAAACATATCAATCATAAATAACGTAAAATTATCGTCAACATAGTTTCAAACAGCGATTTCACCATTTTACTTACTTAGATCAGTTAATAAATAATTATACTCTTTGCATTAATATTCATTTAAAAAATGTTAATGTCGTCTTTAAACATTACAGTAATTAACTAAACTAATATTTTATGTAAAGTGATACTAATTGCTGAAACTACCTATTTAAATTACTAATAAATAAAAATAAAACAGCCAGTGCGAGTTGCCATTAGATATTTCAAAAGTCACGAAAAGCAAATATAAGTGTTTACAAGTCGAGCTACAGCTATTGCTTCACATTTGTCATCAGTTCTGTTCAAAATCAAATATAAAAACATAATTAAGTCTGTATTTTCGAAATTAGGTGCTTTAAATCTAATGCAGAATATTGAGACAAACAACGAGTTGCTTTAATCACTGAAATATTTTGTTGTGAGATTTACATTGCTCCATTTTTAGAATAAGAATAAATTGCTTAAACCAAAATGGAATTTTCTAGATAAGAAAGAATTATTGAGTTAGACTGATGAAAAACATCTAAATCCCCGTGGGTTTAATAAATATAATTTAAGTAAATTTCTGGATTCCGGACTGACCTAGTAATGTGATCTACGTACGTTCATTTATTTTTGATGCTATTTACTACCTAATATAAGAAATGATTATTCAGTTTTGATTACAGTGGTTTTTGAGTACTAAATATTTTTTGTCAAAAAACTATAGAGATGAAAGGTGATACTACAACTGCATTTGGTTAGCCAATGTCTTAGAAACAGCTTCGTTGTGTTTTTTAAACATTTTAAGGTTCATAGCGTACACCAACAAGCCCATTTTAGCCAACTTTTTGGAGTTGATAGAGAACGAATAATAAGACTGAGTGAGGCACGCATATGATTTCTTGAAATGGTAAAAAATGGGGAAGGTATGACGATCATTATGGGATGTTGTCAAGTTTATTATCAACATGGCCAGAATAGATGATCTGTAAACCTAGCCGTTGAACAAGAGATGGACAAGATTAATGCCTTACAAAATTATTTCCAAGAAATAGTTTCGCAACCTTTATGTAAATTGCAACCACTAGTTCACAAAAGAGGGTTGATTACTTCTATGTTTACTTTGTGACACGCTATTCATTTCTATTCATGTCGCTTACGCTTAGTAGTCTAGTAGGGAAGTGAGTTTGCTGCGAAAAATAGTTCTGATGATTTTAAAAATATCGGGTTTGTTTTTTGGATTCAGAATTAAATTCTGAGCAGTGGGAATTTTTGAATTTTTTTGCCAAGGAAAATTGTACTTGTTATAAACAAAAAACGTATAGAGAAAATGAGGGTCTCCGTTTTTTGGTTGTAACTTGAAAAATATTAAAAATAGCTTATTTTTGAAAAAAGATTCTAAAAGAGGAGGAAATTCCATAACGACAAGTTCCGACTCCCGAAACTGTAACTCCATTATTTATAATTTTAAATTGACGTTGAAAATACCGATCCGCCCGGCCGTTTTGCCGCTGCGAAGTCACCGCCAAGCCAACAGAGCATCAGAAAATAATTTTTTTTTAATATTTGTTATCAATTAAAAAATTTTAATAAATTACAGTATTATCTAGAGACTTGAAGGAATATAGTCCAGTAGACAAAAAAAAATTTCACTTAATTTTTGTTAAAATTATTCAATTGTTAATTAACTATTTTTTCGTGGACTTTAGATAACTGAAAATCTAAAACTTTAAATAAAGTACCTCGAAATATTTTGAATTCTGGGAGATTTTCTTATTGACTCAATGAATAAAATTCCGTTAAAAAAGTTTAAAAAAGTTTTTTCATTTGTTTATTATGATTTTCTTAAGTTAACAAAAAATGAAAAATGCAGATTATGTTATTAATTTTTTTTATATTTCTTATTTCAGCTGCTTTTTATTTATGTTTTGCATCTTATTTCATTACTAAAAATTTGTTTACTTTATTTGTTCATAAATTTGTTATAAGCAAATAGACTATATTAATATTAAAAAAAAATTTTTGCCATTCTGTTGTATTGGTCAAATAATGAATTTAAAAAAAAATTCTTAAAAAAATTTTTAATTGTTTATAATCTTTTTTTTTGATTTGTCACCCCTTTAAATTATTAATTAAGGAATCGTTTTTTTTTCTAAATTCATCATTTACTATCCTCATTAAAATTCAAAAAAAATTTGCAGCTCAATTTTCATTGTTTATTTAATAAACAATTTGTTATAAACAAATTCTGAACCTAATTTTTTTTGTTTCCCTTACTAAAAAAATAAATACAACCATGTGCATCAATGTATTTAAAAAATTTTTGTTTAATTTTTTATTTCATTCTTAAATATTTAATATACTCACTGTTGAATCCGGTACCTAACTTATCAACTTTTAAATTGCTATAACTTTTAAACTATTGATGATACGGTCTTGGACATTTAAAACAATATTTTAGATAATTAATTATTCTATATGATCTTCATCTTAGAATATTTATATCTCTGTTACTATTGAAGTTACAGCTGTTATCATTCAATACAATTTTGAACGTTTTTTTTTTTTTACTTTTTACTCCATTTGTTTATTAGTTAGGTGTTATTATTAACATTTTTATAAGATTAAATTAATGGCTTTGGGGTTTTTCGTTATATTGATGTTCTTTTATACTACAGATAATTACATCTATGTATATGTATACATATATATCGATAGTCCTGAACCCCACATGTGCTTTCCCCCAAGGACACTAAAAACAACGTAAAATTGAATTTTGATAAAATATTTATTAGAATTATATATAAACAATGCATAATTATAAACAATGAAGACGAGAACCAGTATGTATCTGTATTATTCATACTTGAATTACATTTAACCCCAAAGCCATTAATTTAATCTTATAAAAATGTTATTAATGACAAATAACTAATAAACAAATGGACTAAAAAGTTAAAAAAAACGTTTTTGAGTAGTCTGATAGTAAGTCTTCAAAATTGTATTAAATGATAACAGCTGTAACTTCAGTAGTAACAGAGATATAAATATTCTAAGATGAAGATCATGTATTTTCTAATAAACAAATGCGTATAAAAATAAAACCGTTATAGATATGGAGATGATCAAAATTAAATCAAATAGAATAATTAATTATCTAAAATATTGTCTTAAATGTCCAAGACCGTATCATCAATAGTTTAAAACTTATAGCAATTTAAAAGGTAATAAGATAGGTGCCGGGTTCAATAGTGAGTATATTAAATATTTAAGAATGAAATAAACAATAAAACAAAATTTTTTTAAATACTTTGATACACATGGCTGTATTTATTATTTTTTTTGTAACGGAAACAAAAAAAAAATTTGGTTCAGAATTTGTTTATAACAAATTGTTTATTAAATAAACAATGAAAATTGAGTTGCAAAAATTTTTTTTGGAATTCTAATGAGGATAGTAAATGATGAATTTAGAAAAAAAAACGATTCCTTAATAATTTAAAGGGGTGACAAAAAAAAAGATTATAAACAATTAAAAATTTTTTTAAGAATTTTTTTTTAAATTCATTATTTGACCAATACAACAGAATGGCAAAAAAATTAAATATTAAATAGTCTATTTGTTTATAACAAATTTATAAACAAATAACGTAAAAATTTTTAGTAATGAAATAAGATGCAAAAATAAATAAATAAACCGCTGAAATAAAATATATATATAAAAAAAATTAATAACATAATCTGCATTTTTCATTACTTGTTAACTTAAAAAAATCAAAAACAAATGAAAAAAGTTTTTTAAACTTTTTTAACGGAATTTTGTTCATTGAGTCACTAAGAAAATCTCCCAGAATTGAAAATATTTTTGGGTACTTTATTTAAAGTTTTAGAACTGATTTTCAGTTATCTAAAGTCCATGAAAAATTAGTTAATTAACATTTGAATAATTTTAACAAAAATGAAGTAAATTTTTTTTTGTCTACTGGACTATATTCCTTCAAGTCTCTAGATAATACTGTAATTTATTAAAATTTTTTAATTAATAACAAATATTAAAAAATATATATTTTGTGATGCTCTGTTGGCTTGGCGGTGACTTCGCAGCTGCAAAACGGCCGCGCGAATCGGTATATTCAACGTCAATTTAAAATTATAAATAATGGAGTTACAGTTTCGGGAGTCGGAACTTGTCGTTATGGAATTTCCTCCTCTTTTAGAATCTTTTTTCAAAAATAAGCTTTTTTTAATATTTTTCAAGTTATAACCAAAAAACGGAGACCCTCATTTTCTCTTTACGTTTTTTGTTTATAACAATTACAATTTTTCGTGGCAAAAAAATTCAAAAATTCCCACTACTCCAAATTTAATTCTGAATCTAAAAAACCAAACCCCATATTTTTAAAATCATCAGAACTGTTTTTCGCAGCAAACTCACTTCCCTACTAGACTATAGTGTTACCGCTCATTATTGATTTTGTGTTTTGTTTAGAGACAAGAGTTAGTAACTTGTTATTAGGGGTGAAATGCATGCTTACCATTGAGAAAGTGATGATGATAGCAGGTCGACTACGGTGGAAACTTTGTGAGATCTACCAGATTAAAGACGATTGAAGTCCAATGAAATTGAACCGTTTTCTGAAATGTCGATACTTTAAGGGTGACGCAACGGACAGGTTCTGAACAATTAAAATAAGTTGTGTTGCGTTAGCAGGTTTTTGAAATCCCGGAATACAGATGTCGAATATGCTTTATGTGCTTTTAAACTCCGTAGCATTATTATTATTAAAACATGCTGGAAAAGTGTTTTCCCCATTCTTTTCATCAAACGTTTTAGTTGCTAGATTTATTCTTTCTATTTGTACGGAAAACAGGATCTCTAGTGAGAAGTGTTATACATGCCCATGATTCTCAGTATCGGTGACCAATTGAAACCAGCACTTTCTCTATCATAATTGTGGCCCTATTGTCTTTCTTCGTGATCTCCATTTGTGACTAAAATTATTTCATCATTGTCGAGATGTTATTTCTCAGATATTTTCTAAGTTTGGTTTTATTTTTCGTAAAATTAGCCCGGTTCTCTTTTTTTAGTTCCTTTTGTAATTACCATTTTAAGTTACTGCACTGAGAGCGCGGACGAGTCGAATAATTAGGTGTTGTGCCACCTTTTTTGTTACTGATATTTCTTTCTATTCATTTCCATAGTTTTAGTCTTGAATATTGTTTTTCCAGAACTTAATTTTTTAGTTTTCAATTTCCATGTTATATAATAAAGGGTGTTCCAATTTAAGGTTAATTTTTAAATTTGCCGCCATTTACATTTTTTATGTTATAATATCATATGTTATTTGACAGATGACAACTTCCGATTATTAAAAATGGAGAGATATACGATTGAACAACGCCTGTTTATTATTAAAAATTATTTTAAATTTGGTGAAAGTTGTGCAGAAGTTGGAAAATATTTCGTACAGAATATGGAAGAGAAAATTGTCAGTCAAATGTTACCGTTGGAAAAATTGTTCAAAAATTTGTGATAACTGCTTCAGTAAAAGATGAAAAAGACAAAACATATCATCGTAGTGAACGTCGAGAAGAAAATATTGCAACTGTTAATGCTAGTGTTGTTGAACAACCAAAAACACAGCAATTAAACATTCAAAAAACCACTTTATTCAGAATTTTGATTCAGATAACGCAAGAAATAAATCAATTCGTTAATTGGCCCATACAACAGAAACTTGAAAATGTGAATTTTTTCAACAAAATCATCTTCAGCGATGAAGCACATTTTGAATTAGGTGGATTTGTTAACAAGCAAAATTGTCGAATCTGGGGTGAAGCAAATCCACGAGAAATAATGGAAAGTCCGATGCATCCACAAAAAGTAACTGTTTGGTGTGGTTTTTGGGCTAGTGGAATGATTGGTCCATACTTTTTTTGAAGATGACAATGGAAATGCTGTTACTGTGAATGGTGATCGATATCAAACGATGTTTACTAACTTTTTGTAGGACGAATTGGAACATATTGATGTGCAGAATATGTGGTTCCAACATGACGGTGCAACATGTCATTCAGCAGCAGAAACAATCAATTTTTTTTGAAACAGAAATTTGGTAATTGAATAATTACTCAAAGAGGAAACATTAATTGGCCCCCTAGATCTTGCAATGTAACACCTCTAGATTTTTTCCTATGGAGCTATTTGAAAGAAAAGGTCTATGCCAACAGTCCAGAAACAACTGATGACCTAAAGGAGAACATTATTAACTGTTTTCAAGTAACTGAACCGCAGTTATGCCAGAAAGTTATCGAAAATTTTGGCAAAAGTTTAAAAGCTTGTCGTACCGCAGCAGATGGTCACTTACAAAATATTGTTTTCCATTACTAAACCGAAACAATTGTACTATCATTTAAAATAAAAGATTTGATCATTCTCAAATAATTTGTGTAATTTATTAAAAATTTAAAAATTACCCTCAAATTGGGACATCCGTTAGATAATATTTATAGCTACAATATAACTTACTATTTACAGACTTAAGTCTATTAGGAGTTTGCATTCTATGTTATAGCATTTTTAGTAAATAGGTCTTCATAATGATACATCCGTCCAGCAGTAAATGCTTGTTTTTAATTCTTGATGATTTCCTTAGCTATAGATTACTTTTTAATAACAATTCTACATAATGTATTTTCCAATCTTTGAAGGTGTTGTAGTTTATAGGGGTCCACCTCATACAATAATTTCATAGTTGGCAATGCACAGATAGAAAACATGGTAGATTTTGCAAAATAATTTACCGTTTATATATTTTGATACTTGTAGAAAATATAAACAAGATATTTGTTTTATTCAGTATATATAAACTATATTATTTCCACACCTAAGTATGCAGACTAGTGCACCAACAAACTTACAGTCCTGTAGTTCTTCTATTCGTTGATTTGCAGTGTGATTGTTAATTTTCTTGGTATACTATTGCAATAGTTATGAATACTGTTATACTTAACATTTGAATACCCGCGACTCCACCATAGTTTACTGTATGAGAAAGTCCGTAAAAAAGTTTCTTCCGATTTTCTACGGAACGGTATAAGCTATGTTATTGAAAAAATATGGTACCACTTTGGAATCTCCCGGAAGTAATCCAATTTCTTTTCAATTTATCCCATGTTCCCAATAGAAAATTTTCCATATTTTTAATAACAGCGACTCCACCAAAGATTACTGTATAAGAAAATCGGTAAAACAGTTTTACCCCATTTTCTAAAATACGGTACAAGCTATATTATTGAAAAAAATAAGGGACAACTTCGCGATCCCCCAGGATCCAGTATAAAAGGTGGAAATTACTGGAGCCGTAGGCGAGTAATGGCTGAACAAATATAAAAAAATACAGATACAGATGAATTTAGAACCTCCTTCGTTTTGAAGTCCGTTAAGAAATAGTAAAATTCTCGCTAGTAAAAGTTATACTCGTAATTGATATTGACTTTTGTATTACACTTTGTATTGAGTTCAATTATGAGAGTTTTTGCGTCACTTTAATAATTTAATTTAATAAAATATATAACAATTAAAATTTGACTGTTTATTCCTCACAAATAATTTTTCTTCCTGTCAGACGTTCTACAAGGGGCATAACAGTAATATACTGGACAAAAAAAATTTAACAGCTTGTATATGAATATTTATTTAAAGGCTATTTCTTTCTACGACTTATCTCAAAAGTGATAATTTTTTGTATTCATATTTTTCGTTTCGTTAACAGAAATTATTTTGAGAACTTTAAATTAGTTTATTAGTAAATTTCAATTATTCTGGGTTACTTTCGATTTGTTTTGAAATACAAAAAGACAAGAATTTTTGTCTACAGCAAATTTCTATCCATACATCTTATTAAGAGTTAGAAGAAGGTAGTCCAATGATGATAATAATAAAATACCAGTATATCGTTTCGAGAGAAGAGATTCCACAGAATATTAATAAAAGAAACAAGTGCAGCAAAAAATAAGGAATGCTTTGGTATATTGTTAACCAAATACAATAATTTGGTCAAGTGCGAGTTGGACTCTAATACTAACGGATCTGTACCACCTTCAAGATTTGATACAATGTAGGTGAATCAAAGTGTATCTTTTTCTAATATTCCAGTTTCAGACAAGCAGGAAATGAGTGTATTTTCTTATATTTATCCAAATATCTTTTAAAATAGGCGTTTTAAATTTACTAGCTGTCGCCCAGTGGTCGAAATTCGACCAATTGTGTCAATATCTCTGGCAGGTTAAGTAACCTGAAAATCTTATCGTGACATTCTATCCTAGGACTTTAGGGAGAACAGCAATTACAGGGAACTGATACCAGATTTGAAACCTCTGTGTGATAGTTTCCTCAAAAATCCTAGATGTCGGCCTTACATCTCGCTTCTACAAATAAGTAAACAAATTCAAGTTTTATTCAGATATAATTCATAGGACTCACTGATTTGTGTTAATTTCGTAATTCTTAATTTAATATGACAACAAAGCAACCGCTAATGGGCTACCCTACATATTTATTTTTTCTAACCTCCCTGTATAGCTATAATTGCACTCAATTCCAAACATTTTGCTATTCATTATAATAATTCCATCTCATTATATATTTCCACCACCCTGTATATGAATTGCTCATGGACCACACATAATATTTTTTAGCATTTTTGAACCACCCGGTACACCATTCTGTATATGTATATATTATGAAATATTTAACTATCTTCTGTAACTATAATTCTACTGTGACCTATATTTCAATCATCATATATATGGAACTCTTCGTGGGCTACTCTATAAATCATTTCCGTTTCTAACAATAAGGTTTGATCATCCTGTATATCTATAATTCCTCTCACCCTATATTTCATCTTCCCTATATATAGAACTGCTTATGGGTTACGAAATGTTGCATTTCCATTTCCGCCACCCTGTATAAAATTCTTTGCACCACCCTGTATAACTGTAATTCTACTGCACCTTCTATTCCAAGAACCCTGTAAATTCAAACGCTAATGGGCTTCCCTATATAATTATTTTATTTGTTATAATTGCACTCTGTAAAAATTGTTCAACTGTGTCAGCTACCACCCACGAAAAAAACGATTTTGAACATGAGAATAATCGCCCTGTAAATTATACCAGTATATCGTTTCGATTACTTTACCACTAAACAATAACAACGCTTGCATGCCACTCCAGTAGTACATGCTCTAAGTATAAACAGCATTGGTCCCTCTATATATAATTACTCAATGTTTTGAGTCTGGCGGCTCGAATACTAACGGATCTGTACCACCTTCAGTTGTTTGGCCTAGACATTTGACGTGAATAATGAATTTTTATTATATTTTATTTAATGAATGAACCATTATTATAAACTAATATTACCATTTCAGACGTCAAGCACTAAACAAAACAAAAATGAAGAAAATCGGTTGAGAGACAGAGGAGAAAATGGTATTTTCTTATGCTTTTAAAATAGAAATTTATTAAAAATATATTTTATTTTCCGCACATAGACTTTTTACTTCACTTGATTTTATAAAAAATTGTAGTTAATTTTCTATATTTTTGATAATATCGATTAAACAATTTATTTAAAAAAAATGAAAAAAATAAATTTATATTCCTCATAACTTCTTTCATTTGATGTATTGCATGATGCGTTTAAATAATATATTTTTTTATTATCCGTTTAATTCAATAATTTGGCCCCAAAATTAGTATTAGGGATTTCTTTGTATTTTGTTTGGGGTGTAAAGTGCCAAATGGATATATTTTTTATATTTTTGTTAATACAATATCTTAAAATTTTCATTTTAAAAATATTAAAAATATATATATCT
The DNA here is from genome assembly GCA_034190945.1 of Octodonta nipae. Taxonomy (NCBI): domain Eukaryota; kingdom Metazoa; phylum Arthropoda; class Insecta; order Coleoptera; family Chrysomelidae; genus Octodonta; species Octodonta nipae. The sequence continues at coordinate 94,894,623 of CM067221.1, forward strand.
TCATAACGAGCCCTTTGATTTAATTAATAATAATAATAATAATTTAATTATATGATGAGTTAGAAATAATTTTAATTTTGTATTTTCCATGTAATGCTATAATTTACCCCCTAAAATTAATATTAGTGGTTTTTCCAGTAAAGTTCAGGTGAGGTCCTACATCCCTAATTTTTTTCAAATTTTGACATCTAATAGTTTCAGAGATAAGGAATGGGTAAATTTTTTAAATTTTTTGTTAATATATTTTAAATAATTTATTTTAAAAATATGAAAAAATTATATTTATATTCGTTATAACAACGAGCCCTTTCATTGGAGATAGTACATTATGCGTTAGAAATTATTTTAATTGTGATATTCTCCATTTAATTCAATAATTTGCCCTTCCCCAAAAAATAACAGTAGAGGTTTTTCCGTAATTTTCCGGTAAAATTCAGGCGAGGCCCTATATATCCATTTTTATTTTAAATTTTACAGAGTTTAGTTTCGGAGATAACGTGAGGGGGAATGGGTAAAATTTTTGATATTTTTTTAAAATTATTTATTTAAAAAATTAGAAAAAAATATGTTTGTTCTTGCCATAATGAGCTCTTTCATTAGATATATTACATGATGCGTTAGAAACAATTTTAATTTTATATTTTCCATTTAATTCTGTAATATACCCGCCAAAATTAATAGTAGAGATTTGTCATTATTTCTATGTTTTTTTCAAAATTTTACGTCTTATAGTTTCGGAGATAAGGGGAGGAAGGTCGATTTTTTTAGTTTTCCCCCCAGAAGTACCCCTAAAATCAAAATTGCTCCATTTACGATATGTACTCCTGATCGGGTGATCAAACTATATACTGATTGCAACCTTTTCCGTGAAGTAGGTTAAAGAAAATTGCTGTGATATGAAAAAGGGAAAAATCAGGAGTGATATTATAAACAACTAAAAAAAAGTTTCGTCTTGAGCATCCTACGAAGTATTACTTACACCCGCGCCGCTGATGACATCTGCCGCTGTTTCAGATGAAACGTTCGAAAGAAATTCATCTAGATCATACAAGAACAGCTCTAGGAAATAAAAATTATTCAGCAACGGTATATGACAATATGTTCGAAATCCATAAATACTACTGACCAACAACAAAAAAAAGTTGCCTGAACTTTAACTGCTGTATATGGTTTCCAATGAATTTTTCTCTCCTGAATACGAATCCTTTGTCAGATTTGTTTCATCATCATTCAGGTTTAGCCAAATTGCTAAAAACATTTTCCTTCCTGAACCAAAATCCGTGTGCAGATTTGATCCATCACCCTTCAATTTTCAGCAAATCGCTGAAACTCTTCTAAAAAATAGAAAATTTTGGGTAGTGCCCCATCACTTGGCGACATATTAGAACAGGTTTGAGATAAGGGTAAGATACATTGTGACTACTCATGTAATTTATGAGAATCTAATGTACCAGTGGCACCCCCACGCTGTGATAGCGTACAACCACATTTTTTTTCTTTATTCTTACACCCACTATACATATTACTTATATCTAGACAAAATATTCAAAATCAGTAATCGAGTGACTCATTTCATACTTTTATATATAACCAGATATTTAATGTTCAGTGTTAGAAATTTCCTTAAGACTAAAGTATTCTCGAGCAAATCTGACCACGGATTTTGATTCTGCAAGCCAAAATACTTTGTAAATCATATTTCTCGTATGCAGATCGTTCCACTACTCAAAATTTCTACTATATATTTCAGATAATTTTCAACGAATTTTAGAAGCTTTTCAGCGATTTTCTTGTTGATGGAATAAATCTGACCACAACACGATCATGGTATAGGAAACAAAAATACTTCGGAAATCTAATATAACATAGATCGCTCCACTATTCATAATTTTCCATTTTTCAGAAGATATTCAGCAATTTTCTGAAAACTGATTGGTGAGAAGACAAATCTGATAATTCTGCTCAGGAGGCAAAAATAATTCGGAAATAATGTATGGCAGATACAGATTCCTCCACTACTTAAAATGTTCTGTATTTCAGCAGATTTCAGCGATTTTTTAAAGGTTTGCAGCGACTTGCGGAAAGTTGAGCGTGATTAGGCAAACTAGACCACGGTTAGCCAATTTTTCTAATTGGAAACGATACATCTTCGTTTCAAAAGCTTCTACAGTCTCCAGTTAGTAACAAGTTGTTTACGACAGCTATTTGATATATAGTTAAAACCCACAAAATATATTTTTAGAATTCAAATGACCGCAACTTCTAGTACAATTTAAAAAAATATATAATTATTTTCGAGTGAAGAGTTGCTTTCGAATAAGCCCAATTTCTACTTTACATTAAAGGAAAAATCCGTAATTTGACATCGCGACACCAAAGGAAAAAATTAAAACATACTTATACAATATGCTAAAAAATTACATTTTCTTGATAATACCTTAAATCGATTAAGAAGTATTTAGTAATTACTTTATACCAAACGTTAAAATCCTATCCCGCAGTTATCTTTAAGAAATTTTTAAAATAAGGATTCAAATAATACTCCGAGTAATTATGCAAATGCGCTTCCTATATTTTGCACTAAATCTAAATTTATTCTAGTACACATTATTTCAAGGTATTTAATTTTGTAAGTTAAATGAGAGGCAAATAGTCTCCAGTTAACTTGTTTTTTAAAACTGCAAATTATTTAACATCGATTCTTTATTCATTTTATAGAATTTATCTGAGCGATAATATTATCAAAGAATTGGCTAGAAAAGATGAAATCGGAAAGATTGACCCGACAAACCTAAAATTCAAATTTTGTTCTCTATCGATGTTGTAATAGGCAATAGATACTTCAAACTTTTTGGTATACACTAATTGAACCTTATTGTAAAATAGTAAAAGTAATTTTTCTTATTGTGAAGTGAATGTTTGTGCTTCTCTAGTGTGAATCTTCTCAAATATGGAGGGAGTACAGACTATTTAAGCCAAATGGGATGAAACATCAGTATCATTTGATCATTGTTAGTGAATTTACAACATGAAACCGTTTGTGGTACGTACACATTTATTTTTCTCCCCGAATTTGTTTAAGTGATTAACGGTGTGATACAGTGAGAAATCCGTCTTTTAAACATCGCTTTCTTCGTGTTGCTCGCGGATCTGCAATTTAAGCTTGTCAACATACCTTGTTGTCGGTACCGGCTATTTGTTGGATTATTTTGGTTATTTTAAAATTAATAAAGTAAACTATTGTCCTTTTTTGCTTTAGTTAATAACATTATAATTTTTTTTAATTTTATTAATTTAAAGTCAAACGTGCTTATAACTATTTTAAAATATTTTGTGTTAATAGTCAACAAAAATTTTTTCGATTAATTACTATTTAAATTATATCTATTTCGATCCCTTACACTAAAGAATTTGTGAATTATATTTTTATTTCAAATTAATAACTTCAAACAAGTTGTTTGAATAAAAAATAGTAGTAATGCAGTTTTTCAAAACAAATTATTAATTTTAAAATTTCGAACAAAATTCTTGCATACAACATTTCTGTTTTATGTTATTCATTTCAATCTAATAAAGGCAACTTGTAGTCTGTACCAGCATTTTGTTGGATTATTTTAGTTATTTTGATATTCAAGCACATATTTTTTATTTTTCTCTGATTTTTAGCTTGAAAATATTCATTATTATTAGATGACAAGTATAATAAATAAATAAATATGGTAAAACTTTTAAATGACATTTAACTACAATAAAAAAACTGCCCAAACTGAGTTATTACTACTAGTGTTTTGAATTTCCATGTGGATTTTTATTTTCAAAATTGAATTTCATGCGATTTTTCCACATTTTTTCCCATTTTTGCCCTGAACAAATTATACTCTCGAAAATATTTTTATTTACAAAGTTATTCAACAGTTTCTAAAAATACATTAGAGAGTAAAATATGTCAAAATTAGTAGTCATGTTTATTTCCTTGAAAGTTCTAGCTTATTCTATATTCTTCCCCATTACTTCAGAAATGGAAACAGCAGTATCAAGCTTCTTACATTTATTTTAATATTTTTATATCAATTATTAAATATTTTGAAAAAGAACTCAAAATATTTGAATATTCGTGGAAACTTATAAAACTGATTTATTTTTCTTATATTCTTTTAAGTAAAGTTCTTCTTTAGTTCAGAATGTATAAAAACAATTTCTACAGTTTATGATTTTTCTGACAAATTAATGAATGTTTAGTCTACTTCAAGACTTACATATTTTTACATTAACAACGATATCGTGCAGAATCTCAACAATAGTTTTTAAGTCAATATAACGAAGTTATAAGTTTATATCAAGAATTTCTGAAAACTCTTAAAATTGGTTACAGTAATATAAAAAACTGTTTTGTACATACTTAATCAATACCAATTAATATTCGTAACATTGCCAATATTTTGTACTAATGCATTGAATTTACCCAATCGATATAAGAAGTTTAATTTGCCTTGAACATATTTTTCAAAAAAATTGTGTTAACAGAAAAAAAGCGATCAAACTACACTTTTTGTTACATTCAGTAATGAATCGACATGTGGAATACGTAAACATTTAATTGACAAAGAGAAAGTACGTACTAATGATTTTGCTTTTATCATTGAAACTGAAATTCAAACAAAATTTGATAAATAAAGTCTTTATCGTACGACCAGGAGAAACCCACACTTTTCGATTTCAAACTTACGTTAAAGTCGGTCATTGTAGTTTACATTAAAATTATTATTGTAGCATGAATTTCTTCAAGATGATGACCTAGGTGAGGAGCTTTGTTAGTTAAATAAATATTCAAGATGATACTTGACATAGAAAGTGCAGTTTTGAATTTGTAATGTCTGAATGTGGGTTTTACGGAAAACAAAATGAGTACAGGCGCTCGCTGTTGCTTGTTTTTTTAAAGGAGAATATTTTTTTATTCTAACTGGAGAAGTAGTAGGGGTCAAGCACACATTAGTTTTGTATTCATTTACAAAAGCAATACGTGATCAATAACATTTGCTAGATCTGCTAATATATTAAGTTGTCAATTTAACCAAGGATTTGTAACGAGTTCACCGTTTTAATTGCAGTTTTAATTTAAATTAACAGTTGATACAAAAAGGTTAACAAACGATTAAATTTGCTTCCAGTACTTTTTCAGACTACTTATTTCATAATATTATGAGAATCTAAACATACAACTGGTAGAATACTCTTAGTTTAGTTTCTATTGCCTACTCCACAATAGGCGTGTTTTCATACATTTCTGAAATCTGAAAACAATATACTTTGCGTTAGAAATTATTATTATATGACTGTCAGCTTTTTTTAAATTTTGAGCGCCTTATTTTTCTTGCAATCGGCAATTTTAATATAATTTCACAATAGACGTATATAATGCATTATTCTTGTAGAAAACAACAATATTTTTGTGATCCTTTCGACAATATTTGTTTCACCAGATTTATTTTTTCACCAATATTTTTACGCTTTATCAGTTGTTCTAAGAGACTAGTTTACTAGTAGCGTTCTATTAAATATATCATCATAGTACTAGTACTATTATAATTACTATGTTAAGGAAATTTGCAAAAATTTCGAAATATAATTTGTAGAAGACTCTTTTTTTATATGAATTATTAAATTATTATTTTAGAGTTTTTATAAAAAACGAATAGCAATAATGCACAATTTAAAAATAAGCGGAAACTCTAGAATTATACATTTATATAATCTCATTTCTGTGACTCACTATATGCAAAAAGATGCAGAAAAATATTAACATAAACAAGTTTATGGTTCTGGTTTGATTACAAAACTAAATCTCCATTATTCAAATCGATTTATTATAAATTCAGATTAGCATCCGAAGTGTGTTCTAGTCCACATCTTAATTCGGGTGCAAAATATATTCGACAATATAAAACCGGAATCATAAATTTGCAGAAAGAGAAATAAACAATGTTAGAATTAAAAATTAATTGTTTATTAGCATCAAAACGATTTGATAATAGAATTTTCTTTCGCACCAGTAAATCGAGTAATTGTTTATTGTTGTCAGCAATATCGAAGAAGATAGTAAAAACGTGGGAATATTAGCGAAATCGTGGAATCTTTTAAATTATTCTGTAATCTTCAATTATTGTTAATGGTTTGCGAAGCTGGGAACTTTTGTTGCCAAATTATTGTTTCTCTAAAAATATTCAGTAATTTACATTTTAAATTTTAATTAACAAATAGCATTGCTATTGTGTTGCAACAAATGTTTGCCTTTAATGAATTTATGCACAATTTTTAGCGATATTTAGTTATAAAGTCATTCTTCGATATGTTTAGGTGGCTAACGGTTCTCAGTTTTCTTTGTGTTATTTGACTCCAGAGGGTTATATCGGTTTGTTAAACTTTCCCTCTCTTTCCTCTCTTCTTTGTCTTGTATATTGCTTCTAACCCATGGTAGATCGATTCAAAAGATCCTTTGCTTTCACTACCAGTGCCTATTAAGTTGTCAGATGTTAGTCTTTTCCACATTATATGTAGTTTGTTCATCTTGCATTGACAGTATATGGGTTCAATATTTTCGGTCGGATGCGCAACTTCGCATCTATCATCTTTGTTCTAATTATTTTTAGAAACTGCAAGATTTCCATGTAGAGGGGAAATTGTCAAAATAGTAGCCCCTCTATCTAAATCTACTGTGCCCCGCTTATTAAACTTCTTCATATGAGTCTTCGTACCCGCAGCCTTATTTTCCAGCTTACCAAATCCAGAGGGATTTTGGAGTATCTCTGTTCTTTAGCTTTTGTTTTTTTTTTAATAAAGGTAGTTATCTTTACTCTTTAACACTTTAAAAATCCCATAACATGTACTGCTTCATTTCGGTTTTATAACCTCCTGTTTTGAGAGCCGTCCATCATATGGAACACGGTACTATAATGTCCAAAGAGATTCAAACTCACTTAAGCATAATCCTAGTTAGGTTAGTCAATATTAATTCAAGTAATTTTACTGGCTTCTTTTATATGAAAGTGAGTGATCTCCTTCATCAGTGTTACCTTTAGTATCCCGGCCGCAGTGGCATGCCAACTTTAGTTGTTTCTTATTCAAGAACCCAGTTATTTTCTTGTTTCCTCAAAATAGAGGACTAAATCTGCAGAGTTTATTACCTCATTGGAGTGTATTACTTCCAGCACATCATCGGGCAGGACAGTCCATAAGGT